>OX451736.1:984951180-985423204 GCA_948472305.1 Vicia faba | reverse complement strand
ATATATATATATATATATATATATATATATATATATATATATATATATATATATATATATATATATATATATATATATATATATATATATATATATATATTATATATATATATATATATATATATATATATATATATATTATATATATATATATATATATATATATATATATATATATATATATATATATATATATATATATATATATATATATATATATATATATATATATATATATATATATATATATATATATATATATATATATATATATATATATATATATATATATATATATACTATATATATATATATATATAATCTCATTTTCATCTTCTTCAATTCTTGTGCATCAATGGAGGTGTGAACTCCAACAAATTGATATCAAGAGATTCAGTTCTAGTTTAAGGAAACACTAGTGCATGTGAGGCGCGGGATTGATTTTGTTCCTCAAATTCACACTAAATTGAAGTTCAAAATCGAGAAATTTTTTTTGAATAACCAAGTATTAAAAAAATGCGCAAATAACCGTGTTTCAGAAAAAATTACGCAAATAACCATGTTTCAGATGACTCCCCAAAGGAGGAGCCATCTCACTTGGCGCCTACACCCATTTTTTAAGGGGAGGCGCCATCTCACTTGGCCCCTATGTGCTTAGGGCATGCCCTAAGCCAAGTGAGATGGCGCCTATGTGTATTTCTAGGGCAAAATTTGATTATTTTTTTTGGTCTGGTGCGTTGCGTATTGGATACAGGATCAACAAAATAGACTTTTTATTAAAAAAATAATAATTACATCCAAATGTATTACATTAAAAAACATATAAAAAAAACCAGATAAAAAAAACAGAAAAAAAAAAAAGATAAATCAGTGATCCCTCAGAACCCGGTAATGACCCCCAGTTCCGCATCCCCGTCCTCGCCTTTCCCGTGCTGGGTGTCATCGCGTTTCCTGCTGCGGAAGGGTCGATGGCCCAGCGAAGTCAATGCGTTCCGGATCCATAAAATCAGTCAGATATCCATATCTAGAAGATCCGCTTTGGTAAAGTCGGTTACCCATACCCTCAAAGTTTGGTCGTGTTGGCGGTGGGTGGGGTTCCATGGTGGGTCTGTAGCATTTATCGTCTGAGTACGGTGGGTAGAAAGGAAATGGATCTTGGGGTGTTTGGTATTGAGGATGTTGGGTGGTTTGGTGATATTGTGGTTGATGGTAGGCTGGGTCGGTTTGTTTGTAATCTTCCGACATTCCCAGATCAGGGCTAAGGCTGGATGTTGAGGGGCCCATATTGGGATATAACGGAAGACTGAAATTGTGTGTGGGGTATGCGGGTGTGTTGGTATTGTGATTGGTATTGTGGTTGTGTGTGAGGCATATGGGGGTATTGGTAGTGAGGTGGTGATTGTGGTTGGTTGTGGGGCATTTGAGTGTAATTGTGTTGTGGTGGGGACTGTGGTTGGGTGTTTGTGGTTCTGTTTCTTCTGGGGGTTGGTGGGAGGTTGATGGGTTTTGGGTTTGTTGTTGGGGAAACGAGGGTTGTGACCATTGTGTGCGTGGGTCAACCAAGTACCTTGGATGAGACACATGCATTTCAGGGTTACTAACCGACCTGTACCAAGATAAATATTGATCTGTGTGTCACATATTACCATGATTAAGGAAAACCGGGAATTGCAAGACATAGCGGTGACGCCTCTGCCACATCTTACACCATTCCGGAGCGAAGTCTTTCCAGTTGGTAAGACCCCACTGGGCGTCGACCCTTTTGAGATGCCATGGGGACAAACAAGTTGGATCACTGGTATCTCTTGATGCATTCCGAACTGCATCTTCACACGGTCGTTGTGGTGCATCTCCACAACATTGAACCGAATGATTGCAGTCTTTGCGGTCCAAATTGCTGCATCCTCCGGGTTTGGATCATGGCCCAAACCCAAATATGGTCTCCAGACGAACTGCGATAAAATTTAAATCAGGTTAACGAAAACGTAATATATAAATAATTTAAATGAAGAAAAGTTTAAAGGTACGACGTACATCACCAGGGCCTAAGTGATCCAACAGATTGCGGTATAGTGCGACATTGAATCTTGGATTCTTGCCGTAATCCATACTCCTCACGCAATACCTAAAGGAAATGAAAAACATTTTATTTTTAGCATATATTTGGTGAAGAGACGAATAGTAATAACTGATATAACTTCATGACTTACTTTGTTGCGTATGGGAAAACGAAAGTGTTGTTGTTGACGGGGTTTAAGGACTCCATCCTCCACCAACCTCAGGCTTGTAGTAAAAAAGTGCACCCATAAAATGTACATTTTTGCTTGACTGCATTTTTGCACAAGGAACTGTATAGGTGGGCTAAAACTGCAGAACCCCAACTATACTTTCTTGTTTTTTCAAAATCTCTAAGTAAATGTAAATACATAAAATTTACACTATTTCCCGTACTTTCGGGAAATAAAAAGGTACCAAATAGTATCATAAGATAAGTTCTGGATTTTACTACCATGTCTTGCTCGGAGGAATTTTCGTTTAATTCCAAACTTGCATAATGACTTTTAAGCTCAGTGAGTAGTATTCCCTGACCTCTCACACCACCACCTTCAACCATATCCCTGCCCAACAGTTCTTCACATTGAGAGTTGGGTTGTTGAACCGACCCGTTCACGGTCTTACCGTCAACAGGGAGACCTAGTAACATGTACACATCCTCTAGCGTGATGGTACATTCACCTATTGGTAGGTGAAATGTATGGGTCTCTGGTCTCCACCTTTCCAACAATGCAAGAATGAACTTCGAATCAATTATGCAGTTGGAGATCTTTATAACATGTCCAAAATCTGCGTATTCCAGATATGGTACGATAAATGGGTCGGGATCCAGGTAGTTGTGAGAACGGATTCTGAATCTTTTGGTATCCTGAGTTCATAATGTAAAAGGTGTAAGATTAAGTAAGATGAACAAAGCATTATCTGAAGTATGAAAAATGTATAACCAAAATAGAAACTTACAAATGCGGCAATGTTTTCCCTTGTGCCTCTGTGAGAATCGCCCATTGTTAGAAGAGCCATTGTTTAAAATGCTTGAGATTATGAAAGATCTAGAAAGTGTAAGAGAGTATGAAAGACTTAGAAAGTGTAAGAGATTATGAAAGATTTTGTAGCAGAGAGTGAGACTTGTGTGGGTGTGAGAGATGTATGATATGGTCTGTATTTATAGGCAAAAAAATTTCATAGAGTGAGTGAGGTGGTTGTTGGTGCATGCATGCATGAGAAGTGTCACTCTTGCAGGGTAGGTGGAGGCCTAGGGGGTTACATATTTGCATGCATGTACAAAAATGAAAGGTGTCACTCTTGCAGGCTAGGTGGCAGCCTAAGAATGTAACACGATTGGACAGTAAGGGAGGCGCCATTGGACTTGGAGAAAGAGTACAAAAATGAAAGGTGTCGCCATCCCAATTGGCGAATAAGAGGTGTCATTGGTTGCAGGCTAGGCTCAGGCTACGTGACAGCCTTTGGGATGCCATGTCTGAATGCATGTAACCCTATTGGAGGTGATGGGAGGAGACTTACAAGATACAGTGTAGGTGCAGAGTAGGCGCAGGCTAGGTGGCAACCTAGGGGGTTACATATCTGCATGCATGTATCACGATTGGACATTAAGGGAGGCGCCATTGGACTTGGCGAAAGAGTACAAAAATGAAAGGTGTCGCCATCCCAATTGGCGAATAAGAGGTGTCATTGGTTGCAGGCTAGGCTCAGGCTACGTGACAGCCTTTGGGATGTCATGCATGTAACACTATTGGCAGCCTTGGGGGTTACATCCTTACTTAATTGAAATTCAATATGAGATTTTTAGTCTTACGTTTATCGTAATATTGATTCACTTAATCTGTCAAATCTTCCAACCTTCAAACGTTCTTACAATCAAACCTTCAAACCTTCAAACAATCAAACATACAAACCTTCGAATAACTCATAAACTTCAAACATTCCAACCTTCAAACCTTACAACATTTAAACCTTCATACAATCAATAAACTTCAAACAACCCTACGCAATGGCCTCTGCACCATAATATGTCGTCAAAGCACATTTCAACGGTGAGACATACATTTGTCCCACCGCTGGGTTTTTGTTTAGAGACACAGACAACATCTGATTTCTCTTAAATGGGAAAGTCAATTTCTCGTACTTCAAAAAACGATTGGAGGCCAAACTTGGACGAGGCCCGGTGACCCAGATATTTTATCAGAATCCAGTTTTTTGTGGAAAAAACCAAATAATTTTTTATAAGGTTGAAGTTCAAGATGACGAGGATCTCCAGAATATGTTTTCCAACCATGTGTATTCTGGGTACGACTCTATTGAGTTGTACATTATGCTGCGAGAGCCTCAGGTGACACAAGTGGTTGATCCTTTAGAGAATGAACAAGTTGAGGTAGATGCGGTTGATGAAGAAGAAGAAGAAGATGACGAGTTAGAGTTTGATGAAATGGTGAATGATGATTCCGACGATGATGGCATACCTAGTATTCCTGCAAACGAGATCTACACACCACCTTCGCACTTGACAAACTTCAACATGGGCGAAGATGAACCGTCTACTGACTTATTTTTCAATCCGTATATGCAGTCGGATGAAAATTTAAAAGAGAATGACAAGTTTCGTAACAGAGAGGAATGCATCAGAGCCATAAAAAAATCCACATGCTCAACTCGATTGATTTTAAGGTGGACCATGTCAACCCAGAAAGGTACAAGATCAAGTGTGTCCATCCTGACTGTATGTTCAAGCTGACTGCATCATACAGATTAAGAAGTGACTACTGGGTGATAGGTTCCATGACTACCCACACTTGTGTAAGTTCTACCCAATCACAGGACCACCGAAAACTTAACTACGATCTCATCTGTCAAGAAATCCTACCACTGGTCAGCAACGACCAATCTTTAAAGGTGAAAACAATCATCTCCCACATCACCACGGTTTTTAACTACACCCCGTCTTACCGTAAGGCGTGGTTAGCAAAGACTAAGGCGATTGAAAAGGTGTACGAAAACTGGGAGGAGTCATACCAAGAACTTCCTCGCTACCTGAATGCACTCAAGACGTATTCTCCGGGTACTGTTTACGTTCTGGAAACAGTGCCAGCATACGCCCAAGATGGTAGTCTACTAAACGGTAACGAAATATTCAGTCGAGTGTTTTGGGCATTTCAACCTTGCATCACAGGGTTTGCATCATGCAAACCAATTATACAAATTGATGGGACTTGGTTGTATGGGAAGTACAAAGGCACGCTACTGATGGCAGTTGCACAAGATGGCAACAACAACATTTTCCCCATTGCCTTTGCCCTTGTCGAGGGGGAGACCGGTGGTGCTTGGAGCTTTTTTCTGAAAAATTTGTGGACACACGTGGCTCCTCAACCAGATCTCTGTTTGATCTCGGACAGACATGCCTCCATTGAAAGTGCCTACAATAATCCTGCAAACGGTTGGCATGACCCTCCTTCTACGCATGTCTATTGCGTTAGGCATATCGTCCAGAATTTCACGAGGGAGATCAAGGACAAAACATTAAGGAAAGCGGTTATGAATGTGGGATATGCATTGACACAACCCACATTCAAATATTACCACAACGAGATCTGTTTATCAAATCCGGAAGCCGGTAGGTGGATCGACAATATTCCGGTGGAAAATGGACTAGGTCATACGACAATGGCGAAAGATGGGGGCACATGACAACAAATCTTATAGAATCAATGAATGGGGTATTCAAAGGCATACGGAACCTCCCGATCACTGCTTTGGTAAAATCTACGTATTTTAGGATGGTTGCGTTATTTGCCAAAAGAGGTGAAATGTGGAATGCGGTGTTGCAATCTGGACAACTATGGAGTGAAAGCTGTATGAAATACATTAAGGCAGAAAGTGCCAAAGCCAACACTCATATGGTTATACGGTTTGACCGACACAGCCACAATTCATTGTGAAAGAGACAATCGACCACAACGAAGGCCTGGCAAGACAAGAATATAGGGTCATGCTACCTTCTCGTTGGTGCGATTGTGGCAGGTTTCAAGCATTTTGTATGCCTTGCTCTCATGTCATTACCGCTTGTGCTCATACCCATCAAGACGCGCTGCAACTTCTGTCAAACATTTACAAATCTGAAACGTTGCTCAACGTTTACAACAACAACTTTCGTTTGGTGGCAAAACCAGATTATTGGCCTGCATACGACGGCGAAATAGTGTGGCACAATGACCAAATGCGAAGAAACAAGAAGGGTCGTCCCAAAAGTAAGCGCATCACAACAGAAATGGACGATCTTGACAAGTTGGAAAGAAAGTGTGGTTTATGCCGTCAGGTCGGACACAATCGCAAAAATTGTCTGAATCGGGCGTCTGCCTCGACCACATAAAAATTATAATACATAAAATCTTTACTTAATTATGTTGTAAACATTAGGGTTTTCCGTTAACAGATTTTGCTACAATAAATATTGCGCGTACAAGAAAAATTAATGATATTCCGTCTACGAAATTACAACTGTTAACACAATTTCATCTGACCCATGCATCATCAACATTACATCGCTGTCTGTTTTGACTTCCTCCAACCATACATTAGGTCTTCATGTCGCATGTGAGGTTGTTGTTCGTTTTCGCTGGATCCTTCGAATTTTTCCCCCTCCGCAATGTCTCCATCTAGCCATCGCATCAACTCCCGCTTCAGACGCTCCATGGAGTGAATGTGCCAGAATTTCATTTTCATCGCAGGTTTCATGGCGGAGAAGATAAAGTAACCATCTCTGCTAAAAATCATGGGCGACGTTATGATGCAAATAATAGAGTAAAAAATAAAAATACAGTGCGAGAAAGTGTGCGAAATTTCGGAGAAACAGGCGAGTTATTTATAAAACAGCATTTTGCCCTAGTTTTGCCCTAGGAGCCAAGTGAGATGGCGCCTCCTCTCACTTTTAAGGAGCATGTGCCATCTCACTTGGCTAAAAGTGAAGGGAGGCGCCAAGTGAGATGGCGCCTAGGGCAAATCTAGGGGTGGAGCCGCCAAGTGAGATGGCTCCTCCTTTGGGGAGTCATCCGAAACATGGTTATTTGCGTAATTTTTTTCGAAACGCGGTTATTTGCGAAATATTATTTTAATACTTGGTTATTGTAAAAAAAAATTCCAAAATCGAAGAAGAATTGCATTTTTTTTATTTTTAGGGTTGGGAAACACAAGTGTTTTGTGAGATTTGAGTGATTTGCACAAAAACAGAGATAAACGATATAAACGCTAGCTTGAACACAAAGCTTCTAATATTCGACGGAAAGAATTGGAATCGGTGGTCGATTCATATGCGTATGTTGTTTGGAGCTCAAGATGTTCTTGATCTCGTCAATGACGATTACACATCGGTTGCAGAAGATGCGTCAAAAGTGCAAAAAAATATGCAAAGTGATACGAGGAATAAGGGTCAAAATGTGTTATTCTATATCTCGTCGATGTGTGGAAATGAAGGTGTTTAAGAAGATTGTCAATGCAACAGTGAAAGTCGTGTGGGATACACTAGTGCGGTGCTATGGTGGTGACGCATCACTGAAGAAAGTGAAGTTGCAGTCGATATGCAAGCAATGGGAGAATATCAGCATAAAGAAGAATGAGAATGCACCATATTACATTTCCAGAGTGACTCTGATCATGAATGAGATGAAGGTTTGTGGAGAAACTCTCTCGGAACAATTTATCATTGAGAAGGTACTCGGATCCCTTACTCCTCGGTTTGATTACATAGTTGTAGTCATAGAACATTCTAAAGACACTTGCACCATGGGAGTTGAAGAACTTAAAAGTAGTTTAGAGGCACAAGAGTTGCGTATGACTGAAAGAAACTCTGAAAAGGAGTCTAAATAGGCTCTGAAGGCTTCTTTTGTTAAGAAGAACAAGAAGTAACCATGGCTAGAGAACAAGAAATATAATGTTCAGGAGTTAGAACCTTCTTCTTCCGAAGAGAAGAAATAGAAGAATATTTAGAAGGGAAATGAGAAGTTTGATAAGATAAAGGTCCAATGCTACAATTGTAGTAAATTTGGCCATTTTGCCTCTAACTGCTGGTCAAATAAAGAAAACAAGTGTGAAGAAGTCAATATGGCCAGAGAAGATTCAGAGGATGAACTTGTGCTATTGATGGCATAAGAGAATGAAGGTGAAAATATGGTAGATTGGTGGTATATGGACACTGACTACTCAAAAACTCATTCGATCAAAAGATAAATTTATTTGCGGTTTGGTTTGATTTTGGATGATATATTAAAAAAAATCTCATCTGATCCAATTTAATGTGATTTAATTTGGATCGGTTTTTGGATATCTGAATTATAAATTATATTTTTATTAATATTATAAAAATACTAATAAATCATAGATTTGATATAATATACACCATATAGTATATTAAAAGTTAATATTATAAAATGAGAGTGATCGATTATGGTTGAAATAATAAAAGTAAATAGATTAAACCAAGCTAATAAATATTATTAAAAATAATTATCATATAATACTAAATTCATGTAACATATCGTACTAATAAAAATTAAATAAATATAAAAATATATACATGCGGTTTGGTTTGAATCGGTTTTGAAAAATCAATTTGAAATCCAAACCGAATCGAGCAGTTTTCACAAAATAACATTCAAACACATCTAACAAATTTCAATTTTTTGTGATTTTCGATTTTTTGAATCAATTTGCGATATTTATTTGGATTAGTTTGGATTTGAACACCCTATTTAAAAAGGAGCTAAAAAGGTTAAAACTTTGCAAGTTAAATTCTCCTATTATTAGTTCAAGTAATAATTAAATTGAAACATTGGGTCTATTAGTACATGTTGTAGTCCTCTTTGAAACTCTTCTGAAATTTAAAAATATTGATCAGATTTTAAGATTCGGAGTGTATTTTTAAAGTATTCTTTTGATTTTACATTTACAAATTTATTTTTGATAAATACAAACTCGAAATTTAAAATCCTCAAAAATTCACTATAATGTTACATTTATGGGCTAATATAGTTGAATTCATCAAGTTTCATAAGTTTTTAGCTATTAAAGAAGAGGTTAGTATAGCTTTTATCAAATCTAAGTATTATTAGTTCTTTTTTATGCCATGATGGTTTAGTTCGGATTATAGAATATGTGCGTGCAATACTATGCAAGCAATTAAATTCTATAATCTGAAACATTGCAGACTGGATGTAATTATTTTATATTTATATGTGCTTATATGTCTGTTTGGTAATTTCTTTTTATCAAAAGTGTTGAAGTGTTTATACTTTTGTCAATATTTCAGTAATGGATGAGAATATTCTCAAATATCATATTATGGAGAACAAAGTCTCAACCGCTGTCTCTTCGATACAAGAAGTTTAGTGGAGGGAAATTGTACTTGAGGAGCTGAGATCATTTGAAAAGAACAAGAATTTGAGTGTTATGACATTACCATTTGGTAAGAAAGCATTGATAATTTGGATGAAGTGTATATTGATATACCTCCTATTTTGAAAATAATTTTGGATTTAATGTATACAAACTCAAGAATCCGGGATAAAGTAGTCCGCTGGAGTGGTTTAAATAATTCACCCGGTCTATTAAAAAAATAGGGTTACGTTCAAGATTAAGCTAATCACACATTGTTCAAAAAGTTATTCCACAATGAAAATTTTGTTGCACTAATAGTTAAGTTATTCCAACTTTGAAATCAAGGACTTAAAATCCTATAGATACCCTTATCAAAAGTTTAACTTGACCCACTTTTGAAACGCTGAGTTAGAATATTAACTAGCCTTATTAAAAGCTTTAGCTCATAACATAGATAGACATCCCTTGTATTACTCTCTTAATAAGGGTACTTCTCCCACTAAACTGTGTTTTTCTTTCCAGCCCTTAAGCTTGTTCCAAAGTCTACAAGTGAGGTAGTTAAAAAGTTCATTATTTGATTTGCACAATAAAGTGGACGGATCAGGAACTTCACAATGTTAATCTAATAGAAAAAACTACATGTGTTACAAATAGTTATTCTGGATAATCATATCTGCAATATTTATCCTGCTTTTGAAAATGTTGATTTAATAATGGTTGTAAACCTCAACAAAACAATTCATCTAATAACATTAAATGATTCAAGATTTTGTCATAATAAAAGCATTGATTAGATGTTATCATTAACTGAATTCCAATGGTTTAAGCTTGGATACATTACAGACCATCACAAGTGAATCTAAAATCATTATGAATGATGATATAATAATAGTACAAAACATAAGCCTGAAGCATTCTCTCAACTTCAAAGGAAATTCCTAATAAGAATTATGGAAACCGACATAAAATGGAAGAGACTGGGATTGTAGAAAGAGGAACATGTCAACTTGAATCATTATCCTCAACCTTAGCTATAGTTTTTAGAGCAAGAGAACTTGGGTAGTTGAATGGGAGAGTTGTCAAGGGCTTATCATCAGAGAGTCCTTGGATAGCTAGACCTAATGTGTAACCAAGGCCAAGAGCCACAGGAACAGCCACTGCATTTCCAACTTGCATGTACCTGCATTTTAGACGGGAGATGAATGTCAAAGTAAGGGGAAAACGTTGTCAAATAAGAAATTAAATTAAGTAATCCCTCTAACCATACCTCTCTTTTATAGGGCCACAAAGTTTATAGCAATCAGGGAATCCCTGTATCCTTGCATTCTCTCTGATGCTAAGGACTCTGTCCTGTTCAGGATGGAGAATGGCCTGAAATTGGAATTGAGAAAATGCTAAATGAGAAATGATCAAGAAAACGAGGAAAAATATTAAGACATTTTATAAGGATCTTGAAAAATATTAAAACATTAAATAAATGCAACATTGTTTTGAAAAGACTTCGGGGCTATAGGACATTTGGTATTCAAAAAATAATGTAAAAATAATTACCTGGTTGTGAGGTTCCGCCCTTGTCACAACCGTATTCACAATTTCATCCCACCATAATCGACGAAATGGTCTGTTGTTTTTCAGCAGGTATGAGATATTTGTTTAAATAAAATAACAAGAAAACATAATAACAGAAAAAGGAAAATGTGAATATACATACTTTGAGGATTTACCACGTACAAATGTCATGGCATAATCAGGAATCTACAAACATATACAATTTCTGTGATCAACATAGAACTTACTTCAAAGTTAACATGGTTGTAAGTTGTAAGGAAAGAAAAGAAAAGTACCAATGGCTTCCCAGATTGAAGCAAAACTCTTTCTACTGAGGGATCCCATTCAACCTTGTTGTCTTTAACAAGAACTCCAGGCAGGTCTCTAAAATTTGCTCCCTATAAAAGCAAACACACACAGTTAAGTTCTCAATTCTTGATCATATATCATTTCCAAATAAAAAATGCTAAATGATATATAATAATAGCCAAACCTTCTCCGGCATATATTATTGAGAAAACATAAACAACATGGTACCTTCTTCTTTGGAACTTGGCAAACTCTATCATAGTCATCTTTGTTTAACTGGAGAGGACGGTGATCAAACAGCATTCCACTTGGTGCACTTTGAGAGTGAGTGGAAAAATTCACCATTTCTAGAATGAAGAAAATGCAAGATCAGGCACCAGTTAAATGCACAATAGAATAATATCAGACAAAATTGCTCAAGACATTAAAAACAGATTACACAAATATTGTTCCAAGTAAATGAGGCATAGTTTCAAGGTGTCAAAATTTGAAAGTTCCACTATGGTTACAGGGGCTGAAATCTCTCAATGCAAAGACAAATGGTTATTCTAAAAGCAGACCGACAAAACATGATATACTTTAAAGCTGTATTTAACAGGATACACACCACTTCTCTTTAATCTGATATACTTTTGAAAATCAGTACGAGGTTTAGTGCCATAGCTCCTTTCATTCTGGTCCTCATAATTTGTAATCTGTTTGATAAGATTAAAACATATGGCAAAAAAGGCATCAAAATTTATGGAATATAAAACTGATTTAACAATGTACTTGGGAGTACAATGAACATACGGCAGGAAGATCTCCTAATGCATCTTTAAGCAAAACCGCATCAGCCAGCTGATGCTTTTCCTCAGGGGGGTAAGCAACTGTAATTTCCTGCATTATGATAACAGCCAAACCTCATTGATCAAACTTTACATAAAACACACATTATTCAGCCAAGAAAATGGCAAAAGCATCTCTGATTATGTCAGTTCTTACATCAAATTCAGTGGGCACAACCGATCTTGACACCACATCATGAGTTGGTAACGGATAAGCAGGCAGTTTCTACAAATGGAAAAGTAGATGTATCAATAACCTTCCTGGAAATATCAATAAAAACAAAAAAACAAGAGCAAACAATGGTCTTACTTCATTGGGAAGAGCTCCCCAAAGAAAAACACGCATCCTGAATTGAGGAAGGCCATACGAACCTGCAGCCATCATTCCCATTCTAGCTTGATAATTCATGGCCACAAGACGCCCTATGGCATAACGGCCCAAAAACCCACCAGAAAATTTCAACAGATCAACAACATTCTCCATCAGTACATATTTCGGCTTCAAGAAATCAATTATGTCCATATAAACAAGCAACTGCTTGTTTTTAACATCCTCCAATGGTGCTTTATCATTACGGAATCTATTGAAACCGCTAATTCCTTGGCAAGGTGGTCCTCCACAAATAAAATCAGCTTGACCCTGAACAGACATATAAAACCAGTTGAAAGGGGCATTAGAAGTTAAATTTTGACTAAGAGTAACCCAACATCTCAGGGAGGAGAGACTCACAGGAAGAGGCAATATTTTTTCTTTACAACCATTTGTCACAAAATCTTTCAGGGCATCTGTGCAGTCTCTGTTACAATTCAATTCATAGTTAGAATCTTGCATAGTGTGGTTATAGGCATTATGTAACAGACAAAATTTAGTGAAGCAAAGTTTAGGAGAACACTATGTCAAAATTTTATAACTAGAGTATACCTCAAGCCCTCTATTGGCTCCCATGTATCATAACTGGAATCATAACCCTTCCATTGCACCTGAATGATTATAAATTTATAGCAGTAAACTAATAAGAACTAATTAAAAAAATGCATTTAAGAAATATAGGTGCCAATAATTGTTATGATTACGTAAACCAGTCAAATTAAAGTGCAAGGTTGAAGAAAACATACTTTAAAGTAAACTCCTGGTTTATTGTCAGAGTTGGGATCACCATAGCAAACAGCAAGCAGTCTTTCTACCTCAAATTCTTCAGAGTCGGATGAGTCATCAGCAGCTTCATCTTTCATGTCCTCGGGTTCATTTTTCACAGCTTCATCTGTGTCAACATTTGAATCAGACTTATCTGATGCCTTCAATACGAACTCTTCATAGAGCTTAGCCCACTCTTTAATTAGACTTAAAAAGTTTTCGGCAGGCTCATTCCTTACCTGAATTACACATTTTGGGAAGACAAAAGTTTTAGGCATTATGTAACAGACTAAAAACATAGTAACAACGATGAGAGTCAACTAAAAGATACCAACAAATACATACATGTGTTTCTGGGTGATTTAGCTTCAGACTTTCACATGCATGTTGGTTAATGTCAACAGCCCACCTCTTTTAAAGTCAAAAACAAACATCATAAAATAAGCAACAAAAAATTCTCTACAATCAACTTACAATGAACTGATAATACAAATTATTATAAATACCGTAACAAGATTTATGCCAGACATAGAAGCTCCAAAGCAAAGACCAGTGGACATGGCTCCACATCCAGCATACAAATCTAATAAGGTCCACTCTGTCTTTTCAGAATCTTTATCTTGATTTGACCCACCATTGGCGATAGTATTATCAGCAACATGTCCATTAGTCCCAGCTTTAGAATCAGATTCACTTGAAATGGTAGACGTGTCACTTTCTGTTTTGGAAATGTCTGCACCAATCAGGGCAAATCACAATTAACATAAGATATCAAGAATAATATCAATGCATAAGCTTTAGATGAACTATTTTTCAATAATAAGACTTTCATACCATTGAGAATGCTTGAGAATGTCAAATACGGAATAGTGTACTTCATATCATAATACAGCTCACAAGCAGGCATTTTCTTCTTCTTTGCATCCAAGTCTACCTAAAGTATAAACAATACAAATATGCAAACAACTCAACATTGAACTTAAAGCCACAAACTACACAAACCAAATAGTACAAAACAATACTTACATTAGGAGTAATCAGGGCAATTTTCACTTTTCTCAAAATACAATCAAGAGGATTTTCATCTTTGACATCAGATATGAAAACCCTCTTCTTGTCAATAAGCTCGGGATGAATCTTAATAACCTACAAAAACAATTAATCTCCAAAATCAAACATAACCCTAAAAATGTAAACAATCACACAACAAACAGTTTTAAAAAGCAATCTTACAGTATCTTCAGCTCTGTAAAACCATTGAGCCATAAAATATAGATCTTTCTCTTGGGTTTCAAAGAACTCAAGGATCCTTGCAATGTAATCAGGTTTGCCATCTTCAGCCTAAAACAACACGGTTAAGAAAATAAATAAAAAAACAAAAATTCAAAAAAATCAACACGGTAAAAAACCCCCAATCAACAAAACATATAAACCCTAAAACCATAAATCTTCAACATGAAGTAAAATAAACACCTTGACATATGCAGTGTCATTGAGCTTATAGATAATACCGTCAACATTCGCCTCACGGTAATGAAACTTGGCTTTCAAACAGTCATTCTCTTCAGATCCACTGAAAATAATTTACAACGGTGAGTTCCCAAAACAGTTAAATAATAAATAAATTTAAAATAAAAATAAAAAACTCACTCTTTCTTGGAGTAACGTCTCGGCCATTTAGATCTGGCTTCATCCGCCGGAATAGGTTTCCCGACAAACGCAGCACCATCATTGTTAGTAGAACAAGACTTAAGCTTCTTTCGTTCCGAGGGAAGAAGCGAAACGATTTCGTTATTTTGTTGCATAACGGCGTCGTCTTGTTCATCTAGTTCCGGTGTTGGTGAACGCTGGGCGCGTTTGCTACCAGAACGAGTTTTTCCCATTTCGTTGTTGAGAGAAATGAAAAATGAGAAGCAGAAGAGTGAAAAGGCGGAAGCGGCAAGAAGCGATTGTGTGAGAAAAGCGAAAAATGATTGGGGTTTTAACGTCCAATAAGAGCGGGAAATTTTTTTTTTTTGTTTTTTGATTTCAATATTTCGCTAAATTTTAGTTCCCGGGCTACCCGCTCCTACAAAAATGATTATAAATGGAAATTAAATATTTTTCCAATAGTGTTTCTTTTTACTCTCATTTATTTTAACTCTATTTAATTATTTTGAACTAATACGGTGTGTCGCTTCAAAGACGTGTAGTGGTAGTACTATTTTTTATTGAGTTTTAAATTGTTAATTAAATTTCAATTATGTTGTCAATTTTAAGGGTGACAAATGGGTATGTCTGCCATGTTTAGGTCCGTTTTATAAAAGTCTGCAAAAAAAATGAGACGGAACAGATATAGTTGAGAATGAAGACCTAAAAATTAGGTCTGCCCCACAAAAAAAAATGAGTGTGAGACGGGAAAAGTCTGCGGCACTGCAGTTTTTAAACCTAAAAATTATAAAATTTTAAGTTGATAATCATGCCCGAAAAAGCCCGTGAAAAAAACGGGGCGGAACGGTCACATTAGAGGACGAGGACCTAAATTCTTGACCCGCCCCACACTAAAGTGCAGGTAAAACGGGCATGCTCAACAGATCAGACCCATTTTACCACCCTTAGTCCACTTGCTCCGCAATATGTTACAAAATTTTACTAACTAATATATATTTGGCAAAATATCATTTTTAGTCTCTTAAGTTTACCTCGGGGTCTATTGTGGTCCTTTATCTTTAAAAAGTGCCAAAGTGGTTATTTAATTGTTCAAAAAGGTTCACGTTAGTACTTTCCGTCCAAATTTTTGAAATGCAATCAACTTTTGCTTGGGGTGGCATCTAACGTGGTCCTTTCTGTCAAATTTCTCACACGCGTGGCATGTGGGTCATTAAATACCCAGAAAATTTCTTTAAAAAATTGTTTTAGTTAGGATTCAAACACAGGTACGCTTGGTTGTTAGACAACATATCAAATCACTACACCACTTTACACTTATTTGTATGAGTTATATAATGATTTGGTTTCATTGTCTAAAAAGGATATGTTGTCTTTTGATTTTGTCAGTTTACTTCATATTAAATCAACTTCTATCACTGTAACTTTCTTGCATACCTCCCTGAAACTTGAAGTTGTCTACCTCCTTAATTCAGTTATTTCTTCAACAAATTTGGTATGTAATATCATCTTAATCTTTTATTTTCAGACATATATTTTATATACAATATAATATAATAGAATTCTTACATGTTTATTAAAGAAAGCTCTTTTAACTAAACTATGTTCTTTGAATTTGGTATATTTTCGGCTATTATATGTGCTAAATACTTATTTGATGCTTCTAGAAAAGAGATTGGTTCGTATTTTTTGTATTTGAGAAACTTCTTTTGTGAAGCAGGTTTAAAGTATATGTTTGTTAGAATATTCTCACCTAAACTTTGTGATTTTGTTATGTATGCTTATTTACGGTTTGAAAGACTATTTTTGGCGAGGTTATTTACACACCGTATTCACTTGTCGTGCAATTAACTTCAAGTTTTTTATATTTTCATTCATAATTTCTTAAAACTCTCTAATTACAGCCTCAAGATAGCTAGTTGGTCACACTATATTCATTTTGGAATCACGATCATATTGTAGAGTTATGTTCAGACAATTTGTTGAATTATATTCATTATACTATTTTGTCTTTTATTCTATATTTCTCTTTGTTCCCTTACTAAGCTATTAAAGTTGGGAATCTATCTGTGTCTCTTAACTGATAAAGGTGTACTATATCAGTAGTGTGATGTTGCATAATGTAAGGTTATGCACCAACATGTCTAGGGATTAAGGTATACAAAACAAAATCAAAATTGATAATCTGATTGTATTGAAGTTTTTGCATCTTATCAATTATGTAAGTGGCTCTTTGATTCTGGATACGATTTTTGGTAGTTTGATAAAGAGATTTCCAAACACGATTCTCAAACAAACATTGTACGGGATCTGGAATCTACAAATAAACTCAACACGTAAATTTGAGGGTTGTTTGAAAACCCCAAATTTTTATCGTATTAATCTCTACTTGGGAAATAATTAGTACAGAACATGTTGGCACTCCATTTTGAAAATAGCTTGTTCTTGTCTCTATGGAATCATGATAATACTGCTGATGTGCAGATAGTTTCCATAGACGATTTCGGAAATGAAGGCCGGAGTGGATATTTGGCCAATATCGAATTATCTGAGATATCATTCCAAAAAATCTGCTACAATTTTTTTTCTTGGTTGCTATGGAAAAGCATGTTTCTCTCATTGTTATATGCTTAGTAAAACTTATTTGAAATAATAAACATTAATCGTAAAGTGGTGTAGTGGTTATTTCCTATTACTTGTAAGCTAGATGGCATGAGTTCGAATCCAGGCTAAATAAAAAAATTTGGAATGTTTTTTCAAAATAATAATGATCTTAAAGATGAATGTGTGTCAAGTCACGTGCCACGCTGTAGCGGTAGAAATGTTGAGAATAGACCATTGGAATAAGAAAAGAGCGAATAACCCAAAAAGAGAGGGATTGGTTATGCAAAGGGAAGATATTAGCACCATAAACATCTACGATACTCCGCATGAACCTCTTTTAAAATCTGTATATTTTGGCTATAAATGTTGTATATAAAAATAGATGGTGGAGGTGAGAAAAGAAATATTTTTTTACAATATTTGCATATGTCGCGGTTGCAAACCTTTAGTGCCTATGTACCACCTTCCATGCAATAGGAGATCAGGGTACTCGTAGTTCACCTTTAAAAAATTTAAAACATAAGTGTGTTGGTTAATTTTAAGAGGCGAGACATCATCGTCTTATCCGAGTGGAAGAACATACTTACTACCCACAATTATGAGAAAGGAGAATTTGCATCCCAAAATTAGGGTTTAAGAAGATTGAACAGGGGCAGCTGTTGTACCCCAAAATTTGCCCTCTCATTTATCAACAATTTCCTCACAAGATCTCTTTGATTCAAGACTGCATTAGGGTTTGACCAGCTCAAGACACCTCCTCATGCACTGATGACCAAAATTAGGGTTTGAGTTTGCACAAGGATTTTTGGACTATCAATGCTTCATTTGATCAGTCAATTGGACAGTTGACCTAAAAATCAGCTGTATTGGGGAAAAGGTCGACCATGGCCAATTTACAGTCAAACTTCATAATTTTCTATCCACATCAACATCTTAGACTCATATGTATCATTTGATCAAATTTGGACCACAATTCCTCAAGAAATTTGATTAAATCATCAAAATGGCAAAATGGTCAAAATTAGGGTTTTGACTGAGAAGGGGCTATTTCTGATTTTTGACCTAGCAAATGATCAAATGGTTTGAAGCATGATTTTAAGAGTTCAATTGCATCATCTTGACCTAATTACATGGTTCAAAACATTACAAATTCATTGGATTGATAGATGAATTTTTCAGTTAACTGATCAAAAGTCAATTGTATATTGAAAAGTCAAACTTTGACTTTTTGGTCAAAATCAAGTGCCAAGGATCATAATTCATTAAAACATGTCAAAATGTGAAACTTGTT
This sequence comes from Vicia faba, assembly GCA_948472305.1. Taxonomy (NCBI): domain Eukaryota; kingdom Viridiplantae; phylum Streptophyta; class Magnoliopsida; order Fabales; family Fabaceae; genus Vicia; species Vicia faba. The sequence goes on along the minus strand of OX451736.1, from coordinate 985,404,408 downwards.
CATCAAGAAATCAAGGATTGAAGATTTTGTTTTGAAATTTGAAATTTCTTAACTTAGAAATTTTTCTAAGTATAGAAAATTTCTTATTTTTTCTCAACTTCAAGCCAAATTTTCACCATGATACAAGATGATTCAATGGAAGTTCCCAACATGAAAGCTGTAGATATCCATAAAATCTACAACTTTTCTTCACACAATTTCTCCTAAAGATGTTTGTATCTCAAGATATAATTTTGTGAATACATGCTCATGAACTAAAGTAACTTAGTGAAATTTTGCCCTAGTTAGGCAGGTTCTTGACCTAACTTCATGGCAACTTTTCACCTAATTCCAAGAGGAATTTTCAAAAGAATTTCAAATATGGGTTGTATATCACATTACAAGCTTTCCAAAATGTCCAATAACTCCTTGAGATCATTCTTGAGTAGGGAGAATCAAAGAGATGAAGTTAGGGATTTTATCACTTTGATTATAGGTCATTTTCATGAAGAACAAGTTTTCAAATTTGCAAATTGGCTGTACAATCTTCACTTTTCAGGCCTCAAACTCGTTTGTCACTCCACCATTAATGGATTGCACAAGGTTTCATTCCCTAAAGCCAAGCATTCAATGCATTGTACAAGAAAATAGTCATTTTTGGAAGAAAGGCAACATTGCCATTTTGGAAAAGCATGCTTTTTGCATTTTTCCATTTCTTAAGCCTTGGACTTGTTCTTTCTGCACAAACCAAGTCTCTAAACCTGAAAAAACATGTTTAAAGCTTCAAGCCACCCTACAAGATCATAATTGTGCCTTAAGAAGTCACCTCTCACACTTGCTTCAAAAACAAGAAATGTAGCAAGACATGTGATCTTGTACTTCTGAGCAAGCACAAGTCCTCCAACCTTTTGCTCTATATAAAGCCATCATTTTGCAACTAAAACTACGAATGCCCAAGCCTTGAAACACCCTAGAATCAAAAGTTGCATACCAAGCCTCCAAACTTGCCATTTCTGACTTGTGAACTGAATCTTCCATTTCACTCGTGCGTTTTCAGGCCTTTTGCTTTCCCAAGCTTCCTTACCTTACAAGTAAACCATCCCACACCCTGAAACATCATTGTAACTCCATCTTACCCATTATTGAAGTTCAAAAATAGAGCAGCACAGGTGGACTTCTCCAGACCATTCCAGCCACTCTCAAGACAAGCTAAGCATTGCATTAGCTTCCTAGAGGTTCAAGGAAGCTAACCTAATCATCACAGCATCCTAAAGCAAGCTCATTTTCAAAACATGATTTCCATTTTCAAGGTGAGTTTTCTGTTTTTCTAACTCTTAATACATGCATAGTTAGCTTTCCATTTGTGAATATAAAATGTAGACATCATTGCTACGAAGCTGTACATATCCATAGCTTGCATTTATTTGGCTTGAGTTTAGAGAATTTTGAGTTTGAAGTTTCTGAAAAAATTAGGTTAAGAATTAGGGCCAACAAAATTCTCTCTGATCTTGGACTTATAGTTTTAGTTATGGACATGGTTAGAATTGTGAAGTAAAATGCTATAATATTCATGTTATCACTTTCCATTTTTGTTGAGAAATGAAAGAGTTATAAGGGGTCCGGCTGGCTAGAGGTTGAAGATGAAGTAGAGGGCAAGGCAATGTTTTGTGTTATGTATTTGTGCTTTCATTTAGACTAACGGATGTACAACCACCCCAATGGTAAGGCAGCGTGCAAAAACACCATGGGTCATGGGTTCGAGCCTTGGCGCTGCCTTTTGCAATTTTCCATTTTTCCCACTTTTTTTGTTGTTTGCAACGTGGGCTTCTGGACATTGGGTCCTATGTTTTTTGCTAACTTCCTGCCTCCCATTTGCTTTCAACACCCCCTGGCCCAAATATTTTATTTACTTATTTTATATTCATTTTATTTTATCAAATATATTTTCTTAATAATAAAAAAATCATAAAAAATATAAAATGATAAATATTTTATTTTTGTTTTATTTTATTTTCTCATAAAAATTATTATTTTTATTTAAGTTATATACTATCTTTTTTTAATAAACTTGTAAATTAAAATAGAATTAGGTTAAATATTTATTTTTCTTCACACCTATTAAATATTTATTTTAACATATAAAAAGACCAAAATATTTCATAAATACCATATATTATTTTCAAGACAAAAATACAAAAATACTTAAAGAAATTTATTTCCTTTTAATAAATTTGAATTAGGGTTTAATCAAAATCTTTTCTAAAAAATAATTTCCTTTTTTAATTAATTTAAGTTTAATCTTGATTTATTTATTAGGCTTAGGTTTAAAACTTTTTACATAGAAAAATAAAACAAAATCTTCTTTTGCATTTACATATCTTTGCATATTTAAATTACCTTGTACATTATTTATTCCAATACTTGTATAAATTCAATTTGGTTGTAATAGATTAATTAGGTTTATATTATTGCAATCCTCATTCATCAATTGTATACCCCCTCCCACAAAGTGATGTAATAGAGTAGTAATATTTAAATTTCGCAATTTACTGCTTTTATATAACATGCTAGTAATTAGGATTTGTATGGCAAGATAAAACCAATCAAATAGAAAACCCTAATTCAAGACAAAATCAAGCATGAAAATGATACACTTGCACACAAGTACCCCTAGGGTTACTCCACTTGGTTGCCTTATACAAAAATGGCCATATTACGCATGTGAAGTATCTTAGCAAAACAAACAAATATAAGATCACAGTCCCTCGATGACGCTATTCAAAATTGCCTTATAAAATGATCTTAGTCCCTCAAAAAATGCTAAGATACCTTGAAATATTGCTAATCACGGCTATACGATGACCCACGCCCGTCCCGTTTACATCCAAAGATAGGGTTGCTTACCAAATCAATGGTAAGACAACAATATCAAAGGAAAAGAAAATGAACAAGAAAGACATTTGAGTGGGTAGATTACTTTTAGTTACTTGCTCCATTTCAAAACAAATATCCTTGCTATTTTCAAAACAAACACCTACACACTTTCAAACATCTTACAAACATTGAAAACATTTTCAAAAAAGACAAACATCTTTGTATACATTCTTACGAATGAGAATCATTACAAAGATTTCCTAAACAATGGCCTATTTATAAAATACTTTCAAAACCACACAAAGCACAATTTCAAACAAAAGCAAGTGATCTAGCAAGTAACTAAGAGCCCATGGAAAACCATGGATGAAAAGGGTGCTAATACCTTCCCTTTTCATAATCTACCCCCTGAACTCAATAAACAATCTCAAAGGTCTTTCATGTGCTTTTTCACCTTTCCTTTTGGATAAAAGAAAAGTCGGTGGCGACTCTTGCTAACTGCAATATTTGTGATCAAATACAAAACCTTCAAGTCAGTTCTCCCACCGTATCACAATACCCAAACCAAAATTAGGGCTTACCTCGTAATTGTGACAACCCCAAAATTTACTTCCATAATTCTTTTCAGTTGTTGCCCTACGTAGAACAGCGTTGTCTCCGCAACGGCAAAGTTGTGCGACCTACGAGCTACTGTATACACCTGACCCAACACTTTCTGATTGACAAAGCTTCGTTTGGGAAGATGAATGCTTCATATTAATGGAGAAAGGGAAGAAGATGAAGAAAGTACAACAATTTTTAGGAAGGAGATTTTGAACCATTGTCAAATACGCCATCTACATATAAAGAATAAGAAGAAAATTTCCAGCTCACTTGCCACCTCACGCAAATAAACGGACAATGGAGGCCAATTAACGGAAGGACTAACGTGGTTGTGTTTCAAAACTTAAGGGACCATTTTGACACAAAAAAAAAAGATAAGGGACCAAAGTGAACCATGACCTATAGTTAAGGGGAAAAATGAGTATTTTGCCTTTAAAATACAAAGGCTTATTACACCTGACTTTATCCAAATGCGTTGTAAAATGAAGCAAGAACATGTTCAATATAAAACAACCATGTGGTCAGCCCTACCAAAATACCAAACCCTTTCTATTTTCACTTTTGAAACCAAACTTTCAGATCCAAATATCTCACACATTTCTTAATGAAAATAAAAAATGCAAACATCAAAATTCAAGATGGAAATTAGTAGAACACGATAGAATAAAAAATTTCATGAAATGATGCATTGATGATAGAGAAAACACGCGCGAATATTGTTGCATGAACATGACTTTGATTTGGACAATTCATCAAACAGATTTCCAACTTAAATTTCCTCTTCAATTATTTGTAAACACTATAAATAGGAAGATTTTGTGTAGTTTGTGGGTGTGATCGGTGGATCTGGAACTGACCGTTTAAAGCTGGTTCGCGAAATGTCGCGGAAGCAAGAGTCGCCACCGTCTTTTATTTTCTCCAAATGGAAAGGACAAAAGCACAAAAAAATTCCTTAAAGAGATTGCTCTCGGTTCGGGAGGTAGATTATAGAAAGGGAAGGTGTTAGCACCCTTTCTATCCATTGTTATCCATGGGCTCTTAGATACTTGCTCATTGTGTTTTCAAAAATGGTTTGTTTGCTTTTCAATTGTGGGTTTTAAAAAGTTTCTTTGAAAATTCCAGTTCGACTCTTGTATCGGTCCTCAAGAGTGTTTGAAAAATTGCTTTCGAAAGCTTTTTGAAAATGTGTTGGTGTGAAAAGTATTTTGTTTTGTTTTGAAATTTAGAGCAAGTATCTAGAGTCGTCTACCTACCCTAAGGAATTCGTCTCTGTAAATGTCCTTTAAAGTAGTGCCATCCCACCATTGAGAGGTAGGTAGCACCACCGTTGGAGGTGTTCGGGTCAATTCGAGGTTCGGGACATGGTGATCACCAGAGCAATAGGAAGACACCTTAGAAGCTACCCTCATGCCAGGTTCCCGGATCATGAGGACTTACTAAAACATCCTCTACTCGACGATTACCTTTCGAGGCAAGGCAACAGTGAGGCGTACCCTAGGGGTGGTGTGTGATTCGTGTGTCGTTTTCATTTGCATTTATCTTGTTCATGTCAGGTGATCTAGCGTTCATTTTTATTTTGGTCCATACATTCTTTCATGCCTTGATTAACAGTTAAAAATTGCGAAAAGTAAATTCTAAGCTTTTACAAACGACACGGGTCCACATCGCCAAAAGTTTCTCGAACCCGATTTGACAGAAAATAAATAAATAAAGTAAAGAACAGTGCGAGAAAGTTAAAAGGTTACATGGAATTGGGAGAGATACATAAATATTTAAACGAAATAAAATAAATATGCGAATTAATAATTAAAACGAAACGAGGGCGTTGGACCCTTTTTGCAAAATTAAAATTACATGGAATTAATTAATTAAAAGAAAGAAAGAACTTGTTTTTTTTTTTTGGTATTTTTTAGTATTTTAGGATTTAATACGGAAAAAGAATTAACTAAAATAAATACGAACCCTAATTCTATTGGCTTTTAATTTATTAAGAAAACATTGAATTTTAACCTAAATTAACCCTAATTTTTATATACAAATTTAATTATAAAAATAAATATTTAATTATTTAATTATTATGGAAGAAAAATAAAAAGGATGAAAAATTATTAATTAAACCCTATTTCTACATTTTTTAGATTTTTTATTAAAAGTATTAAAATTAAACCTAATTTACACTAAATTTAATTATGTGCGTTTATTTATGAAAATACTAGAAATAAAAATATTTATTATTTTAATTCTTTTCTGATTTTTATGTGTATTTTTTATATTTATGAAAATAATTAATTAATTAAACAAAATAATTAAAATAAAAATAGAAATAATGCAAAAGAAAATAAAAAAGAAAACCTAGGGGGGTGTCAGTCCCCAATGTGGAGGTATGGCCTTTAGCAATCTGGCCCATTTAAATTCCTGGCCTTGTGGACTTTTTTACTCACGTGCAAAACGTTGACTAGAGCCTACCATAATCTCCAAATCCTGGCCCTTGGATGGATGACATTGGACGCATGGATGGCTGGATAGAGGGACGTATGATGATCCACAACGTTATGCCTGCACATGAATATCATTTGAAAAAAATTATATGGAAAGGGTGGGGACCTGGGGCTCGAACCCAGGTCCTAGAGATTACCAGCTTGATGCATTGCCAATTGGACTGAACGCGCTTCTTGTATATTAATGAACTGAAGAATAATATAATAAGAACATAATGGTTAGTGGAAATCAGCGCGCGAAATTTAAACTACCCTATCACATCTCGCCACTTCATCGTCTCCTTCGTTGGTTTTCTTTTTTCCTGAAATACACAAAACATTGGCAACGGTTTTCACGCGTTGCCTAAGACACCATACAAGAAAATAGCGATTAGGCATGGAACGCTCATAAATTGGGCGCGACACATGGATTCTCTTCGTCCAGACGCGTTCGTTTTAATGGTCAAGGTCCCAAGTCTCAATTTTTCCTTATTTGAAAAGCCCTAATCCAAGGTCCTGTAAACCCTAGAAATTGACAATGGTAGAATCGTATACAATGCATAATAATTCAATCAAATCACATGGTTAGCTTTAGAATCATACGAGGAACATGAATCAAACATTAAAAAAGGCTAAATGCGCATGAATTGGAATGCACGATTATGAAAAAAAAGTGAGAAAGGTTAGCTTCTGTACAACGATTCACGAGGTTATGTTTGATGTTTTTGATCCAGGAAGATTGCTTGAGGTCTTAGGAGTGCAATGGGATGAAAATTTCGCCTTGAATCGTCCTACAAAGATGTTTTCAGTTATGAGTTTTTTGCAAAAAATTCCAAGTTTGTGCAAGGGTTTTCTGAGCAGCTGCGTGTGTGTTTCCATTAGGGTTTCGTTCAGGCTTATGTAATGAATCAATTAGGTCAAGAAAATTGATCAAGATCTTTTGCATTCATGGCTTTGAAGATTTGATTTTCAAGCATTGTTTTTTCAATCTTTTCCATGCAATTTTGTACAAATTAAGATCAATTCTCTCCAAATCTTTCCCTATTTAATTTCACACGAATTATTGAGTAGATTTTGTGCACAAAAAGATTGTAAAACCTAGGTTAAATATTTTTCATGTATTTAATTTGATTTAAATGAATTATTATAAATAAAAATTCAAATAAATAAATAAAAAATGAAGAAATACTTCCCTTTGGGCCAAGTGGTCGTGCACATGCCATGGATGATGAATTATGGAAGAAAAATGGGCCCATTAGCAATTTTAGGTCATTTGAACCAATGTTGACTTTTCAAAATACCCAAAAATTTCCCAACTTCTACAAGGCATAACTTGCTCAATTTTTAAGCTTTGCTCATGTTCTTGGACATTTTGGAAAGGTCTTTGAGTCCTCTAACCAATGCATTTGGTCCCATGTCACTTTGATTTACCAATCTCAAGTTATGGCCTTTGACTTAAAGTCCCTTTTTGTTGACTTTTGAAAATGACCTATAATGTTGAAATTGATAACTTTTTGTGAGAGCATTTATTGGACTTGAAGTATGAAGATGAGTTGTAGGAAATGTGTTTCTCTTCAAAATGATCTTTGGATGGAATTTTTCTGATAATTCATGTGAAAGTTATGCCCTGGTCAATTTACAGTTGACTTTTTCAACTGTCCAAATAAGGAAACTTTTGCATCTTGATGATTTTTGAGCCAAACTTTGAGAATCATGATCAAGCATTGATCAAATGATGTTTGTGGCTTCAAAATGATATGTTGACCAAAAATTTGAACTTTTGACTGTCAAATGACCATTTTGCCCCTACAGTTGACTGTAGTGCAATTTAGGGTTTTGACTGTGCAATTTTGTGCTGAAAGCCTTGAAACTTGATATGAGGATGCTTGACCATATTTGTAGGCATGTGAGATTTGATTGGACCTTTGGAAACTTCATTTTCTTGATCAGAACAAAAACCCTAATCTTGACTGCTTAGGAGACCCTTGCACTGTGCAACCCTTGGAGAATTTTGTATCTGGACTTGGCAATTTCTTGGAGAATATGGGAGGGCAAATTTTGGGGTACAACAGTTGCCCCTGTTCAATCTTCTTAGACCTGAGGATGCAGATTGGCTGACGTGCCTTTCGTAATCCGAGGGTAGAAGATGATTGAACACTAGAGTGCCCAGAAATTTGCGCTCACATAGTAGCAGTGTGATGGAAATGGGCTTATAGATGCCATTTAGAGATTGATGGGGGATGATGGGCTTATAGATGCCATCTGGATGTTGATCGCGTAAGAGATTCCTTAGCGAGAACTTGCGTACCTGCAAAAGAAAAATAAGTACCTGACATGTTGCAGGAGCTGGTTTTCAGATGCTTGGTATAGATATGTCCTGACTGGTTACAGGAGTTGGATCTGGAGCTTCAAACGATGATGAATGAACCAGGGATGGTTACTACCTTAGCATGAACAGTAAGAGAACCTTGGGTGACTTTAACTTCAACAACGTTCGTTGAGAAAATCTTGGTGGGAATTACCATCTTCGCAGTATCGGGAAGAGAACCAAAGGAAATTATAATCTGAAAGGGAATTACATCTCACGCACCGTCGGGGAGAGAACCAAAGGAAATTATAATCTGAAAGGGAATTACATCTCACGCACCGTCGGGGAGAGGACCATAGGAAATTATAACCTAAAAGGGAATTACATCTCACGCACCGTCGGGGAGAGGACCATAGGAAATTATAACCTAAAAAGGAATTACATCTCACGCACCGTCGGGGAGAGGACCATAGGAAATTATAATCTAAAAGGGAATTACATCTCACGCACCGTCGGGGAGAGGACCATAGGAAATTATAACCTAAAAGGGAATTACATCTCACGCACCGTCGGGGAGAGGACCATAGGAAATTATAACCTAAAAGGGAATTACATCTCACGCACCGTCGGGGAGAGGACCATAGGAAATTATAACCTAAAAGGGAATTACATCTCACGCACCTTCGGGGAGAGGACCATAGGAAATTATAACCTAAAAGGGAATTACATCTCACGCACCGTCGGGGAGAGGACCATAGGAAATTATAACCTAAAAGGGAATTACATCTCACGCACCGTCGGGGAGAGGACCATAGGAAATTATAACCTAAAAAGGGAATTACATCTCACGCACCGTCGGGGAGAGGACCATAGGAAATTATAACCTAAAAAGGGAATTACATCTCACGCACTGTCGGGGAGAGGACCATAGGAAATTATAACCTAAAAGGGAATTACATCTCACGCACCGTCGGGGAGAGGACCATAGGAAATTATAACCTAAAAGGGAATTACATCTCACGCACCGTCGGGGAGAGGACCATAGGAAATTATAACCTAAAAGGGAATTACATCTCACGCACCGTCGGGGAGAGGACCATAGGAAATTATAACCTAAAAAGGGAATTACATCTCACGCACCGTCGGGGAGAGGACCATAGGAAATTATAACCTAAAAAGGGAATTACATCTCACGCACCGTCGGGGAGAGGACCATAGGAAATTATAACCTAAAAGGGAATTACATCTCACGCACCGTCGGGGAGAGGACCATAGGAAATTATAACCTAAAAGGGAATTACATCTCACGCACCGTCGGGGAGAGGACCATAGGAAATTATAACCTAAAAGGGAATTACATCTCACGCACCGTCGGGGAGAGGACCATAGGAAATTATAACCTAAAATAAAGACCTAATAACTTCTACTGAGTCTTCATCAGAAAAATCTGTTGGGAGTCGATTTAGCTAGACTAGAGAAGGCCTTGGACTGGATAAGAAATCTTTGGAGTTGATTAACTGAACCGGTCTAGGTCTTGAAAGATGATTGAGAATTTAACTGAATCCTTCCTGAAAGGTAAAAGTCAGTCATATGCAATGCATGATATGGATCAAGCAATGACGTTCTCAACATAAATGAGATTTGTATGATATAATGCGTCTATGCATGCTATAATGATGTATGTGATGTTTTATGAATGTATGTTTTCGTCTAGGAAAGTAAATCCTTGACGGATGCCGGGAAGTCACTCCTGGGTTGATATTGAAGAGTAGATTTTGCTTCCGTTGGGGATGATAACTGCAAGAATACCGGTAGGAGAAGATGACTCCGTTGGGGAATAAACTTGGCGAATGGAATATTCTGCGGGGAGAAAAACACTCTAGCGACCATGCTGGGGAGTGATACTCTGTGGGGAGAGGGATGCTTTTGCTGAATTGTTGATGGTAACTTGCTGGGGATACCCTTGTTGTGCTGGAAGTGTTAATAGACTTCGCTGGGGATAAGAAGACTGTGTCGAGGACGCTCTTTCCGTGGCTTTTAGCTGAGGATAACCCAGTTATATCCTGATAAGGGCATAACTCTTTGAATAAAGCCGGACGACGCGTTCGTGCTCTGCGGGGATAAGCTTCCAGAATCTACTGGGGATAAGCTTACTGCTGGGGAGATGGATTCCAACTTTCCTGGGGAACTAGATTGGACTCTCCTGGGGAAGCTTTGAACTGTATCGAGGAAGGGACTCCACTGAATGTCTGATATACCGCCGGGGAACAATCTTTAGGTCAAGACTGCCGGGGATGCTTGTTAGGAATGTCCGTATACCGCTGGGGAATGTTGAGATTTGCGGGAGGATACCCAACTTCCTTATGGTTTGATAATAGCTTTGCTTGAGGAGAGTATACTGCTTGCTGGCTCACTCTCTGGGGGATTAAGATGTACTGGTTATGTTCTTTAACTGAACCCACTTTGATACCTTGGAGGACAGAGCAATTAGATCGTTTGAGGAACTCTTTATTGCCCCTGTTTTTGAGGTATGAGAGGAAGACCTGTGAGGTGCTGATAGTTGTTGATGGACAAACCTTCTTCTGGTAGGTAGGTGATAAGATGACAGGACATAGTCGTACGCTTTGATCCCTAACTTTTGCCTGGACCTCCCTTTCGGGTTTTCAGTCCACCGGGATACCCATTTTTGCCCAAGCCGTCTTTTCGGGTTTTCGACTTGCCGGGTGTACAGATTTTTTTCATTTCATCCCTCATTTTGCCCGAACCCTTTTGGTTCGCCGAGAGGCCCTTATTTTTGCCTAGGTATGTCAACCTAGCGGGTCTTTGATTGTGCGTAGTATCTTTTCGACTATGTCCATGTTCTCAGAATGTTATGGAGTTGCCCCTGCTTAGAAGTGTTTTTGTCGCGCCACCAGAAGATTTTTGACCAGGCAAGATTTATTGTTGAAATGCCCCAGGTGACTCATGCGAAGATTTGCCCTAGGCTATTTGGCCTTTTAGAGATTCTCCGAATCTTGATTGGATTGCCCCAGATGATGGCTAATTGTCATGCCATGCCCCTTGATTGGAAATGTTTTCGTTCACTAGGTATTCATCGTGCGAATTTCCCTGCTGTTCAAACAAATTGTCATATGCAAACAATGTTATATCAAAAATGCAAAGCTTATGTCTGTCTTGAAGATTTTGAAAATGCATTCTTTTTCATAAAACAAATGAATGTTTATAAAATGTGATGTCAACTCCGTATTTACCATAGGCCTTAAGGAGTCAGGATACTTTTCGTAACAGTATGCTTTCGAACTAACCCATGCTTCAGCTAGGACTTTTAAGGGTTATAACGTGGCCTGGTTCACGCTTTAAGAAACAAAGGATAAAGGCTCAAATTATTTGTACCCACCCGTTCTTCGTGATGTTCTTCAATCCTAAACTCAGTTGATCATACGTTAGACCTTGTTTGAGTCTTTGCTCTGATTTTCCGGTGATGATTCGGATGTTGATAACTTATTTTGAATATGCAGTCACTCCTTTCTTGTTGAGGATTTGTAAGACCTCTTTCTTTTTTTGATTTTTGTTATCCCTTTCTTTTTTTTTGCCTGAACTGTTTCCCTTTTTTGGAATTACAGTCAGCGGGATGTCCCAGTTTTGTAAGTCTCCTTCATGGGTTTTGACTTAATGGGCTTCTTTCTTTTTTATAATGACTGCCTATCCTTATTGATTATTCGGAACCATCACTGTCTTTTTTCGTAAGGATCTCTTTGGTGCCATTTGTTGCGCACTTGGATCAACCGAGAGAACTACCCTGCCCCGGGTTATGATTAAGGGTTTAAATTTTCGAAAAGAAAAACTCCTACTTCTTTGGCTCAAAGGGGTTGACGAGGGATTATCTTCCTTATAACTCCAGTGTTTAGGATTTGAAACAATGCCTGTACCTCATCAGCGGGGTCTGTTTAAAAGCATACTGTAGATTATGGTATCGTTTTCGTCATCCTCCCTCAAGAGGCTTAGCATTATTAATTAAGAGTTGATCATCAGAAAAAATATGAAAATAATTTGCATATAGTGAATACGAATATATTGCTTCAAAACAGACATATGCGATGCATTAATGAAATAACAATGTTTAACAATGAGTAAATGTTTGAACAAAAGAAAATTGCAACTTGAACATTCGAATGAACAAAAATTCTTCTCATCTTCGGGCTTGTTACTTCAAATGGTGCCTCCTGTAGGGATGGTAGAAGCACTCAGCCCGACCATCTTGGGTGAATTCCACAGCTCCTTCCTCAATCAGGTCCTGGATCTTATTTTTCAGAGTCCAACAATCCTTTGTGGCATGCCCCGGGCTGTCAGAATGATAAGCGCAGTGAGCGTTGGGGTTATACCTTGAAGGTGTCCTGTTGGGATTCTTAGGAGGATCCTTTAGAGTTACCAAGTTCAACCTCAACAGTTGTTGTAAGGCTCGAGGCAGCGACACGTTGAGCTTGGTGAATTGCCTTTTGGGCTTGTCTGGTTGAAGCTGGTGAGGTTGATACTGAATTGGTGATACTGAAGCCCCATGAGGAGCTTTCTCCTTGCCTCTTTGTCTCAAAGATGGTCGAACGATGATTGGCTTTTTACCCTTAGACGTTTGCCCCAGTTGGTTACCCTGAAGCAGTTGGTTGATGAGAACCCCGAGCTCTTCTTGTCTTTGAGCTAACCCTTGAATGGCAGTCACCTGCCCCAGCATCTGGACCCTCAATGCATCCACCTCAGCTTGTAGGTGTTTCAGCCTTTCACCCTCAGCACTGCTTCTAACAAAGGTCTCCATGAGAAGTGTCCTTAGCTCCTCCTGCCCCCTGGATAGATTCAGGAGGATTTCCCCGAACCGAGTCTCTTGAGCAAGACAGTCCTGGTTATCTGGTTGGAAGGCCATTGCTGAAATAAACAGCGAGAAAGGTAAGTGACCTGCAACAAAGATACCTGTTATGTAATGATGTGTATGACATGCATGCAATGTTTCCAAGGATCCCGCGGGGTAAACAAGAAAATTTGTTAGAACTCGGGTCCGGTAGTTTGATTGAAGGAACTGCATGTTGTTGAGAGTCCTTCTTCAAAGGGTCAAAGGCTCACCATATCAAGTGGGTCATAGCCCCTGACTTTAGTCATCATGTCTGGTTTTGATTTCCAAACAACCTTGGTTAAGGGAACCTTCTTCAAGAGTCAGAGCTCACCATATCAAGTGGGTCATAGCCTCTGACAACTTTGGCTAGAGGAAAATAAATCCTCTTTGCCCCTTGCTAGATGTTTGATTCATCATGACCTGCATCACAAGCCCTTGAGATCCTTGAAATGGGTTAGGATGTATGCAATGATATGATGTCATGATGCATGGGGTAATATGAATAAACCCTGTTACGAGTCCCAATTAAGGACTGCAAACCAAAAACCTGCAAGAAACTCAGTACACTTTGTTAGGAGTCCCAATTAAGGACTATAAACAAAATCTGTAAGAGACTTAGTAAACCCTGTTATGAGTCCCAATTAAGGACTATAAACCAAACCTGCAAGTAATTCATGTGTCAGATAACAAGCATGCAAGTAGTCAAGTACGAAGGCACACAAGTCACACAAGAGAAACCCTTAGAGTTTAGGCCAGCATGGGGTCTGGGTATTACCCTCTTGAAGTTGGTGGGCTCAACCTGTCCTATTAGAAGTAACCGGGTTCTAAGGATCCCAATATCACGGGATTGCTTTCATTGTTCATCGTTTCGATTTAGCCACTGAACTGGCGACCGAAATATTCCAGGAAAGCAACCCTCAATTGAGTGTGGTATCGAGTATCAACCAACCTCGGACTGCACCAAAGTCAGTTATCTCACTACCCTAAAGAGGCCAAGATAGTTCAATTAAGGTTCCTAAGGTCTGTTGATGCTTCACGCCACCACGCGGAGGCCCCGTACTCTCCTTGACTGAACTCAAGGGTTACCGGTACACACCAAAGTGCCACATCAACGTAGCAGACTGTTTCAACCATGTCGGTATACCCCGCACAGTTCCCTCACAGACTTGTTGCTACTTTCTAAGAAGGTATCCCCAGATCCAGGTTAGGATCTATAGAACTCCCAAGACAGTCCCACAATTTAAAGCAAGCAAAGAAAACAATTGAAAACACAGTTATGAACTAAACCCTAAGGTACACCTCACTTTATAAAGATATCCCCAGCAGAGTCGCCAGTTCTGTGATCGGTGGATCTGGAACTGACCGTTTAAAGCTGGTTCGCGAAATGTCGCGGAAGCAAGAGTCGCCACCGTCTTTTATTTTCTCCAAATGGAAAGGACAAAAGCACAGAAAAATTCCTTAAAGAGATTGCTCTCGGTTCGGGAGGTAGATTATAGAAAGGGAAGGTGTTAGCACCCTTTCTATCCATGGTTATCCATGGGCTCTTAGATACTTGCTCATTGTGTTTTCAAAAATGGTTTGTTTGCTTTTCAATTGTGGGTTTTAAAAAGTTTCTTTGAAAATTCCAGTTCGACTCTTGTATCGGTCTTCAAGAGTGTTTGAAAAATTGCTTTCGAAAGCTTTTTGAAAATGTGTTGGTGTGAAAAGTATTTTGTTTTGTTTTGAAATTTAGAGCAAGTATCTAGAGTCGTCTACCTACCCTAAGGAATTCGTCTCTGTAAATGTCCTTTAAAGTAGTGCCATCCCACCATTGAGAGGTAGATAGCACCACCGTTGGAGGTGTTCGGGTCAATTCGAGGTTCGGGACATGGTGATCACCAGAGCAATAGGAAGACACCTTAGAAGCTACCCTCATGCCAGGTTCCCGGATCATGAGGACTTACTAAAACATCCTCTACTCGACGATCACCTTTCGAGGCAAGGCAACAGTGAGGCGTACCCTAGGGGTGGTGTGTGATTCGTGTGTCGTTTTCATTTGCATTTATCTTGTTCATGTCAGGTGATCTAGCGTTCATTTTTATTTTGGTCCATACATTCTTTCATGCCTTGATTAACAGTTAAAAATTACGAAAAGTAAATTCTAAGCTTTTACAAACGGCGCGGGTCCACATCGCCAAAAGTTTCTCGAACCCGATTTGACAGAAAATAAATAAATAAAGTAAAGAACAGTGCGAGAAAGTTAAAAGGTTACATGGCCTTGGGAGAGATACATAAATATTTAAACGAAATAAAATAAATATGCGAATTAATAATTCAAACGAAACGAGGGCGTTGGACCCTTTTTGCAAAATTAAAATTACATGGAATTAATTAATTAAAAGAAAGAAAGAACTTGTTTTTTTTGGTATTTTTTAGTATTTTAGGATTTAATACGGAAAAAGAATTAACTAAAATAAATACGAACCCTAATTCTATTGGCTTTTAATTTATTAAGAAAACATTGAATTTTAACCTAAATTAACCCTAATTTTTATATACAAATTTAATTATAAAAATAAATATTTAATTATTTAATTATTATGGAAGAAAAATAAAAAGGATGAAAAATTATTAATTAAACCCTATTTCTACATTTTTTAGATTTTTTATTAAAAGTATTAAAATTAAACCTAATTTACACTAAATTTAATTATGTGCGTTTATTTATGAAAATACTAGAAATAAAAATATTTATTATTTTAATTCTTTTCTGATTTTTATGTGTATTTTTTATATTTATGAAAATAATTAATTAATTAAACAAAATAATTAAAATAAAAATAGAAATAATGCAAAAGAAAATAAAAAAGCAAACCTAGGGGGGTGTCAGTCCCCAATGTGGAGGTATGGCCTTTAGCAATCTGGCCCATTTAAATTCCTAGCCTTGTGGACTTTTTTACTCACGTGCAGAACGTTGACTAGAGCCTACCATAATCTCCAAATCATGGCCCTTGGATGGATGACATTGGACGCGTGGATGGCTGGATAGAGGGACGTATGATGATCCACAACGTTATGCCTGCACATGAATATCATTTGAAAAAAATTATATGGAAAGGGTGGGGACCTGGGGCTTGAACCCAGGTCCTAGAGATTACCAGCTTGATGCATTGCCAATTGGACTGAACGCGCTTCTTGTATATTAATGAACTGAAGAATAATATAATAAGAACATAATGGTTAGTGGAAATCAGCGCGCAAAATTTAAACTACCCTATCACATCTCGCCACTTCATCGTCTCCTTCGTTGGTTTTCTTTTTTCCTGAAATACACAAAACATTGGCAACGGTTTTCACGCGTTGCCTAAGACACCATACAAGAAAATAGCGATTAGGCATGGAACGCTCATAAATTGGGCGCGACACATGGATTCTCTTCGTCCAGACGCGCTCGTTTTAATGGTCAAGGTCCCAAGTCTCAATTTTTCCTTATTTGAAAAGCCCTAATCCAAGGTCCTGTAAACCCTAGAAATTGACAATGGTAGAATCGTATACAATGCATAATAATTCAATCAAATCACATGGTTAGCTTTAGAATCATACGAGGAACATGAATCAAACATTAAAAAAGGCTAAATGCGCATGAATTGGAATGCACGATTATGAAAAAAAAGTGAGAAAGGTTAGCTTCTGTACAACGATTCACGAGGTTATGTTTGATGTTTTTGATCCAGGAAGATTGCTTGAGGTCTTAGGAGTGCAATGGGATGAAAATTTCGCCTTGAATCGTCCTGCAAAGATGTTTTCAGTTATGAGTTTTTTGCAAAAAATTCCAAGTTTGTGCAAGGGTTTTCTGAGCAGCTGCGTGTGTGTTTCCATTAGGGTTTCGTTCAGGCTTATGTAATGAATCAATTAGGTCAAGAAAATTGATCAAGATCTTTTGCATTCATGGCTTTGAAGATTTGATTTTCAAGCATTATTTTTTCAATCTTTTCCATGCAATTTTGTACAAATTAAGATCAATTCTCTCCAAATATTTCCCTATTTAATTTCACACGAATTATTGAGTAGATTTTGTGCACAAAAAGATTGTAAAACCTAGGTTAAATATTTTTCATGTATTTAATTTGATTTAAATGAATTATTATAAATAAAAATTCAAATAAATAAATAAAAAATGAAGAAATACTTCCCTTTGGGCCAAGTGGTCGTGCACATGCCATGGATGATGAATTATGGAAGAAAAATGGGCCCATTAGCAATTTTAGGTCATTTGAACCAATGTTGACTTTTCAAAATACCCAAAAATTTCCCAACTTCTACAAGGCATAACTTGCTCAATTTTTAAGCTTTGCTCATGTTCTTGGACATTTTGGAAAGGTCTTTGAGTCCTCTAACCAATTCCTTTTGTCCCATGTCATTTTTATTTACCAATCTCAAGTTATGGCCTTTGACTTAAAGTCCCTTTTTGTTGACTTTTGAAAATGACCTATAATGTTGAAATTGATAACTTTTTGTGAGAGCATTTCTTGGACTTGAAGTATGAAGATGAGTTGTAGGAAATGTCTTTCTCTTCAAAATGATCTTTGGATGGAATTTTTCTGATAATTCATGTGAAAGTTATGCCCTGGTCAATTTACAGTTGACTTTTTCAGCTGTCCAAATAAGGAAACTTTTGCATCTTGATGATTTTTGAGCCAAACTTTGAGAATCATGATCAAGCATTGATCAAATGATGTTTGTGGCTTCAAAATGATATGTTGACCAAAAATTTGAACTTTTGACTGTCAAATGACCATTTTGCCCCTACAGTTGACTGTAGTGCAATTTAGGGTTTTGACTGTGCAATTTTGTGCTGAAAGCCTTGAAACTTGATATGAGGATGCTTGACCATATTTGTAGGCATGTGAGATTTGATTGGACCTTTGGAAACTTCATTTTCTTGATCAGAACAAAAACCCTAATCTTGACTGCTTAGGAGACCCTTGCACTATGCAACCCTTGGAGAATTTTGTATCTGGACTTGGCAATTTCTTGGAGAATATGGGAGGGCAAATTTTGGGGTACAACAGTGGGTGTTCACTTGTACTCTCAAATCACTTGTCAAACTCTCTCATTCCGAGCATCGGGAAATCAAGAGTGAAGAGTGCTTGATGTACGTGAATCACCATTTTTATTTCAATGCAAATCTTTTATCTTTCAATTATATCTTCTGAGTACTTTATCTGTTTTCTCTTTACTATCGAGCAAGATCTATACGTTATCTTCTATTTCACATAAACAATTCGAAACTATTTGTGGGTCACGAGTCACCTGTCAGTTAGTTTAGTGAGTCTCGCTTTTTTGTATGAATATCTTCTGTCGGTCACGAGTTACCAGTCAGTTTTTTATATCATAGTGTGGAAAACCATTACACCCATTTCTCCAGTCAAAAGAAAATCGTTTCCCTTGACTAATATTTCGACGAAATAGGTGTGATAGCAAAAACTCTTAGCACGTATCTTGAGATCAACTTGTCGATCTCGCAAGTTACCCTCAGTTTAGGACTCTGGGAGGACCAGCGGTTGTTTACCATTTTCCATAGTAAATGAATTGGCACACCTGGTGGGACCGAGTGCTAAGAATTGGTCTTAAGTATTTATAAGTGAATGCAACTTAGAAATGGGAAGTTAACCAAAGAGTATAATAAACCATTATCTAGGAAGCAAATATCAAGAAGGACAATACCTGATAATCCAAACATAGACGAAATATCGTCACGAACTTTAATCACTACCGATCCAGTAGTTTCACAAGTAGCACTTTTTCCTCCAGTAGGGTCGACTACTACGGTTTTCGTACAAATGTCTCAGGCTCCATTGGGAATCCCAAGACCATTAATGACTATGACTACCATACCTAATGTGCCTCATTTTGGTAATGTAGATCCTGCTTATGGAATGTCGTATTCCATGATGCCAGGATATTAGTCGACATTGAATACAACAGTGGTGTCAGATAATGTTCAAAATTTGAACTCTCCTTTGCAAGGATGTGCGCCAGGGGGAAATAATAGAGGCAACCAAAATAGGGTAGCGCCTTCTCAACCCTTAGTACCGCCTCTTACTAATACTTCAGTAGCAGTATTAAGGCAACAAATGGATGATAGTAACCATGGGTTGGTTAATATGTTAACTAACCAGATTGGTAATGTATTTAATCCCATGGTACAAGAGTCGGCTGAGACTAATAGGCAGTCCGGTGAAACAAATCGACAAGTGATTGCCCAATTAACGCGTTTGTATAATTTTTTAGGTGCTCCCCCAGTGCCTATTCGACAGGCACCACCTGTTCGACTAGATTCCCCTGGTCAAATATACATGGGGGCAATACAGTATGAAGATGAAGAACAACGATGGTGTGTAGTTTCTGGGTTTTTGTTTTCTAAAAAGCAAGGGATTGAAGAAGTGAAGGAAAATATAAAAAATGGGAAATAAAGGTATTTATAGACCATGGGGAAAGAGGAAATAATGGGAAAATATTTTGTGATTTTCCAAAGTTCAAATCACGTCAGTTAGTGGGGAGCGTGCCACAGGACCAACGTGAGTTAGTGGGCCACGTTTCCCACTAAAAGTGCAATGATGACAAGCAATCAATGTCGCACGTCTCGAAACTGAAATACGTGGTACGCTACCATGATTGTGTGACGTCGCGAAAAAGACAGAACAATAATGTTAACTTTTTGAGAAATGGAAACGATTTGGTCGAATGGTGAAACCGACGCTTCAGAGATGCCATTATCTCATATTAGTCGAAATTCGAAAATGGCATCTCTGGGGGGTATTTTGTTACCTTGGAAAATCTTAAGGAATTCAAGTACATGTGATAAATGAAGATATTCTCATAAGTTAGGAGTCATCCTCCAAAATAAGGGTTTTTTGGGAAACATAAGCCAATGTGTGAAAAGTTGGTTTTATTAAGTGAGAGTTAATGCTTGGAAGGAATCATACTAAAATTGTCGAAATTGAACTACGTCGACTAGGAAGAAATAAAAGGATATGTCAGGAGGATAAAATTGGTTTAGTCGACCAAAGGATAAAAGACAAGGACTTGGTCGAAAATGGTTTTAGTCGACAAAGAATAGTGTGATACGGTGGGAGAACTGACTTGGGATTTTGCGTTTGTGTTTGCAAATGTTTCGGTTTAGCAAGAGTCGCCACCGACTTTTTATTTTATCCTAAGGAAAGGTCAAAAAGCACAGGAAAGACCTTTGATATGTTTTCTTGGGTTCGGGGAGTAGATTATAGAAAGGGAAGGTATTAGCACCCTTTATATCCATGGTTATCCATGGGCTCTTAGTTACTTGCTTAGACCACTTGCTTTGCTTTTCAATTTGTTTGAAATGGTGCTTTGTGTGTGTGGTTTTGAAAATGTTTTGAAAAAGATGCCTTGTCTAGGCAACCTTTGTAATAATTCTCATTTGAATATATACAAAGGTGTGTGTCTTTTTGAAAAGATATTTCAATGTTTTGAAAGTTTTTTTGAAATTGTTTTGAAATTGTTTTGAAGTTGTGTTTGAAAATGGCAAGGATGTTTCACAAGTTTTTGATCAAGTAACTAAGAGTTATCTACTCTATTTTGCTCAAAGATCCTTCTTATGTTTTTAACCCTTTTTAACAGTGTTGTTTCACCATAGTATTTAGTGAATAACCTTGTGTTAGGATGTTAAATGGGACAGGCGCGGGTCATCGTATACAATCATTGAAAGCAACTTGTGAGACGCTCTAGCAATTTTGTAAGGGACGAGATCGTTTTATCGAAGGCAACATTGAGGGTCATCGAGGGACTACGATCTTTGTTTATCGAAGGGGCATTTGCTAGAGTGTCTCATACTCGAGGGACATGATTGCATTTTCCGAGGCAACAAGCGAGGTTACCCTAGAGGTGAAAGTGTGAATTGTGTATTGATTTTCATGCATTTATCTTGTATTAGGTCATCTAGCGATTGATTTTGAATCTTCGCATACAAACCCTAATTACTATACAATATATTGAAAGTGATAAATTGCGAGAATTTAAAGTCTAAGTTATTACAAATAAGTATCCGGGGATGGGGGTACAAATGTTTACAAATGGGGATGAGTCTTATCAGAATAATAATGTCCAAGTATATATATATTACAACCAAATTGAACTGTCGCATTTTTAATGTAAAATTATAACAAAGTATAAGATAATGAAAATCAAAGAAATATGAGATGCGTGTATTTATTTACAAATGAACAAACAAAATTTAACCTAGTGAAGATTAAGTGTTATTATTATTATTTTATGTTTTTTTTATTAATTATGTAAAGGAAAAGTTTTAAAAGAAAGAAAATTTATCATCTTGTATTTTATTAAATGAAACAACATTAATTAAATCAAACTAACTATTTTTTTGGTATTTTAATTTTGTAAATCAAGATTAATAAAGAAATAATTAACTCAAAAGAAAATAAAACAAAATTTAATTAGTATTATTAACTAAAAAAGAAAACAAACTAATTAAGATTAAGTAGTAAAGTTTGTTAAGTTAATGAAAGGAATTTTAGGAGAATGAGCCAAAATGGGATTTAGGCCCAAGATAAAAAAATGAAAAAAAGACAAGAATTAGGGGAGGGGGTGTGCATTTAGTAAGGATATGGGCTTAAGCGTTTTGTTGTTGGGGCGAAGGCCCAATTGAAGTATTTGACAATTTTTAAGGTTTCGTTCAGAACTTTGGGTTTGGAGTTTTGGTTACAGCGGTGCCTCCTTCTCTTCTTCTCCGTTTCTCTTCTTCTCTCTTAGGCGATGAACTTCTGATACTCTCCATTCCCTAGCCACCGGAGCGCCGCCTTCGTCCACTTCTTATCCCTTTACCGTGATCCAGAGTTTTTAGAGAAACGGTATGATTCATTATCTTTTTAGGTCTTTTACAGTTTTAACGTTTGATTCTTGCATATTTATCGTTTTGCAATGTTTTAATCTTTGATGTCTTGGTGTGAGAGGCAACAAAAGTTTGAGAGAAAGAGACTATACCTTTGGCGTTTTTCTGGGTTGAAAACGAAAGGAGAGAGATGTGATGAGACGGAGGCGCTCCTTGCAGGCTTAGGGCGGAGGAAGATGATGATTGCTTGTTTGCTTTCTGGTATCTCTGTATTTGACTTCCTTTTTTTTTGAACGTTTGATGATGATCGTGTTTCTGAAAACTATATTGTTTGAACCTTGCTTGCTTTTGTCTCTTGTTGATGATGAAGGATATACTTCTGAAATTCTTCCTTTTTTGATATGTTTTTGTTGGCTTGATGATTCGTTGATGATGAAGCTATATTCTGAAACTTCTTTGTTGTTTTGCCTCTACACTCTTCCTCTCTCTTTGTGAGTTATTTGATGTCAATGATGATGATGTTCTGAGATTAGCTATTGTTGTTGCTTCTAAACTCTTCCTCTTTCTGGTTTTGTCAATGATGATGATGTTATGAGATTAGCTATTATTGTTGTTCTTTGTTTTGATTGATGATGATGAAACTCTGAAACTTGCTCCTTTGTTTGTTTCTAGATCTCTTCCTTTCTCTGATATGTTAATGATGTTTTGATGATGAATTTGTTCTGAAAATACTAGTTTTTGGGCTTGATGATTTTGATAGTCTTTGAGACTGTCATTGTTTGTTGGATTAAACTTGTTGGTGAGCTTGAGTTTAAACTTGGACTTTGGAACTGTTTGTGGTTATTTTGCTTGTAAGTTTGGACAGGTTTTTTTGTTTTTGAGGCAGGCTTGCTGTTCTTGGACAGGCAGGTTGAGAAGTCGCAGTTTTTGTAAGTGTTCTGTAGTTTGTCTTGGGCTTGGCCTGGGTATTTGTTGAGCTTGAGAAACAGTTTTGCAGATTTTCTATAAGTTTGGCTCGTGGGTTTGTTATGTTTGTAAGGCAGGCTTTCAGGTTTGCTTGAGTATGGCAAACAGGTTTGTTGGTCTGTAAGGCAGGCTTGAACTGAGTGTTTGAGTTTTAGCTTGCAGTTTATGCAGGTTTGAGCTTACAGGTTTTGGTGATTTGCAGGATTGTTGTGTTCTTTTGAGAGGTAGTTTGAGAAGTTTTTTGGTAAGCAGGCTTGAGTTTGCTTGAGTTATGCAGGGTGTTTGTTTGATTTATGCAGGGTGTTTTGCAGATTTGTGAGTCTTCTGCAGTAGTTTTGGAAGCAGGCTGTCACTAAATTGCAGTTTGTGGCCTCTACTGTATGTTTGTTGAGCTTGTTGTTTTTGTAGTTTTTGAAAACTGCAGGTTTGAATTGTTTTTGTGGGCTCTATGTCCTCTTCTAGACTGCTATGCAGTCTTTCTCTTTTATATATTTTGTGTTCTCTTATTGTCTTGAACAATAGTCTGCTTTTGCCAAAACTGTAAACTTTTACTGGTTCTCCTCTTTCTCTCTCTCCATAAGCATTTTTAATTGCTTATTATAATATATTTCTGAAAAGCTTGTTGGGCCAAAAAATGATGATGAAATTGACAAGCCTTCTTGCTTGAAACTTGATTTATCTTGCTGCATTATTGTACTTTCTTTCTATATTTTCTGCATTGTATACTTTCTTTGACAGCTTTGCAACTCAGTTTGACATTTGGTTAATGCATTTTGAAACTCAGTTTGCAGTTCAGTTTACTTGGTTAATGCAACTTTGTACCTTTGTATTTGAACCATGTTTTTGCATCTAGTTTGACATGCTTGCATTTATTTTTTTACTTTTCTCTTTGTGAACCAAGAAGAGGAATCTTCTTGTGATTTGCAAGGAGAAAAAGTAAAAACATGATGAATCCAAAAACAATCTGATTCCGGCCAATAAGCTTTAATAATGATTTTTCTTTCTTCCTTTTCTGCTTGAAAATTCTTATACTAATTTCTTTTTCTCTGTCTTTTGCAGGTAAGTACCAGTTGGATGATAGAGGAAGCAGTAGACGTCAAAGACCTTAGGAGATTAGGCTTAGATTCATTTTTTTATTTATTGTAAACAAATATTATTGTAAATATTATAAGTTGTAATCTTACAGTATTCGAATAAAATTTGTAACAACATTTGAAATAAATAAAAAAGTCTTTGTCAAATATCTTCCAATTTTTCCTTGCATTGTCTATTTAATTATTTAAGACCCTTAAATTAAAATAACTGGAAATGTATCCCAATAACTTTAATCTAGATGAAATAAATAATCAATAAACTTTGTCGTCTCGCAACCTTGCATTAATCACAATACGCCTGGTATTCCAATTAATATATGCGTTGTACAGTTAAACAAACAAGCATTCCATAAACCTTTCACTCCACTGATCAAACCAATGCTTCAAAGTTCTAAACAAAAGTCTCAGCTCCTATCCCAGATATTTAGGTTTTGAGAAACAACCAATAATCCTGAACAAGCTTAAAAATAATGTAACAGTTAACTGAATTTCTGAGGATTCAGTTTCTTCCGAAAAATGCGAGCGCGAACCCTAATCCTGGATTATTGCCAAAGAAAGATCTGTCTGATTAATTCCTGAGCCAATCTCAACAAAATCAGTGGAAACCCTAATTTTGCATCAACTAATAAAGAAGAGTTTGTTTGACCGATTCTCGAGTCGATCTTAAAAATCAGAGAAAAAAACCTGGGGTTGTGATTTCTTGTGAAAAAGGGAGGGCAAATTTTGGGGTACAACAGTTGCCCATGTTCAATCTTCTTGAACCTGAAGAGTTAGATTGGCAATTTTGCCATTCGCGACTCGAAGGTAAAAGATGATTGGACACTAGAGTGCCCAAAAATTTGCACTCGTCAAAGCATAGTTGAGGGAATGAGCTTAAAGATGTCATTTGGAGATGTAACAGAGTCTTGTCGGAGATGGACTTAAAGATGCCATCCAGGAATATTTGATGAACTGTATGTTGTAGGTGAGAGTGTGAGTATCAGAAAGGTATCAATGTTTGGAACGTCTCTGAGCTGGGGGTCTGAATAAGCAACAGATTAACATCCGTGTCGGGAGGCATCCGTAAACTGTTTTCAGAAATCCTTAAAGTTCGAAACTTGCTAAACTTATCATGCGAAGGGTAAAATATTAGTTGAAACACAAAGTTATGTTGTATGATGCAATGTATGTGTTATATCAATGCTTATGATATATGAATGTAATGAATGTGCATGTAAGCTAATTATCCGTCTTGCTGAGGAAGATAAATCCTGGATAGCGGGAGATAATAAAATCTTTGACCGCCGTTGGGGAAAGTAAACCCCTGACTGCCGCTGGGGATTGAAAACCCTTTGATCGTTGAAAATGAGAAGTCCTGGGACCACTGTTGGGGAAATCAGGAGTTTGGGTTGTATGTCAATCTACTGGGGATTCCTGTTTTGTTGTTTTTGAGAAGAACTCCGCTGGGGAATATCTAAAAACTTTATGGAGAAATGAGAATGAGAGTCTTCATTCTGCTTGGGGAATTGGTGTTGAGGAGTCAAGAACGAGAATCTTCGATCTGCAGGGGTTTTGAAATTCTGACAAATTCATGCTGAGAGTAACGAAAACTCCGGAGAATCAAGGATGGGAGTCTTGATTTTGTTGGGGAGCAAGAACTCTGAGGGGAATAGCCATATTGTTGCGGAGTGGCTGTCCTATTGGAGAGTAAAACTCAGGATTCTGGAAAAAGCTTATTCCTGTTTGGAAAAAGTTCAGGTTTAGGTTGTATGCCACTTTGAGAACGAGAATCTTCATTCTGTCGGGAGTATCAGGAAGTTGAATTGTATACCAATTTGAGAATGAGAATCTTCATTCTGTCGGGAATATCAGGAGGTTGAGTGTATGCCAATCTACCGGGGAAGCAAAAATGAGAATCTTCATTCAGGCGTTTGGGTCAGAAGGTTGGGTGTATTCCAATCTACTGGGGAAGCAGGAATGAGATTCTTCATTCTGTTAACGATATCAGGAGCTTGGGTGTATGCCAATCTCTTGAGGTTTCAAGGATGAGAATCTTCATTCTGTTAAGGGTATCAGGAGCTTGGGAGTATACCAATCTCTTGAGGTTTCAAGGATGAGAATCTTCATTCTGTTAAGGGTCAGGAGGTTGGGAGTATACCAATATTCTGAGGTTTCAAGGATGATAATCTTCATTCTGTTAACGGTATCAGGAGCTTGGGTGTATGCCAATCTCTTGAGGTTTCAAGGATGAGAATCTTCATTCTGTTAAGGGTCAGGAGGTTGGGATTATACCAATCTTCTGAGGTTTTAAGGATGAGAATCTTCATTCTGTTAAGGGTTAGGAGGTTGGGAGTATACCAATCTTCTGAGGTTTTAAGGATGAGAATCTTCATTCTGTTAAGGGTCAGGAGGTTGGGAGTATACCAATCTTCTGAGGTTTCAAGGATGAGAATCTTCATTCTGTTAAGGGTCAGGAGGTTGGGAGTATACCAATCTTCTGAGGTTTTAAGGATGAGAATCTTCATTCTGTTAAGGGTCAGGAGGTTGGGAGTATACCAATCTTTTGAGGTTTTAAGGACGAGAATCTTCATTCTGTTAAGGGTTAAGAGGTTGGGAGTATACCAATCTTTTGAGGTTTTAAGGATGAGAATCTTCATTCTATTAAGGGTCAGGAGGTTGGGAGTATACCAATCTTCTGAGGTTTCAAGGATGAGAATCTTCAATCTGTTAAGGGTCAGGAGGTTGGGAGTATACCAATCTTCTGAGGTTTCAAGGATGAGAATCTTCATTCTTGAGAGAAACATAATTTTAGGAGCTTCATTTGCCATTATTCTGCTGGTGAGTTGTTTCAGTTTGAGATTTAGGAACTTGTCAGGAATTCAACTAAAGTAAAAGCTTTGTCAAAATTTAGGAACTTGTCCGTAATTCGACTGAAGAAAAGCTTTGTCGCTTGAATTTGATTGTACCTTTCCTTTTGTTGGGGAAAATAAATCCCGAGCTGGTGAAGGAGAAAGGAGTTGGATTCTTCATCTCTGATAGTGAAGAGACCAGAATAAATCACTGAGAGATTTATCTGAAATATCAAAAACCCGGAAGGTCTTACATTGGCATAAGAATCAGGGAGATCTTAGTGTCGATCTGACCAAAACAGAGAGGGTCCTGGATTAACTTTGATTCAACTAGATGATGGAAGAATTTTCGACGATCGTAACTTCCAACAGGTGATGAAGGAATTTTTGACGACCGTAACTTCCAACAGGTGATGAAGGAATTTTTGACGGCCGATCAATCTGTGTACGTTATGAATGTTGTTGAAACGTAATTTTGTTTTGGAAAATAATTCCTTGACAAATGTTGGGGAAATAAACCCATGACTGCTGGTCTGCTAGAGAGGTGATGAACTTCTCGAGGACGCTTGAATTTCTTTTCAGAAAGATTTCAGAGGGATTCGTCACTGCCCCTAGTATCAAGTGCTTGTGGTACTGCCAGGAAATTTGGACTGTACGTGACCCTTTGATGAGATTGACGTTTAAATGCCCCAAGTGGTGGTGAGGGAGACTTGCCCCAGGTTAATCTGTAATTGAGAGATTTCTTGAAATCTTGACTGGACTGCCCCAGGTTTAATGGATTTTGAAAGATTTGTTGAAATCTTGACTGGACTGCCCCAGGTTTACTGGACAATACCAAACCAAGTCCCCTTTTGCTGATAGGGGATTTTTGCAACGGGAGTATCATCCCTCTTGAAGTGATTTTATTCACTGAGAGAGCTTTCGTTCCTCTGAACATTCATTGTTGTGAATTTCTTCGCTGTGCAAACAACGATATTCAAATAATGCAAAGTTTATGCTTGTCTCGAAGTTTTGAAAAAATGCGTTTTTTAGCAGAAAACTTTTTATAAGACAAATTCAAAACAAGATTTAGGGCAAAGTCTTACAGGAGTCAGGATACCTTTTGTAACAGTATGCTTTCGAACTAACCCATGCTTCAATTAGGACTTTTGAAGGGTTGTAACGTGGCTTGGTTCGCGGTTTAAGAAACAAAAGATAAAGGCTCAAAGTATATTTGTACCCACCCGCTCTTCATGATGTTCTTCAATCCTAAACTCAGTTAATTGTGCGTCGAACTCTATTCGAGTTTGGAATGACGTTTTGGTGATGGTCTACATGAGTTGAATTTTATGGGAAGGCAATCATTTTGCAACATTTTTTCATGTTTTTAAGGATTTATAATGACCTCTTTCTTTTGATTTTGTTATCCCTAATTTTTGCCTGACTGTTCTTATTTTTGAGATTACAGTCAGCGGGATGCCCCAGCTTTCTTAAGCCTCCTTTGGTAGGTTTTGGCTCAGTGGGCTTTTCTCTTTTGAGAGATAATGATTGCATATGAGATAAGGAACCATCACTGTCTTTTGGTTCCAAAGGAATGTTTTTGATGTCATTCGTTGCATTACGAACTGAGAGTTTACGACTTCAATGCGCATCTTTTGAATTAACTGAGAGACTACCCCGCCCCAGGTTAAAAGGTTTCAATTTGTGTTTAAAACAGAAAACTTCTACTTCTTTGGCTCGAAGGAGTTGACTAGGGATTATCTTCCTTATAACTCATGTGTTTAGGGTTTGAAAGAAACGCCTGTACATCATCAGCAAGGTCTGTCCAAAAGTATACTATATGAGATTATGGTATTGTTTCGTCATCCTCCCTCTAAAGACTTGTAACTTTTATCAAGAGTTAAATATCATAAAGAAAGTAGGAAACATAACTCAAGAATAGCGAAAATGAATGGATGAATTCAAGACAAACTAATGCAATGCATTAATGAAATAGAGTTTGACATCAACAGATAATTGTTTAAATAACAAAAGAAATTACAACTTGAAAATTCAAATGAAACAAAAGTCTCTTAGTTCAAACTTGTCATTTCAGGTGGAAAACCCTCATCGGAAGATTTTCACCCGCCATCCGGCATGAATTTCAGCACTCCATTGTCAATCAAGTCTTGGATCTTGTTTTTCAAAGCCCAACAGTCGTCGGTGTCATGTCCAGGACTATAGGAGTGGTATACACAAAATGCGTCAGGGTGATAGCTAGGAGCAGAGGTATTGGGCTTCCAAATAGGATCCTTTAAAGCAGTCAGATTGACCTCCAATAAGCGTTCCAGTATTAGATGTGATGGTATGTCAGTCTTAGTGAAATGTCTTCCGGATGTATTTTGCTTACGCCGATTACCCCGTTGACGCTGGCGAGATTGTTGTTGGGCTTGTGACCCTGAAGCAAGTTGAGGAACTTTTCCCTTGTATTCTTGTCTCAAAGGAGGTTGAATGATGACTTGATCTTCAACCCTAGTTGTTTGCCCCACTTGGTTATCTTAAAGCAGTTTGTTGACGAGAACCCTGAGCTCTTCTTGTCTTTGAGCCAGGTCTTGAATGAGAGCCATCTGGCCCACCAGCTGTCCCATCATCTGGATCTTCATTGTTGCTAGCTTAATCTGTAGTTCTTCCAACTGATCATTCCTGATGCCTCCTGGATTTCCTAGGACCATGCCCCTTGTGAGGAGAGCTTTCACTTCTTCTTGCCCCTGGGACAGGTTCAAGAACAATTCTTGAAGTTGAGCGTTTTGAGCCTGGATATCTTCGACAGTCCTTTCTAGAGCCATCTCTACTAAAATAAACAGTAGGAGAATAAGGAAACCTGAAAAGGAAAACCTGTCATGATACAATGCATGATATGTGGATGCATGTTTTCAAGGATCTCGCGGGGTAAACACAAGATAATGTTAGAGATTGAACTTTGATCAGCATCCTTGACTGGAGAACTTTGTATTGGTGGATGTCTTTCCACGAGAATCAAGCTCACCATGTCAAGTGGGTCATAACCCTTGATTCAAGTTGTTGTAATTGACCTTTGACGGCGTTTGTTTAGAGGAAAATCCTCTTGCCCTTTGGTAGATGTCTGGTTCAACGTGCCCCTGCATCAAAGACCCTCGAGATCCTCGAAATGGTTATTGAAAATGCTATGGTATGATGTTATGATGTTATGTACAGGTATGCAAAAGTAAGCAAGTGTATATACATATAATCACATTCACATAAAGCAGGCAATTCCTTAGGTTTAGGCTTGCATGGGGTTCGTAGGTAAGTACCCGCTTTGAAGTTAGTTGGCTCAACCTGTCCTAAAATAGAAACCGGGTTCTAAGGAGCTCAATATCACTGGATTATTTTATGTGTTCATTGTTTTGGTTTAGCCACTTAACTGGCAACCAAAATATTCCAAGAAAACAACCCTCAATGAGTGTAGTATCGAGTATCTACCAACTTCGGACTGCACCAAAGTCGGTCATCTCACTACCCCTAATAAGGCCAAGATGGTCAAGTAAGGTTCTAAGAGTTCGTTAGTGCTTCATGACATCACTCAGCGGTCCCGTATTCTCTTTGATTGACTCAAAGGCTACCGGTACTCACAAATATATCACACTAACGTAGCTACTGTTTCAACCATGTCGGTATACCCCGCACAGTTCCCTCACAGTTTATTGCTACTTACCTAAAAGGTGCCCCCAAATCCGGATGTAGGATTTAAAATAAACCCAAACAAGGAACCCAAAAAGTAAATCAATCAAAGCAATCAAGGTAAGCATGTAAAGGTGATCTAAAACCATAAGGTAACCCCACTTTTAGAAATTTCCCCAGCAGAGTCGCCAGTTCTGTGATACGGTGGGAGAACTGACTTGGGATTTTGCGTTTGTGTTCGCAAATGTTTCGGTTTAGCAAGAGTCGCCACCGACTTTTTATTTTATCCTAAGGAAAGGTCAAAAAGCACAGGAAAGACCTTTGAGATGTTTTCTTGGGTTCGGGGAGTAGATTATAGAAAGGGAAGGTATTAACACCCTTTCTATCCATGGTTATCCATGGGCTCTTAGTTACTTGCTTAGATCACTTGCTTTGCTTTTCAATTTGTTTGAAATGGTGCTTTGTGTGTGTGGTTTTGAAAATGTTTTGAAAAAGATGCCTTGCCTAGGCAACCTTTGTAATAATTCTCGTTTGAATATATACAAAGGTGTGTGTCTTTTTGAAAAGATATTTCAATGTTTTGAAATTGTTTTGAAGTTGTGTTTGAAAATGGCAAGGATGTTTCACAAGTTTTTGATCAAGTAACTAAGAGTTGTCTACCCTATTTTGCTCAAAGATCCTTCTTATGTTTTTAACCCTTTTTAACAGTGTTGTTTCACCATTGTATTTAGTGAATAACCTTGTGTTAGGATGTTAAACGGGACATGCGCGGGTCATCGTATACAATCATTGAAAGCGACTTGTGAGACGCTCTAGCAATTTTGTAAGGGACGAGATCATTTTATGAAAGGCAACATCAAGGGTCATCGAGGGACTACGATCTTTGTTTATCGAAGGGGCATTTGCTAGAGTGTCTCATACTCGAGGGACATGATTGAATTTTCCGAGGCAACAAACGAGGTTACCCTAGAGGTGAAAGTGTGAATTATGTATTGATTTTCATGCATTTATCTTGTATTAGGTCATCTAGCGATTGATTTTGAATCTTCGCATACAAACCCTAATTACTATACAGTATATTGAAAGTGATAAATTGCGGGAATTTAAAGTCTAAGTTATTACAAATAAGTATCCGGGGATGGGGGTACAAATGTTTACAAATGGGGATGAGTCTTATCAGAATAATAATGTCCAAGTATATATATTACAACCAAATTGAACTGTCGCATTTTTAATGTAAAATTATAACAAAGTATAAGATAATGAAAATCAAAGAAATATGAGATGCGTGTATTTATTTACAAATGAACAAACAAAATTTAACCTAGTGAATATTAAGTGTTATTATTATTATTTAATGTTTTTTATATTAATTATGTAAAGGAAAAGTTTTAAAAGAAAGAAAATCTATCATCTTGTATTTTATTAAATGAAACAACATTATTTAAATCAAACTAACTATTTTTTTGGTATTTTAATTATGTTAATCAAGATTAATAAAGAATTAATTAACTCAAAAGAAAATAAAACAAAATTTAATTAGTATTATTAACTAAAAAAGAAAACAAACTAATTAAGATTAAGTAGTAAAGTTTGTTAAGTTAATGAAAGGAATTTTAGGAGAATGGGCCAAAATGGGATTTAGGCCCAAGATAAAAAAATGAAAAAAGATAAGAATCAGGGGAGGGGTGTGTGCATTTAGTAAGGATATGGGCTTAAGCGTTTTGTTGTTGGGGCGAAGGCCCAATTGAAGTATTTGACAATTTTTAGGGTTTCGTTCAGAACTTAGGGTTAGGAGTTTTGGTTACAGCGGCACCTCCTTCTCTTCTTCTCTGTTTCTCTTCTTCTCTCTTAGGCGATGAACTTCTGATACTATCCATGCCCTAGCCACCGGAGCGCCGCCTTCGTCCACTTCTTATCCCTTTACCTTGATCCAGAGTTTTTAGAGAAACGATACGATTCATTATCTTTTTAGGTCTTTTACAGTTTTAACGTTTGATTCTTGCATGTTTATTGTTTTGCAATGTTTTAATCTTTGATGTATTGGTGTGAGATGCAGCAAAAGTTTGAGAGAAAGAGACTATACCTTTGGCGTTTTTCTGGGTTGAAAACGAAAGGAGAGAGATTTGATGAGACGGAGGCGCTCCTTGGAGGCTTAGGGCGGAGGAAAATGATGATTGCTTGCTTGCTTTCTGGTATCTCTGTATTTGACTTCCTTTTTTTTTGAACGTTTGATGATGATCGTGTTTCTGAAAACTATATTGTTTGAACCTTGCTTGCTTTTGTCCCTTGTTGATGATGAATGATATACTTCTGAAATTCTTCCTTTTTTGATATGTTTTTGTTGGCTTGATGATTCGTTGATGATGAAGCTATATTCTGAAACTTCTTTGTTGTTTTGCCTCTACACTATTCCTCTCTCTTTGTGAGTTATTTAATGTCAATGATGATGATGTTCTGAGATTAGCTATTGTTGTTGCTTCTAAACTCTTCCTCTTTCTGGTTTTGTCAATGATGATGATGTTCTTAGATTAGCTATTATTGTTGTTCTTTGTTTTGATTGATGATGATGAAACTCTGAAACTTGCTCCTTTGTTTGTTTTTGGATCTCTTCCTTTCTCTGATATGTTAATGATGTTTTGATGATGAATTTGTTCTGAAAAGACTAGCTTTTGGGCTTGATGATTTTGATAGTCTTTGAGACTGTCATTGTTTGTTGGCTTAAACTTGTTGGTGAGCTTGAGTTTAAACTTGGCCTTTGGAACTGTTTGTGGTTATTTTGCTTGTAAGTTTGGACAAGTTTTTTAGTTTTGGAGGCAGGCTTGCTGTTCTTGGACAGGCAGGTTGAGAAGTCGCAGTTTTTGTAAGTGTTCAGTAGTTTGTCTTGGGCTTGGCCTGGGTATTTGTTGAGCTTGAGAAACAGTTTTGCATATTTTTTGTAAGTTTGGCTCGTGGGTTTGTTATGTTTGTAAGGCAGGCTTTCAGGTTTGCTTGAGTATGGCAAACAAGTTTGTTGGTCTGTAAGGCAGGCTTGAACTGAGTGTTTGAGTTTTAGCTTGCAGTTTATGCAGGTTTGAGCTTACAGGTTTTGGTGATTTGCAGGTTTGTTGTGTTCTTTTGAGAGGCAGTTTGAGAAGTTTTTTGGTAAGCAGGCTTGAGTTCGCTTGAGTTATGCAAGGTGTTTGTTTGAGTTATGCAGGATGTTTTGCAGATTTGTGAGTCTTCTGCAGTAGTTTTGGAAGCAGGTTGTCACTAAATTGCAGTTTATGGCCTCTACTGTATGTTTGTTGAGCTTATTGTTTTTGTAGTTTTTGAAAACTGTAGGTTTGAATTATTTTTGTGGGCTCTATGTCCTCTTCTGGACTGCTATGCAGTCTTGCTCTTTTATATCTTTTGTGTTCTCTTATTGTCTTGAACAATAGTCTGCTTTTGCCAAAACTGCAAACTTTTACTGGTTCTCCTCTTTCTCTCTCTCCATAAGCATTTTTAATTGCTTATTATAATATATTTTTGAAAAGCTTGTTGGGCCAGAAAATGATGATGAAATTGACAAGCCTTCTTGCTTGTAACTTGATTTATCTTGCTGCATTGTTGTACTTTCTTTCCATATTTTCTGCATTGTATACTTTCTTTAACAGCTTTGCAACTCAGTTTGACATTTGGTTAATGCATTTTGAAACTCAGTTTGCACTTCACTTTACTTGGTTAATGCAGCTTTGTACCTTTGTATTTGAACCATGTTTTTGCATCTAGTTTGACATGCTTGCATTTATTTTTTTACTTTTATCTCTGTGAACCAAGAAGAGAAATCTTCTTGTGATTTGCAAGGAGAAAAAGTAAAAACATGATGAATCTAAAAACAATCTGATTCCGGCCAACAAGCTTTAATGATGATTTTTCTTTCTTCCTTTTCTGCTTGAAAATTCTTATACTAATTTCTTTTTCTCTGTCTTTTGCAGGTAAATACCAGTTGGATGATAGAGGAAGCAGTAGACGTCAAAGACCTTAGGAGATTAGGCTTAGATTCATTTTTTCATTTATTGTAAACAAATATTATTGTAAATATTATAAGTTGTAATCTTACAATATTCGAATAAAATTTGTAACAACATTTGAAATAAATAAAAAAGTCTTTGTCAAATATCTTCCAATTTTTCCTTGCATTGTCTATTTAATTATTTAAGACCCTTAAATTAAAATAACTGGAAATGTATCCCAATAACTTTAATCCAGATGAAATAAATAATCAACAAACTCTGTCGTCTCGCAACCTTGCATTAATCACAATACGCCTGGTATTCCAATTAATATATGCGTTGTACAGTTAAACAAACAAGCATTCCATAAACCTTTCACTCCACTGATCAAACCAATGCTTCAAAGTTCCAAACAAAAGTCTCAGCTCCTATCCCAGATATTTAGGTTTTGAGAAACAACTAGTAATCCCGAACAAGCGTAAAAATAATGTAACAGTTAACTGAATTTCTGAGGATTCAGTTTCTTCCGAAAAATGCGAGCGCGAACCCTAATCCTGGATTATTGCCAAAGAAAGATCTGTTTGATCAATTCATGAGCCAATCTCAACAAAATTAGTGGAAACCCTAATTATGGATCAACTGATAAAGAAGAGTCTGTTTGACCGATTCTCGAGCCGGTCTTAAAAATCAGAGAAAAAAAACCTGGGGTTGTGATTTCTTGTGAAAAAGGGAGGGAAAATTCTGGGGTACAACAAATGATTTCTTGGACATAGAGGAAGTGTGATTATTCTTTGCCAGAAAGAAAGCGCGAAGCAAGGCAGGAGCGGTTTATGTTCAAGAGGCTTAGAGGAATAGTGGGCAGTTACCATCAGCCCACAACATGTTCAAGCGCCAAATAGGTGGAACTTTAAAATCATGAGCAATTACTAGCAATCTACGACGTGTTTGAGCGCCAAATAGGTGGCAGCATCTAGTAAAGCAGTTACCTCAAGATGTTAATATTAACCGTATATTTTATCTAGGTAGTTACTTTGTAAACATTATAAATAGTTAGATTTTATGTAGTTTGTGGGTGTTCACTTGTACTCTCAAATCACTTGTCAAACTCTCTCATTCCAAGCGTCAGGAAATCAAGAGTGAAGAGTGATTGATGTACATGAATCACCATTTTTATTTCAATACAAATCTTTTATCTTTTAATTATATATTTTGAGTACTTTATCTGTTTTCTCTTTGTTGTCGAGCAAGATCTATACGCTATCTTCTATTTCACATAAACAATTCGACATTATCTGTGGTTCACGAGTCACCTGTCAGTTAGTTTAGTGAGTCTCGCTTTTTTGTATGAATATCTTCTGTCGATCACGAGTTACCGGTCAGTTTTTTATATCATAGTGTGGTTTGGAAAACCATTACACCCATTTCTCCAGTCAAAAGAAAATCGTTTCCCTTGACTAATATTTTGACGAAATAGGTGTGATAGCAAAAACTCTTAGCACGTATCTTGAGATCAACTTGTCGATCTCGCCAGTTACCCTCAGTTTAGGACTCTGGGAGGACCAGTGGTTGTTTACCATTTTCCACAGTAAATGAATTGGCACACCTGGTGGGACCGAGTGCTAAGAATTGGTCTTAAGTATTTATAAGTGAATGCAACTTAGAAATGGGAAGTTAACCAAAGAGTATAATAAACCATTATCTAGGAAGCAAATATCAAGAAGGACAATACCTGATAATCCAAATGTAGACAAAATATCGTCACGAACTTTAATCACTACCGATCCAGTAGTTTCACAAGTAGCACTTTTTCCTCCAGTAGGGTCGACTGCTACGGTTTCCGTACAAATGTCTCAGGCTCCATTGGGAAGCCCAAGACCATTAATGACTATGACTACCATACCTAATGTCCCTCGTCTTGGTAATGTAGATCCTGCTTATGGAATGTCGTATTCCATGATGCTAGGATATTAGTCGACATTGAATACAACAGTGGTGTCAGATAATGTTCAAAATTTGAACTCTCCTTTGCAAGGATGTGCGCCAGGGGGAAATAATAGAGGCAACCAAAATAGGGTAGCGCCTTCTCAACCCTTAGTACCGCCTCTTAATAATACTTCAGTAGCAGTATTAAGGCAACAAATGGATGATAGTAACCATGAGTTGGTTAATATGTTAACTAACCAGATTGGTAATGTATTTAATCCCATAGTACAAGAGTCGGCTGAGACTAATAGGCAGTCCGGTGAAACAAATCGACAAGTGATTGCCCAATTAACGTGTTTGTGTAATTCTTTAGGTGCTCCCCCAGTGCCTATTCGACAGGCACCACCTGTTTGACTAGATTCCCTTGGTCAAATAGACATGGGGGCAATACAGTATGAAGATGAAGAACAACGATGGTGTGTAATTTATGGGTTTTTGTTTTCTAAAAAGCAAGGGATTGAAGAAGTGAAGGAAAATATAAAAAATGGGAAATAAAGGTATTTATAGACCCTAAGGAAAGAGTAAATAATGGGAAAATATTTTGTGATTTCCCAAAGTTCAAATCACGTTAGTTAGTGGGGAGCGTGCCACAGGACCAACGTGAGTTAGTGGGCCACGTTTCCCACTAAAAGTGCAATGATGACAAGCAATTAATGTCGCACGTCTCGAAACTGAAATATGTGGTACGCTACCATGATTGTGTGACATCACGGAAAAGACAGAACAATAATGTTCACTTTTTGAGAAATGGAAACGATTTGGTCGAATGGTGAAACCGACGCTTCAGAGATGCCATTATCTTATATTAGTCGAAATTCGAAAATGGCATCTCTGGGGGGCATTTTTTTACCTTGGAAAATCTTAAGGAATTCAAGTACATGTGATAAATGAAAATATTCTCATAAGTTAGGAGTCATCCTCCAAAATAAGGGTTTTTTGGGAAACATGAGCCAATGTGTGAAAAGTTGGTTTTATTAAGTGAGAGTTAATGCTTGGAAGGAATCACACTAAAATTGTCGAAATTGAACTACGTCAACTAGGAATAAATAAAAGGACATGTCAGGAGGATAAAATTGGTTTAGTCGACCAAAGGGTAAAAGATAAGGACTTGGTCGAAAATGGTTTTAGTCGACAAAGAATGGTTTCTTGGACTTAGAGGTAGTGTGATTATTCTTTGCCAGAAAGAAAGCGCGAAGCAAGGCAGGAGCGGTTTATGTTCAAGAGGCTTAGAGGAATAGTAGGCAGTTACCAGCAGCCCACGACATGTTCAAGCGCCAAATAGGTGGAACTTTAAAATCATGAGCAGTTACTAGCAATCTACGACGTGTTTGAGCGCCAAATAGGTGGCAGCATCTAGTGAAGCAGTTACCTCAAGATGTTAATATTAATCGTATATTTTATCTAGGTAGTTACTTTGTAAACACTATAAATAGGCAGATTTTATGTAGTTTGTGGGTGTTCACTTGTACTCTCAAATTACTTATCAAACTCTCTCATTCCGATCGTCAGGAAATCAAGAGTGAAGAGTGATTGATGTACATGAATCACCATTTTTATTTCAATGCAAATCTTTTATCTTTCAATTATATATTTTGAGTACTTTATCTGTTTTCTCTTTATTGTCGAGCAAGATCTATACGTTATCTTCTATTTCACATAAA
Source organism: Vicia faba (assembly GCA_948472305.1). Lineage (NCBI taxonomy): Eukaryota > Viridiplantae > Streptophyta > Magnoliopsida > Fabales > Fabaceae > Vicia > Vicia faba. The sequence goes on along the minus strand of OX451736.1, from coordinate 985,366,256 downwards.
CAATTCGACACTATCTGCGGGTCACGAGTCACCTGTCAGTTAGTTTAGTGAGTCTCGCTTTTTTGTATGAATATCTTCTGTCGGTCACTAGTTACCAGTCAATTGATTAAATCATAGTGTGGAAAACCATTACACCCATTTCTCCAGTCAAAAGAAAACCAATTCCCTTGACTAATATTTCGACGGAATATGTGTGATAGCAAAAACTCTTAGCACAGGTCTTGAGATCAACTGGTCTATCTTGAAAGTTACCCTCAGTTTAGGACTCTGGGAGGACCAGTGGTTGTTTACCATTTTCCATAGTAAACAAATTGGCACACCTGGTGGGACCCAATGCTAAGAATTAGTCTTAAGTATTTATAAGTGAATGCAACTTAGAATGGGAAGTTAACCAAAGAGTATAATAAACCATTATCCAGGAAGCAAATATCAAGAATGATAATTCCTGATAATCCAAACATACACGAAATACCGTCACGAACTTTAATCACTACCGGTCCAGTAGTTTTATAAGTAGCACTTTTTCTCCAGTAGGGTCGATTGCTGCGGTTTTCGCACAAATGTCTCAGGCTCCACCGGGAAGCCCAAGACCAGTAATGACTACGACTACCATACCTAATGTGCCTCGTTTTGGTAATGTAGATCCTACTTATGGAATGTCATATTCCATGATGCCAGGATATCTGTCGACATCGAATACAACAGTTGTGTCAGATAATGTTCAAAATTTGAACTCTCCTTTACAAGGATCTGCGCCAGGGGGAAATAATAGAGGCAACCAAAATAGGGTAGCGCCTTCTCAACCCTTAGTACCGCCTCTTAATAATACTTCAGTAGCAGTATTAAAGCAACAAATGGATGATAGTAACCATGAGTTGGTTAATATGTTAACTAACCAGATGGGTAATGTATTTAATCCCATAGTACAAGAGTCGGCTGAGACTAATAGGCAGTCTGCAGAAACAAATCGACAGGTGATTGCCTAATTAACGCGTTTGTGTAATTTTTAGGTGCTCCCGCAGCGCCTATTCGACAGGCACCACCTGTTCGACTAGATGCTCATTGTCAAATAGACATGGGGGCAATATAATACGAAGTTGAAGAACAGCGATGATGTGTAGTTTATGGGTTTTTGTTTTCTAAAAAACAAGGGATTGAAGAAGTGAAGGAAAATATAAAAAATGGGAAATAAGGGTATTTATAGACCCTGGGGAAAGAAGAAATAATGGGAAAATATTTTGTGATTTCCCAAAGTTCAAATCACGTCAGTTAGTGGGGCACGTGCCACAGGACCAACGTGAGTTAGTGGGCCACGTTTCCCACTAAAAGTGCAATGATGGCAAGCAATTAATGTTACACGTCTCGAAACTGAAATACGTGGTTCGCTACCATGATTGTGTGACGTCACAGAAAATACAGAACAATAATGTTCACTTTTTGAGAAATGGAAACGATTTGGTCGAATGGTGAAACCGATGCTTCAGAGATGCCATTATCTCATATTAGTCAAAATTCCAAAATGGCATCTCTGAGGGGAATTTTGTTACCTTGGAAAATCTTAAGGAATTCAAGTACATGTGATAAATGAAGATATTCACATAAGTTAGGAGTCATACTCCAAAATAAGGTTTTTTTTGGGGAAACAAGAGCCAATGTGTGAAAAGTTAGTTTTATTAAGTTAGAGTTAATGCTTAGAAGGAGTCACACTGTCGAAATTGAACTACGTCGACTAGGAAGAAATAAAAGGATATGTCAGGAGGATAAAATTGGTTTAGTCGACCAAAGGGTAAAAGACAAGGATTTGGTCGAAAATGGTTTTAGTCGATAAATAAGGGTTTCTTGGACTTAGAGGAAGTGTGATTATTCTATTCCAGAAAGAAAGCATCGAAGCAAGGCAGAAGCGGTTTATGTTAAAGAGGCTTAGAGGAATCGTGGGCAGTTACCAGCAAGCCACGACGTGTTCAAGCGCCAAATAGGTGGAACTTTAAAATCATGAGCAGTTACTAGCAATCCACGACGTGTTTGAGCACCAAGTAGGTGGCAACATCTAGTGAAGCAGTTACCTCAAGATGTTAATATTAGACGTATATTTTATCTAGGTAGTTACTTTGTAAACACTATAAATAGGCAGATTTTATGTAGTTTGTGGGTGTTCACTTGTACTCTCAAATCACTTGTCAAACTCTCTCATTCCGAGCGTTAGGAAATCCAGAGTGAAGAGTGCTTGATGTACGTGAATCACCATTTTTATTTCAATGCAAATCTTTTGTCTTTCAATTATATCTTTTGAGTACTTTATATGTTTTCTCTTTACTGTCGAGCAAGATCTATACGTTATCTTCTATTTCACATAAACAATTCAACACTATCTGTGGGTCACGAGTCACTTGTAAGTTAGTTTAGTGAGTCTCGCTTTTTTGTGTGAATATCTTTTGTTAGTCACGAGTTACCAGTCAGTCGATTAAATCATAGTGTGGAAAACCATTACACCCATTTCTCCAGTCAAAAGAAAATTGTTTCGCTTGACTAATATTTCGACAGAATAAGTGTGATAGCAAAAACTCTTAGCACGCGTCTTGAGATCAACTGGTAGATCTCGCAAGTTACCCTCAGTTTAGGACTCTGGCAGGATGAGCGGTTATTTACCATTTTCCACAGTAAACAAATTGGAACACCTGGTGGGACCCAATGCTGAGAATTGGTATTAAGTATTTATAAGTGAATGCAACTTAGAAATGCGAAGTTAACCAAAGAGTATAATAAACCATTATCTAGGAAGAAAATATCAAGAATGACAATTCTTGATAATCCAAACATAGACAAAATATCGTCACGAACTTTAATCACTACCAATCCAATAGTTTCACAAGTAGCACTTTTTCCTCCAGTAGGGTCGACTGCTGTGGTTTCCGTACAAATGTCCCAGGCTCCACCGAGAAGCCCAAGACCAGTAATGACTACGACTACCATACCTAATGTGCCTTGTTTTGGTGATGTAGATCCTGCTTATAGAATGTCGTATTCCATGTGTTGTACCCCAAAATTTGCCCTCCCATTTCCTCAACATTTTCTCATCACAAGACCCTTGGAGCTCAAGATCAAGTTAGGGTTTACTCTGCTCAAGACTCCTCCTTGCACTGTTGACCCAAATTAGGGTTTGAGTTTGCACAAAGATGTTTTGACCTAAAAGGCCCAAAGTGACTTTCATGCTTCATGTTGGACTCACAAGTTTATCCATACCAAGTTTCAAGCCTTGATTCCAATCTTTGCCCAGTCAATTGGACAGTTGACCTAGAAATCAGCTGTATTGGGGAAAAAGTCAACTGTGGTCAATTGACAGTCAAACCTCATGATTTTTGACCCACATCAACATTATGAACTCATATGAACCATTTGGTCAATTTTGGATCATAATTCCACAAGAAATTTGATCAGATCACCAAAAGGGCAAAATGGTCATTTTTAGGGTTTTGACTGCACAAAGGCAATTTTTGACTGTTTAACCTAACCAGTGGAAAACCAAGCTCACATATGGACTCAAGGACTCAATGGCATGGTCTTGACACATTCAACAAGTTCAAAAGATCCCAAATGCACAAGATTGACAGATGAATTTTCCAGTCAACTGATCAAAATTTGACTGTATACTGAAAAGTCAAACTTTGACTTTTTGGTCAAAATCAAGTGCCAAGATCCATTTTTCATCAAGACATGTCAAATTATGAAACTTGTTCATCAAGAAATCAAAAATTACAAATTAGGGTTTGAAATGAAGAAATTTCATAACTTAGAAATTTTCTAAGTTATGAAATCTCCTAATTTTTTCCTAACTTTGTCCCATCTTTTCATCAAGATACATTTGGATTCAAACAAAACTCAAAACATCAAAGTTGTATTCCATTGCAAAATCTACAACTTTGATTCACAAAGTTTTCTCAAAAGAAGCTTGTAGCTCAAGTTATGATTTTTGGAACAAGGGTGCAAAACATTCTTAACTTAGAAATTTTTAAACCTATTCTAGGCAGGATTTTTGCCCAACTTCATGGCCATTTTTCACATGCTTCCACTTGGAATTTCAACTTGCATTACAAAGATGGATTATAGTACACATTCCAAGCTTTCCAAATTATCCAAGAACTCATCAAACACCCATGTGGTTAGGGAGAATCGAATTTGTCAAGATGGGCAAAAGTCACTTTGTTCATGGCCAAATTCATGTACACAACATTGGCATTTTGAACTCAGCATGATCCAAGCTAGATTACAGGCCTCTAATCCCATTCTTACTCAATAATTTAATGCAAAACCTTTGTTTCCTAGCATTATCTTGTTCATTAAGTCATTACACAAAGGTTTAGTCTTAAAATAGAAAAAGCATTTTAGCCATTTTTGAAAAGAAGTGCTCTATGTCAAAAGCAAATCAAAGAAGTACCAAAGCAGATCTTTTGGGCACAAGTTCATGAACAAATTCCACTGATCAAGAGTGATTTTATGAAGCATAGATTGAGGGAGTAGGGGCCTGCATTGTGAATACACATTTTCTTACTTATCAAAGAAGAAAACTTGCATATTGAACCACAACTTACATTCCTGCAAGAACCAACTCATACCAACTTTGTGAACACACTTCATACTCCCTAACAGACCTAAAACACGACCTAAGTACCCTTGATCCCTCCTCATACAGAAAATCACCATTTTGCTGCACAAAACAGGGCATTCTGCATTTTGATTTGGTCAGCTCAATCCATTCGTGCGCCTTGGCCAAAACTACTTCATACACACTCCATAACATCCATACAAACTATCCCAAGCCTTGGAAACAGACTATAACACCTCTAACCAAGTTTGCCATTTTCACTTTTCTCTCTTGCAGGTTGACTTCTATAGCTCGATTCAGCAAGATTCAAAGCAAGCTAAGCATAGAGGAAGCATCCCTGGACCTCAGGCAAGCTGTACAAATCTTCAAATTCCATTGAAAGTGCCTCCATTGTTGCACACGATTCAAGCTGAACAGGTAAAAGTTTGAACTTCTATCTCTCTATCCAAGCATATCTAGGCTTAGGTTTGTGAAGAAAGTATGTTCTATTCATGGCCCTGAAGCTACCCATATCATTACTTTTCATTTATGTTGTGTGTACTAAGAGAATTTTGAACCTGGACATTGAAAAAAAGTTAGGTCAGGAATTGGGGGAGGAGAAATTCTCTCTCATTTCTGAGAGTTAGAACAACTTTTTTATATATTTGAAATCGTGGCTTCAAGCTCTACAAGTTTCATGTTTTAAGATTTGTCAAAGGATCAAAGAATCAAAAGTTAGTGTGATGAACAAGAAGGCGCGCGTTTTTTTGAAACAGAGCTGGAGGTTGAAGACAAGCCCCTTGGGCTGGGCCTGACTTGTTTCTTTCTGTTTGCACCACATTTTTTCACCTACACCCCCCTGGCCCATTGTGTGATATATTTGTCATTTTTAATTTTTTCTTTTTGATTCTGATTTTATATTTTTATTCAAGCATGAAAAAACACTAAAAATATTTTTCTCACATTTTTTGCATTTTATTTGATATTTATTTGTTTCATTTAGTTACATATATAAATAAATATAATACTATTTGTTTAAAACATTAAAAATAATAATACAAAATATATTTTTTAGTTATTATTTTTTTATTTACATTTTGGAAACATTTTCTAAAAAATATACTTTTTTTTGTAAATAATTAACATTTTTTATTTTTGTACATATTTAATATATTTAGTAAATAATATAAATACTTATCTATCTTTTGTTAAATATTTAGGATAAATATAAAAATAATACATTTTTATTTTTATTATTATTTGACCTCAAAAATCACTTTTTTACAATATACTTCCTCTTTATTTATTTTTTGTATATAGTTAATAAATTTTGTATATAATAAATAATAAATACTTTTTATTTAGCAAATTAGGGTTTTGCCCTAAACCATGAAAATACCCAAAGATTAACCTTTTTTTTTATTTTTGTTTATTTGTCACATGAAAAATACTTTTCACATACACATAAAAACTTTTTTGTGCATAATACATTTTACATTTTATTTGTATTTATTCAATTATTGTACAATTAAATAACTTGTATATTCAATTTGGATTGTAATAGCTTAGATTTAAATTTTCTTGCTAAATATCCCCATTTGAACATTTGTACCCCTCATCCCATGATTATGTTGTAATAATTTAGGATTTTATTTTCCGCACTTTAAAGCTTTCTAAAAATGCCATGATAGATTTAGGGTTTTGTATGCAAAAAATCAAAAATAACAAATAGCTTGACCTAATTCAAAGACAAAAAAAGCATGAAAATGGACAACACCAATCACACTTGCACCCCTAGGGTTACTCCACTTGTTGCCTTCAATAATGGGCCATGTTGCATGTTGAGTTTCTTTGGCAAAACAAAACAAATCAAATGATCATAGTCCCTCGATGACGCTTTCGAAAGTTGCCTAAAAATGATCAAGTCCCTTAAAGGAAAATTTGCCAAAGACACTTGGCACCATTGCAATCATGGTCTAAACGATGACCCGCGCCTGTCCTGTTAACATCCTAACACAAGATTGTCCATCAAATACAATGGTGGAACAAAATTGTTAAAAGGGTTAAAACATAGGAAAGATCTTTGAGAAATTTAGGGTAGATAGCTCTTGGTTACTTGACTAAATCTTGCAAAATAATCCTTGCCATTTTTCAAAACACACATCACAACACACTTTCAAAACAACTTTCCAAAACATTGAAAACTTTTCAAAAGATAAGTACACCTTTGTATACATTCAAACATGGATCATTACAAAGGTTGCCACAACAAATGGCCTCTTTTCAAAACATTTTCAAACCCACACACAAAGCACCATTTCAAACAATTGAAAACACAAGGCAAGTGATCTAAGCAAGTAACTAAGAGCCCATGGATAACCATGGATAGAAAGGGTGCTAATACCTTCCCTTTCTATAATCTACTCCCCGAACCCAAGAAAACATCTCAAAGGTTTTTACTGTGCTTTTTAATCTTTCCTTAGGATAAAATAAAAAGTCGGTGGCGACTCTTGCTCAACCGAAACATTTGCAAAAACAAACGCAAAACCCAAGTCAGTTCTCCCACCGTATCACAGAACTGGCGACTCTGCTGGGGAAAATTTTAAAAGTGGAGTAACCTTAGGGCTTAGATCACCCTCTTGCATGACTAATTGTTTGCTTTGATTGCTTTATATCTTGGTTCTCTTGTTTGGGCTTGAAATCCTACACCCGGATTTGGGGAAACATTCATAGATAACAATACATTATGGAAACTGTACGGGGTATACCGACACGGTTGAAGCAATAGCTATATTAGTGCGACATATTTGTGAGTATCGGTAACCCTTGAGTTCAATCAAGGAGAGTACGGGGCCGCTGAGTGATGTCACTAAGCACTAATGACCTAGAACCTTACTTGACCATCTTGGCCTTTTATTAGGGGTAGTGAGATGACCGGCTTTGGTGCAGTCCGAAGTTGGTAGATACTCGATACTACACTCATTGAGGGTTGTTTTCTTGGAATATTTTGGTCGCTAGTTAAGTGGCTAAACCAAAACAATGAACATGGAAAACAATCCAATGATATTGAGCTCCTTAGAACCCGATTACTATTTATAGGACAGGTTTTTAAGCCAACTACACTCAAGAGGGTACTTACCTATGAAACCCCATGCAAGCCTGAAACTAGGGTTTTGTGTGAATTGCTTGTACATATGTTTGTGCATGCATCATGAACATCATAAAGCATCATATGCATTCAATAACCATTTCAAGGGTTTAGATCTTCATCTTTGTTCTTGTTTTGTAGGTCATGGAAATTCTTAGCAGGAAAACTATCCAAGTCAACCTTGTGAGAATCCCTCCTTAACTCAAGGAGCTCACATCCAGAATTCCCGAAAGCTCTCCCTTCAGTGAAAGACATGGTAGACTGCTCAGCCTAGTCAACACCAGCATTGAAGAGGACATGGTAAAGGTGTTGTTCCAGTTCTTTGACCCCCTTCACCACTGTTTCACATTCCCCGACTATCAATTGGTGCCCACTTTGGAGGAATTTTCTCAACTCTTGAGAATTCCTATTCTTAATCAACTACCCTACAACGGTACGGAAAAAGAACCAAAGCCTGAAGATGTTGCTCAAGCACTACACTTGCAACCATCTGACATCAAGGGGCATTGGGAAACTAGAAGCGGTGTCAAAGGCTTCTTGGCAAAATTCTTGTTTGAGAAGGCACAAGAGTGTTGGAATTCATTGGATCTACAAGCCTTTGAAGAAATTGTGGCACTCCTCATTTATGGGTTGGTCCTGTTCCCAAACCCTGACCAGCTTATAGATGTCAACACCGTCGAGATCTTCTTATCCAGAAATCCAATACCAATATTGCTTGGGGACATCCTCCACTCATTTTACACACGAACAATGAGGAAGAGGGGTGTTCTCATGTGTTGTACTCCTCTCCTTGCAAGGTGGTTTATTTCGCACCTTCCACAATCTGTTTTGAAGAATGACCAAGGCTTAAGGTGGTCACAACGATTGATGACCCTCACTCACTCTGATGTGCATTGGTGTTCTCGGTCCAGAGAAAATGTCATCATCGTCGATCATTGTGGAGAGTTCCCTAATGTTCCATTGCTTGGCATTAGAGGAGGCATTACCTACAATCCTTGTCTAGCTTTGAGACAATTTGGATATGCACGGAGGGATGGCCCTCATGACATGTTGATTCCTGACCTAGTTTTTGACTTCGACAACGATGCGCAAGGACTTCGCCAAAGATTCATCAGAGCTTGGAGGATGCCTAACAAGGTAGACAGCAAGAAACTGGGGCACAAGAACTCCATCCCTCTTGAGCCTTATCTCAAGTGGGTACGAACCCGAGCCCAGAGTCTAATGATGCCTTACCCTCATGTTCTCCCTGTGATTAAAGAGCCCGTTAAGGAAGGAGAGGTTCCCTACACCATCCTATATCCTGACATGCCAACATCATGGGAGGAGATGCAGAAGAGTTGGATCCAACTCAAGGAGGAACGAAACACTTTTGAAGCCAGCTTCTACGCCAGTGAGAAGAAGGTTTTGGAGCTTACCCGCCGACTCCATGAGGAAGAGACCCTCAACACCTACATCGCACCAAAGAGGATGCGCAATGTCTTTTTACCTTGAGAAGTTTTTGTAATATTTGGCCCATGGGGCATTTATGTACTGACAAAATTTCTTCTTATTAGTATGACATGTGTTCTTTTTGTTTGCAACAATTTTGAATTTTCTAAATCCTTGAATGCATTGCATAAATAAACATATCATTCATCATGCGCATAAGCAGGTCTCCACACTAGGTTTCCTTATCTTTCTGTTGTTTATTTCAGTAAGATGGATCTCGAACAGATGGTCAAGGATTTGTAGTCTCAAAACTCACAGTTTCAACATCTCCTGATGACCTTGGTAAAGGGTCAGTAGGATCTAAAAGCCTTGCTTGGGAACAAAGAGCAAGTGAAAAAGAATAAGAAAAGAGTCGGGGTGGCTACCCTGGGAAGAAGGTTTGAGGGTGAAGCCAGAAGAGTCCTTGAATTTCCCCCTACGTCTGAAGAGGGAACCAGTAAAGGAAAAGGGGTTGCGGTACCTTCCGAATCCGAAGCTGAAGAAGAAGAGGCTGAAGAAGACGAAGACTACTCAGAGCAGCAATACCCTCCCGCCGATGATAAGTACAAAAGCTTGGAAGACAGGTTGGCAGCTATGGAGCTGCAGAGAGTTCCCGGCTTAGATTTCGAAGATTTTGGATTAGTTGCTGGAATTGTGATCCCCCCGAAGTTTAAAGTGCCAATTTTTGCAAGGTATAACGGGCTGTCCTGCCCGAAGATGCATCTCAGATCATATGTAAGTAAGATCCAACCTTACACTGCAGACAAGAACCTATGGATCCATTTCTTCCAGGATAGCCTGTCAGGGGCTCAACTCGAATGGTTCTATCAACTGGGTGGAGCCAGTATTCGAAACTGGGAGGACTTGGCTACTGCATTTTATAAGCAGTATCAGTATAATTCCGACCTCGCTCCCACGCGTACCCAACTCCAGGGTATGTCACTGGGGACGGGCGAAGGATTCAAGGAGTATGTGCAAAAGTGGAGGGACCTGGTTGGCAGGGTGCAGCCACCTTTGACGGACCGTGAGCTTGTCGACATGTTCTTAGGGACCCTGTCCGGTCCATTCTTCAACCACCTGATTGGTAATTCTTCTGCTGGGTTCACAGACCTGATCTTAGCCGGTGAGAGGATAGAAGCTGGTATCAAGTCGGGGAAGATACATAAAGGTGCCTCCTCGAGTACTGCAAAGAAGCCCTTCAAGAAGGAAGCCAGTGTTGTTTATGGTCCCAGAAGACAAAATAAGCCGGAACGCTGCCAAGCTGTCAATGCGTTGGTAATTTCAAAGCCTGCTGCTGCTCCTCAGCAATACAACCAACCAAGGGGTGAGAGACCCAAAAGGCAGTACACTCGGCTCAGTATGACCCTGTCTCAGATTTTGCCGCAACTACTGTCAACCAATCTGGTAACTGTCAAAGAAGCTCCGAAGGTAGTGAACACAACTTCTCCAAAGTACAACTCCAACGCCCGCTGCGCTTATCACTCTGACAGCCCGGGGCATACTACGGATGATTGTTGGGCTTTGAGGAATAAGGTTCAGGACCTTATTGATGCTAAAGAAATACAGTTTGAGGCGCCCGAAAGACCCAATGTTGTGACTGCTCCCATGCCCCAGCATGGAGTGAATGCTGTGGAAGAAGACCGATATGTAGCCTCCGTGGAAGAGATTGTTACTCCGTTATTGATCGTCAAAAGGAACCTGTTGCTAGCCGGTTTATTTCCGGGATGTAGTAAAGGTTGCCATCTATGTGCTGTTTCACCTGCTGGTTGTTCCTTGCTGAAGTCAGGCGTCCAAAACCTGATGGATAACAAAGAGATCTTGTTCGAGAAGATTGTTGTTCCTGCTGTCTCTGCTGAAGAAGTGTCTATTGTTACTATTTTCAACAACCCTCCTAAGGCTCCTTCAAAGAAGCCTGTCAAAATCATGTCCACTCAGAAGATTGCTCCTATCATCATCACTGTTCCGGGGCCTCTCCCTTATACATCTGACAAAGCTGTCCCGTGGCACTATGGGGCAGATGTTTATGTGCTCGGAGTAAAACAAGAGTTCGATACAAGTACCGGCGTCAGCAACATCACCGGTCCTGCCAAAGTTACTCGCAGTGGTAGGCTGTTCTCACCAGATATTGTGCCACCAGCTATTCAGAGACCTCTTGTCATCACACCTGCAAGTGTGCCTGCTTCCCTTCCTGGTCAAGTTCCTATTTCTACCCCTGCTGCCGAGTCATCTGACGCTCGGGGCAAAGGGATTGCTACTGATTTGCCTGCCCTGACGGAGGCACCAAAGACAACCAATGTTGAAGCTTCCCAGCAAGAGATGGAAGAGATTCTCAAGATCATTAAGAAGAGTGATTTCAACGTAGTTGAGCAGCTGGGGCACACCCCATCAAAAATTTATATGCTATCACTGTTGTTGTGTTCAGAGGCCCATGCCAAGGCCCTGATTTCCTTCCTGAAGATGGCCCATGTGCCACAAGAAACGTCTGCTGATCAATTTACCGATTGTGTGGCCAACTTGACTGTCGATAATGGGTTGGGCTTCTCTGATGCCGATCTGACTGCCAAAGGAAAGAACCATAACGACGCCCTGCATGTCTCCATTGAATGCAGGGGCACTACTCTTGCCCATGTGTTGGTAGACACCGGTTCTTCATTAAACGTATTACCCAAGAAGGCCCTAGACAGGTTGGATTGTGAGGGTTTGGAGCTCAAGCCTAGTAACATTGTTGTCCGGGCCTTTGACGGTTCGAAAAGGATGGTACATGGGGAAGTTGACATCCCAATCAGGGTTGGTTCTCAAGTCTTTGATTCTACTTTCTATGTGATGGACATCTGACCATCCTATTCTTGTTTGTTGGGTCGTCCATGGATCCACAAGGCTGGAGCTGTGACCTCCACACTACATCAGAAGCTTAAGTACCCGGTTAGAGGGAAAATTGTTACATTCAGGGGGAGGAAGAATACATGGTCAGCCACCTCAACTCGTTCCGGTACATAGAAATGGATGGGGAGCTCATTGAGACCCCCTTTCAACACTTTGAAGAAGTGCCTCAGACACTGGCATCAGCTGAGACTGTGACTAAAGAAGACTCTCTTTTGAAGATGGCTTCCTTAAAGGATGCCCGGGCTGTGGTTGAGAAGGGTGAGTGTGCAAACTGGGGCCGACTTCCTGATTTTACTCCAAAGACTGACAAGTTTGGTTTGGGCTTCACTGCAGAAGCTCAAAGGGCTGTTCGTAAGGCAAGAATTGGAAGACCTCCTGGGTTCATCACCAACCCGGGAGTAAATGCTATTGAAGACGACGTGGAGGAATCTGAATTCGACAGTTGGATCTACCCAACAACCGACGGTGGACCAAGCAACTGGACTGCCAAAGACTTCACACCTATTACTTTTGTCACTCAGTAATGAACTCTTTTGTTTTGAATTTGTAACAGACAATATTTTGAAACTTTTATGGCTCGGTGTCTTACCCGGGGCACCGTGGCTTCATTTGTGAGGGCTTTTGTGTGTTATTTTCATATATCATTAATAAAAACATTGGACGTTTGTTGCATTTCAAAATCTTGCACTCCTTTTCTTTCTTTATTATATATTGCAAAACAGCTATATTTACACACACTCACTTATACAGGTTCCAATCCACTCTGGATCTCACTGGTAACGACTCTGCTACTGCCAGTTATGACTTCGAAAATCCGATCGACTTAGCTGAAGACGAAGGTGAAGATGATTGCGAAGTGCCTGGTGAGCTTGCAAGACTGTTACTCCAGGAAGAGAGGGCCATTCAGCCATATGAAGAGCCAGTGGAAACGGTAAATCTGGGTACTGAGACAGACAGAAAGGAAGTCAAGATTAGTGCCAACCTAGAGCTCAGTGTGAAACAACAGTTGATTCAGATGCTGCATGACTATGTGGAAATCTTTGCCTGGTCTTACGAAGACATGCCTGGTTTGGATACCGACATTGTGGTTCATCACCTGCCTACAAAGAAAGATTGCCCTCCGGTAAAATAGAAGGTCCGCCGCATGCATCCAGAAATGTCCGAGAAAATCAAAGCTGAGGTTATGAAACAATTTGATGTCGGGTTTCTAGCAGTGGCTTCTTACCCTCAGTGGGTTGCCAACGTGGTTCCAGTGCCGATGAAGGATGGTAAGGTCCGAATGTGTGTTGATTACAGGGATTTGAACAGGGCGAGCCCTAAGGATGATTTCCCTCTGCCTCATATCAACGTTCTGGTTGACAACACTGCTCAGCATAAAGTATTCTCCTTCATGGACGGTTTCTCCGGTTATAATCAGATCAAGATGGCTCCTAAAGACATGGAGAAGACCACTTTCGTTACTTAGTGGGGCACCTTTTGCTACAAGGTCATGCCTTTTAGGTTGAAAAATGCTGGGGCAACCTACCAACGTGCCATGGTTGCTTTATTTCATGACATGATCCATCATGAGATAGAAGTATATGTCGATGATATGATTGCAAGGTCCCAAACTGAGGAGGAACACCTTGACCACCTACAGAAGCTGTTTGACCGTCTGAAGTTGTACAAGTTGAGGTTGAACCCAAACAAGTGCACCTTTAGGGTGAGATCTGGAAAATTGCTAGGCTTCGTCGTAAGCGACAAAGGCATTCAAGTGGACCCTGCCAAAGTGAAAGCCATACAAGAGATGCCAACTCCCAAGACAGAGAAAGAAGTCAGAGGCTTTCTAGGACGGTTGAACTACATTGCCGATTCATCTCACATCTAACTGCTACCTGTGAACCAATCTTCAAGCTGCTGAAGAAGGATCAAGTAGTACGTTGGAACGATGAATGTCAGGCCACTTTCGAAAAGATCAAAGAGTATCTCCAAGAACCACCCATTCTTATGCCGCCGGTTGAAGGGAGACCTCTAATCTTATACTTGACTGTACTGGACAACTCAATGGGGTGTGTGCTGGGGCAGCATGACGAGTCTGGCCGAAAAGAACACGCCATTTATTACCTTAGCAAAAAGTTTACCGACTGTGAGACTCGATACTCACTGCTCGAGAAAACTTGTTGCGCTTTGGTATGGGCTGCTCGCTGGCTGAGATAGTATATGTTGACTCACACCACTCTTGATTTCAAAAATGGATCCTATAAAGTACATCTTCGAAAAGCCTGCCTTGTCCGGAAGAATACCAAGATGGCAGATGATCTTGACGGAATATGACATCCAGTACACAAATCAAAAAGCAATCAAGGGAAGTGTATTGGCAGACCATTTGTCACATTAGGCAGTGGACGATTACCAGTCGATGAACTTTGAATTTCCGGACGAGGATATCATGGTAGTAACTGATTGTGAAGTACCTGGACCGGATGAAGGACCTGAGGAAGGATCCCGATGGTCTATGCACTTTGACGGAGCCTCGAACGCTTTGGGTAATGGTATCGGTGCTGTGATCATATCCCCTAAAGGCACTCATACTCCACTCACCGCCCAACTATGTTTCAACTACACTAACAACATGGCAGAGTATGAAGCATGTATCATGGGTCTTCAAGCTGCAATTGACTTAAGGATCAAGTTTCTGAGTGTCTTCGGAGATTCCGCTCTCGTGATCAATCAGGTCAAAGGCGAGTGGGATACGAAACACCCAAATCTTATTCCTTACAAGGAGTATGTATAGACATTGATTCCCCATTTCGAAGAGATAACCTTTGAACACTTCCCAAGAGAGGAGAATCAGTTAGCAGACGCGTTGGCTACGATGTCTTCTATGTTTAAAGTCAAATGGGACAACGAGGCACCCCTGATCATTATTTGGAAGTTGGATGAACCTACACATTGCTGCGATCTCGAGACCGAAGAGGTAATAGAAAAACCCTGGTATCATGAAGTGAAGAGGTACCTTGAAGCTCAAGAATACCACGAAGGCGCATCTGTTAATGACAAGAAGTTCCTGAGAAGGTTTGCGACAAAATTCTTCCTCAGCAATGGCATTCTCTACAAGCGAAACTATGATTCAACCTTACTGCGTTGTATAGATAAGATTGAAGCAGAGAGGATCATGGCAGAGCTACATGAAGGTACCTTCGGAACACATTCCAGTGGACATACCATGGCAAAGAAAATCCTTCGGGCATGATATTTTTGGTCCACAATGGAAGCTGACTGTTATCAGCATTCTCGAACTTGTCATAAATGCCAGATCTATGCTGATAAGGTGCACATTCCTCTGGTCCCTCTGAACGTCTTGACAGCACCCTGGCCCTTTGCAATGTGGGGCATTGATATGATCGGCGAAATCAGACCTACGGCATTCAACGGGCATCGCTTCATCTTAGTAGCGATTGATTATTTCACAAAGTGGGTTGAAGCAGCTTCCTACGCTACGGTAACCAAGAACGTCGTGGCACGGTTCATTCGGCACAACCTGATATATCGATACGGTGTACCTGAGAGGATCATTACGGATAATGGTACCAATCTTAACAACAAAATGATCACTGAGCTCTGCGAGCAATTCAAGGTACAACACCACAACTCTTCTCCCTATCGGCCGAAGATGAATGGAGCTGTCGAAGCGACAAATAAGAACATCAAGAAGATTGTGCAGAAGATGACAGTGACCTATAAAGATTGGCACGAAATGTTACCGTTTGCTCTTCATGGGTACCGTACCTCAGCACGGACGTCAACAGGGGCAACTCCTTTTTCCTTGGTCTATGGCATGGAGGCAGTCTTGCCTATTGAAGTCCAGATACCCTCTCTCCGGATAATGAAGGATGCAGGTTTGAGCGAAGATGACTGGATCCAGACTCGGCTTGATCAATTAAACCTAATTGACAAAAAGAGACTCACTGCTATTTGTCATGGTCAGACGTACCAAAAACGGATGATCAGGGCATTTAACAAGAAGGTCAGACGACAAGAGTATCAAGTCGGAGACCTGGTAATCAAGCGCATCATTCTTCCTCAAAGTGATCCCAGGGGCAAATGGACCCCTACGTACGAAGGGCCATTTGTGGTTAAACATATCTTCTCAGGAGGAGCTATGATTCTAACCACCATGGATGGTGACGACCTTCCTCACCCTGCCAATGCAGACATAGTAAAAAGATACTACGCATGAATAAAAGACCCGCTAGGTTGACACACCTAGGCAAAAATAAGGGCTTCCCGACGAACCAAAAGGGTTCGGGCAAAAACAAGGGATGAAATAAAAAAAATTTTACACCCGGCAAGTCGAAAACCTGAAAAGGCGGCTTGGGCAAAAATGGGTATCCCGGTGGACTGAAAACCCGAAAGGGCGGTCCGGGCAAAAGTTAGGGATAAAGCGTAATACTATGTCTCATTGGATCACCTTGCATCCAGAATCCGGAATCAACTATCGGGCTCAGATGACTCCAATCAATCAGCTTCATCTTCAACTAAGCAGCAGAGTGATGAGACGCTTGAAGACATAAAGGCGATAGCAGAGTTGGAACCCAGTGGGATTATTTTTCACATAGCTGTTTTGTTTCCTTTTCACAAAATTGTATAAACTCTATTTTGCTCGGCGGCGTTCTCTTACTAGGACGTCAGCCTCCTGTACACAAAACGCCTATTTACAGGCAAATTTCAAAATCAATATAAGTTCAATTTTTCAGACAAATTACCCATCGTTTTTTCCTTTTTCTGTTTTGTTTTGCAAAGAACGTCCAATGTTCATTTTTGATATATGCATTTGAAATTAATTGCTAATCATGAATATTTGCATGCGAAACAAAGGAATAATTACAGATGACATCAGAAACAGGGGCAATAATAAGTTGTCTAAGCGGTTTAGTTGCTCTGTCCAACAAGGTACCAAAGTAGGTTCGGCTGAAGAACGTAACCAGGATACCTTCACTCCCCGTTGAGTAAGACAAGATTCAGCAATACTCTCCCCAGGCAGAGTTGGTCTCCCATCAGCCCTGAAAAGGCACAATATCTCCAGCAAGTCAGCGATACTCTCCCCGAGCAGAGTTAGTCTACTGTCAACCTTAAGGAAGCTGGGTATCCCCAGAAGATCTCAACATTCCCCAGCAGAGTATAAACATTCCTCAGCAAGCATCCCCGGCAGTCTTAATATAAGATTTGTTCCCCGGCGGAATACGGACACCCCAGTGGAACCATTCCCCAGTATAGTCCAAAGTTTCCCCAGGAAAGTGGAATCCATATCCCCAGTAGATTCTGGAAGCTTATCCCCAGTAGATTCTGGAAGCTTATCCCCAGTAGATTCTGGAAGCTTATCACCTGCAGAGTACATACGTCTCTCCCCAACTTTATTCAAAGGTTATTTCCCCACCAGGGTATAACTGGGTTATCCTTAGCTAATTACCATGAAAAGATCGTCCTCGGCGAAGTTCTTCCTATTCCCCAGCGGAGTTCATCAAATTCCCCAACATAACTTATCAGTCGAATCCCCAGCGGAGCTCTCATCAAAACCTCAGCAAAGTATCTCTTCCCACAGAGTAATTCCCCGCAGAGTAATCTCTCCAACAAGTTTATTCCCCGACGGAGTCATCTTCTCCTACCGGTTTATTATTGCAACCATCATCCCCAGCGGAAGCGAAGAACTCTACTCTTCGACATCAGGCCAGGATTTGATTTCCCGGCCTTCGTCAAGGATTTATTTTCCTAGTCGAAAACACATTCATAGACATTTCACATTTTATACATGCTGATACATACATATACACAACATATCACACGATCTCATTTATTTTTGAGTACATCATGACATCATGCATATCATACATCATGACATTGCATGCAACTAATGTTTTGCCTTTTCAGGAAAAGGTCAATCCAAAGATGATTACTATCAACTATCGCAATTCCAGATTCGATACATGTATCTAGCCAGGGCATATCTGTGAGTGATTTGATTGTAGATTCGACACCTGTATCCAGCCAGGGCATATCTGCATGAAGACTTTAGAGATTCGATACCTGTATCCAGCCAGGGCATATCTGTAGACGACCAATTCCAGATTCGATTCCTGTATCCAGCCAGGGCATATCTGCATGAATAATTTAGAGATTCGATACATGTATCCAGCCAGGACACGTCTGTAAGCAACCTTTTGAAGTTTCGGATTCGATTCTTGTATCTAGCCAGGGCATATCTGTGAGCGTTTGATTGTAGATTCGATACCTGTATCTAGCCAGGGCATATCTGCATGAAGAGCCTGAAGATCAACACCTGTAGCAAGCCAGGAAACCATCTTTCTTTCTCAAAGTACGCAATTTCTCGCTAAGGAATCTCTTACGCGATCGACACCCCCGATGGAATCTATAAGCCCATCTCCACAACTATCCATCACACTTCCAAATGGCATCTACAAGCCCATTCCCGACATCACATTGCTGATACTCCACTATGCGAGTGCAAATTTATGGGCACTTTAGTGTTCAATCATCTTCCACCTTCGGATTACGAAAGGCACGCAAGCCAATCTACATCCTCAGGTCTAAGAAGATTGAACAGGGGCAACTGTTGTACCCCAAAATTTTCCCTCCCATTTCCTCAACATTTTCTCATCACAAGACCCTTGGAGCTCAAGATCAAGTTAGGGTTTACTCTGCTCAAGACTCCTCCTTGCACTGTTGACCCAAATTAGGGTTTGAGTTTGCACAAAGATGTTTTGACCTAAAAGGCCCAAAGTGACTTTCATGCTTCATGTTGGACTCACAAGTTTATCCATACCAAGTTTCAAGCCTTGATTCCAATCTTTGCCCAGTCAATTGGACAGTTGACCTAGAAATCAGCTGTATTGGGGAAAAAGTCAACTGTGGTCAATTGACAGTCAAACCTCATGATTTTTGACCCACATCAACATTATGAACTCATATGAACCATTTGGTCAAGTTTGGATCACAATTCCACAAGAAATTTGATCAGATCACCAAAAGGGCAAAATGGTCATTTTTAGGGTTTTGACTGCACAAAGGCAATTTTTGACTGTTTAACCTAACCAATGGCAAACCAAGCTCACATATGGACTCAACGACTCAATGGCATGGTATTGACACATTCAACAAGTTCAAAAGATCCCAAATGCACAAGATTGACAGATGAATTTTCCAGTCAACTGATCAAAATTTGACTGTATACTGAAAAGTCAAACTTTGACTTTTTGGTCAAAATCAAGTGCCAAGATCCATTTTTCATCAAGACATGTCAAATTATGAAACTTGTTCATCAAGAAATCAAAAATTACAAATTAGGGTTTGAAATGAAGAAATTTCATAACTTAGAAATTTTCTAAGTTATGAAATCTCCTAATTTTTTCCTAACTTTGTCCCATCTTTTCATCAAGATACATTTGGATTCAAACAAAACTCAAAACATCAAAGTTGTAGTCCATTGAAAAATCTATAACTTTGATTCACAAAGTTTTCTCAAAAGAAGCTTGTAGCTCAAGTTATGATATTTGGAACAAGGGTGCAAAACATTCTTAACTTAGAAATTTTTTGACCTATTCTAGGCAGGATTTTTGCCCAACTTCATGGCCACTTTTCACATGCTTCCACTTGGAATTTCAACTTGCATTACAAAGATGGATTGTAGTAAACATTCCAAGCTTTCCAAATTGTCCAAGAACTCATCAAACACCCTTGTGGTTAGGGAGAATCGAATTTGTCAAGATGGGCAAAAGTCACTTTGTTCATGGCCAAATTCATGTACACAACATTGGCATTTTGAACTCAGCATGATCCAAGCTAGATTACAGGCCTATAATCCCATTCTTACTCAATAATTTAATGCAAAACCTTTGTGTCCTAGCATTATCTTGTTCATTAAGTCATTACACAAAGGTTTAGTCTTAAAATAGAAAAAACATTTTAGCCATTTTTGAAAAGAAGTGCTTTATGTCAAAAGCAAATCAAAGAAGTACCAAAGCAGATCTTTTAGGCACAAGTTCATGAATAAATTCCACTGATCAAGAGTGATTTTATTCAGCATAGATTGAGGGAGTAGGGGCCTGCATTGTGAATACACATTTTCTTACTTATCAAAGAAGAAAACTTACATATTGAACCACAACTTACATTCCTGCAAGAACCAACTCATACCAACTTTGTGAACACACTTCATACTCCCTAATAGACCTAAAACAAAACCTAAGTACCCTTGATCCCTCCTCATACAGAAAATCACCATTTTGCTGCACAAAACAGGGCATTCTTCATTTTGATTTGGTCAGCTCAATCCATTCGTGCGCCTTGGCCAAAACCACTTCATACACACTCCATAACATCCATACAAACTATCCCAAGCCTTGGAAACAGACTGTAAAACCTCTAACCAAGTTTGCCATTTTCACTTTTCTCTCTTGCAGGTTGACTTTTATAGCTCGATTCAGCAAGATTCAAAGCAAGCCAAGCAAAGAGGGAGCATCCCTGGACCTCAGGCAAGCTGTACAAATCTTCAAATTCCATTGAAACTGCCTCCATTGTTGCACACGATTCAAGCTGAACAGGTAAACGTTTGAACTTCTATCTCTCTATCCAAGCATATCTAGGCTTAGGTTTGTGAAGAAAGTATGTTCTATTCATGGCCCTGAAGCTACCCATATCATTACTTTTCATTTATGTTGTGTGTACTAAGAGAATTTTGAACCTGAACATTGAAAAAAAGTTAGGTCAGGAATTGGGGGAGGAGAAATTCTCTCTCATTTCTGAGAGTTAGAACAACTTTTTTATATATTTGAAATCGTGGCTTCAAGCTCTACAAGTTTCATGTTTTAAGATTTGTCAAAGGATCAAAGAATCAGAAGTTAGTGTGATGAACAAGAAGGCGCGCGTTTTTTTGAAACAGAGCTGGAGGTTGAAGACAAGCCCCTTGGGCTGGGCCTGACTTGTTTCTTTCTGTTTGCACCACATTTTTTCACCTACACCCCCCTGGCCCATTGTGTGATATATTTGTCATTTTTGATTTTTTCTTTTTGATTTTTTCTTTTTGATTCTGATTTTATATTTTTATTCAAGCATGAAAAAACAGTAAAAATATTTTTCTCACATTTTTTGCATTTTATTTGATATTTATTTGTTTCATTTAGTTACATATATAAATAAATATAATACTATTTGTTTAAAACATTAAAAATAATAATACAAAATATATTTTTTTGTTATTATTTTTTTATTTACATTTTGGAAACATTTTCTAAAAAATATACTTTTTTTTTGTAAATAATTAACATTTTTTATTTTTGTACATATTTAATATATTTAGTAAAAAATATAAATACTTATCTATCTTTTGTTAAATATTTAGGATAAATATAAAAATAATACATTTTTATTTTTATTATTATTTGACCTCAAAAATCACTTTTTTACAATATACTTCCTCTTTATTTATTTTTTGTATATAGTTAATAAATTTTGTATATAATAAATAAAAAATACTTTTTATTTAGCAAATTATGGTTTTGCCCTAAACCATGAAAATACCCAAAGATTAACCTTTTTTTTATTTTTGTTTATTTGTCACATGAAAAATACTTTTCACATACACATAAAACATTTTTGTGCATAATACATTTTATATTTTATTTGTATTTATTCAATTATTGTACAATTAAATAACTTGTATATTCAATTTGGATTGTAATAGCTTAGATTTAAATTTTCTTGCTAAATATCCCCATTTGAACATTTGTACCCCCCATCCCATAATTATGTTGTAATAATTTAGGATTTTATTTTCCGCACTTTAAAGCTTTCTAAAAATGCCATGATAGATTTAGGGTTTTGTATGCAAAAAATCAAAAATAACAAATAGCTTGACCTAATTCAAAGACAAAAAAAGCATGAAAATGGACAACACCAATCACACTTGCACCCCTAGGATTACTCCACTTGTTGCCTTCAATAATGGGCCATGTTGCATGTTGAGTTTCTTTGGCAAAACAAAACAAATCAAATGATCATAGTCCCTCGATGACGCTTTCGAAAGTTGCCTAAAAATGATCAAGTCCCTTAAAGGAAAAATTTCCAAAGACACTTGGCACCATTGCAATCATGGTCTAAACGATGACCCGCGCCTGTCCTGTTAACATCTTAACACAAGATTGTCCACCAAATACAATGGTGGAACAAAATTGTTAAAAGGGTTAAAACATAGGAAAGATCTTTGAGAAATTTAGGGTAGATAGCTCTTGGTTACTTGACTAAATCTTGCAAAACAATCCTTGCCATTTTTCAAAACACACATCACAACACACTTTCAAAACAACTTTCCAAAACATTAAAAACTTTTCAAAAGATAAGTACACCTTTGTATACATTCAAACATGGATCATTACAAAGGTTGCCACAACAAATGGCCTCTTTTCAAAACATTTTCAAACCCATACACAAAGCACCATTTCAAACAATTTAAAACACAAGGCAAGTGATCTAAGCAAGTAACTAAGAGCCCAAGGATAACCATGGATAGAAAGGGTGCTAATACCTTCCCTTTCTATAATCTACTCCCCGAATCCAAGAAAACATCTCAAAGGTTTTTGCTGTGCTTTTTAACCTTTCCTTAGGATAAAATAAAAAGTCGGTGGCGACTCTTGCTCAACCGAAACATTTGCGAAAACAAACGCAAAATCCAAGTCAGTTCTCCCACCGTATCACACCATGATGCCGGGATATCAGTCGACATCGAATACAGCAGTGGTGTCAGATAATGTTCAAAATTTAAACTCTCCTTTACAAGGATCTGCGCCAGGGGGAAATAATAGAGGCAACCAAAATAGGGTAGCGCCTTCTCAACCCTTAGTACCGCCTCTTACTAATACTTCCATATCAGTATTAAGGCAATAAATGGATGATAGTAACCATGAGTTGGTTAATATGTTAACTAACCAGATGGGTAATGTATTTAATCTCATAGTACAAGAGTCGGTTGAGACTAATAGGAAGTCCGCTGAAACAAATCGACACGTGATTACCCAATTACCGCATTTGTGTAATTTTTTAGGTGCTCCCCCAACGCCTATTCGACAGGCACCACCTGTTCGACTAGATGCCCCTGGCCAAATAGACATGGGGGCAATACAGGATGAAGATGAAGAACAACGACTGTGTGTAGTTTCTGGGTTTTTATTTTCTAAAAAGCAAGGGATTGAAGAAGCGAAGGAAAATATAAAAAATGGTAAATAAGGGTATTTATAGACCCTGGGAAAGAGGAAATAATGGGAAAATCTTTTGTGATTTACCAAAGTTCAAATCATGTTAGTTAGTGGGGCGCGTGCCACAGGACCAACATGAGTTAGTGGGCCATGTTTCCCACTAAGAGTGCAATGATGGAAAGCAATTAATGTCACACGTCTCGAAATTGAAAGACGTGGTACGCTACCATGATTGTGCAACGTTACAGAAAAGACAGAACAATAATGTTCACTTTTTGAGAAATGGAAACGATTTGGTCGAATGGTGAAACCGACATATTAGTCGAAATTTGAAAATGGCATCTCTAGGGGGCATTTTTTTACCTTGGAAAATATTAAGAAATTCAAGTACATGTGATAAATGAAGATATTCTCATAAGTTAGGAGTCATTCTCCAAAATAAGGGTTTTTTGGGAAACATGAGCCAGTGTGTGAAAAGTTGGTTTTATTAAGTCAGAGTCAATGCTGGGAAGGAGTCACACTGAAACTGTCGAAATTGAACTACGTCGACTAGGAAGAAATAAAATGACATGTCAGGAGGATAAAATTGGTTTAGTCGACCAAAGGGTAAAAGACAAGGACTTGGTCGAAAATGGTTTTAGCCGAAAAAGAAGGGTTTCTTGGACTAAGAGGAAGTGTGATTATTCTTTGCCAAAAAGAAAGCGTCGAAGCATGGTAGAAGCGGTTTATGTTCAAGAGGCTTAGAGGAATAGTGGATAGTTACCAGCAACCCACGACGTGTTCAAGCTCCAAATAGGTGGAACTTTAAAATCATGAGCAGTTACTAGCAATCCACGACATGTTTGAGCGCCAAATAGGTGGCATCATCTAGTGAAGCAGTTACCTCAAGATGTTAATATTAGCCGTATATTTTATCTAGGTAGTTACTTTGTAAACACTATAAATAAGCAAATTTTGTGTAGTTTGTGGGTGTTCACATGTACTCTCAAATCACTTGTCAAACTCTCTCATTCCGAGCGTCAGGAAATAAAGAGTGAAGAGTGCTTGCTGTACGTGAATCACCATTTTTATTTCAATGCAAATCTTTTATCTTTCAATTATATATTTTGAGTACTTTATTTGTTTTCTCTTTACTGTCGAGCAAGATCTATACATTATCTTCTATTTCACATAAACAATTTGACACTATCTGTGGGTCACGATTCACCTGTCAGTTAGTTTAGTGAGTCTCACTTTTTTGTATGAATATCTTCTGCCAATCACGAGTTACCAGTCAGTTGATTAAATCATAGTGTGGAAAACCATTACACCCATTTCTCCAGTCAAAAGAAAATTGTTTCCCTTGACTAATATTTCGACGGAATAGGTGTGATAGCAAAAACTCTTAGCAAGCATCTTGAGATCAACTGGTATATCTCGCAAGTTACCCTCAGTTTAGGACTATGGGAGAACCAGCGGTCGTTTACCATTTTCCACAGTAAACAAATTGGCACACCTGGTGGGACCCAATGCTAAGAATTGGTCTTAAGTATTTATAAGTGAATGCAACTTAGAAATGGGAAGTTAACCAAAGAGTATAATAAACCATTATCTAGGAAGCAAATATCAAGAATGATAATTCCTGATAATCCAAACATAGACGAAATACCGTCACGAACTTTAATCATTACCGATCCAGTAGTTTCACAAGTAGCATTTTTTCCTCCAGTAGGGTCGACTGTTGCAGTTTCCGTACAAATGTCTCAGGCTCCACCCGGAAGCCCAAGACCAGTAATGACTACGACTACCATACCTAATGTGCCTCGTTTTGGTAATATAGATCCTGCTTATGGAATGTCGTATTCCATGATGATAGGATATCAATCGACATCGAATACAACAATGGTTTCAGATAATATTCAAAATTTGAACTCTCCTTTACAAGGATCTGCACTATGGGGAAATAATAGAGGCAACCAAAATAGGGTAGCGCCTTATCAACCCTTAGTACCGCCTCTTACTAATACTTCAGTAGAAGTATTAAGGCAACAAATGAATGATAGTAACCATGAGTTGATTAATATGTTAATTAAACATATGGGTAATGTATTTAATCCCATAGTACAAGAGTCGGCTAAGACTAATAGGCAGTCTGCTGAAACAAATCGACAGGTGATTGCCCAATTAACGCGTTTGTGTTATTTTTTAGGTGCTCCCCCAACCCTATTCGACAGGCACCACCTGTTGGACTAGATGCCCCTGGTTAAATAGACATGGGGGCAATACAGGATGAAGATGAAGAACATCGATGGTGTGTAGTTTCTGGGTTTTTGTTTTCTAAAAAGCAAGGTGTTGTACCCTAAAATTTGCCCTCACATTTCTCAAAGGATCAACCTGGACCCTGAAGTTTGCTTCCATCCAATTGTAAATCTGAAATTACAAATTTTCCAAGAGATTCATTCACAAGGGCAAAATGGTCATTTACACACCAAAGGAGTCAAACTATGACTTTTGAATTAAAAATCAAGTTCCAAGAATCATATTTCATTAAGACATGAAATTGGTTCATCAAAAATTAAAAGTCATAAGTTACTTTGAAAATCAAAATTTTCTAAACATTTAGAAAATTTTCTAAGTATCTAGAGAATATGACACTTCAGAACTTTTGAGCCAGCCTCTATGCAAGTGCAGTCAGAAGTTGCAAACACGGTTCAGAACATGACGCTTCAATCAGAACATGCAGAAGCGATGCTCTTTGGTCAGAACATGATTCTTCAGCATATGGAGGCTATGTTCAACGCTCTGGCCAGAAGATGCCCCTTCAGGATTTGGAGGTTACGCTTATGATCTTATGCGATCAGAACATCACCAAAACCTCGTTTAAGTAACCTGCTGCCCTGCTATGGCACATTCCTGCAACCAGCTGCCACAACACTCTAAGGCGCTGCTGATCCAATCCAAGCCTGCGTTTTTCTTGCACCAAATTAGCCTACGAAAACTGCGATTAAAAAACAAAGGGACAATATGCCAAAAATGTTTAAAACTCATTTGTTTTCCCCCCAAAACCACAGCAAACCCATCTATAAATAGTTTGTTCCATCACACGTTCAAGGGGTTGATTTTTGGAGAGAAAGAATCACCAAAAGAAAGAAAAAAAAGCTTTGAATCCCTGCAAAAATTCCAAGAATCCGAAAAGCTGTAAATACCAAAATACAAAATCTTAGCATTTGATTCTAGCATCAAAACTCCATTGTTCCTTGACAAAAAACCATCCCCACAGTTGCTGAATCACATATTAGAAGCTATTCTAACTTCTGTATTCATACTGCCATACACTCTCCATTCACCTCCACCTCAAAGAAGTCAGAATATCACCCCTTGGTTGTTCCAGAAGTTGAAAACTTCCATCCTGCTGTATACATGAAGAAGTTGCTCAGAACATCACCAGAGTTCAGGACCAAACTCCAGTTCACATAATCTTTTCCAGCTGCAAGGTAAGCTTCTGCTGACTCTTATCATGTTACTTAAGCAGTACCAGAAGTTCCATATTCAAAAATACAATGTAGATATCATGTTTTTGATGTTGTACATATTCTAAGATTTCATGCATCTGCCTGCCTAAGTAGGGAATAAATCAATTCAGAACTTCTGGAAGAAATTAGAACTCAGAATTAGGATTAGCAAATTCACACTTGCCTCTGATTTATAGTTCTGATATTTCTTATTTCTGAAATGCTATGAAACCTGCCATAACTGTCATATGCACATCTTCTGTTTTATGGAGAAATGACCAAGTTGCAGATGTTCTGACTAGCATGGAGAGAGAGGCCAAGTTCTGCCAGTGGTATCAGAACTTCTGAAATCCACTTTGTTGCCAGTGGTATCAGAACTTCTGAAATCTACTTTGTTTCCGGTGGTATCAGAACTTCTGAAAGCTAATGTGCTCCCAGTGGACTTAGAACTTATGACTTTACTTATTTTTTCACTAACAGGATTTCTGTTTTGCAGTATGCCAGAGTCAGAACTTCTGACCTCCCTTAATCAACAATACGCTTATTCTATTTTTCCTTTTTTTTTTCCTCACTATTTTTGCTATCACTTTCTATTTCATTAATCAACAAACACCAAAAACATTTTTTTATGCTTTATTTTATTTCTTAAAACAAAAGACCAAAAAATATTTTCTTAAACAAAACTGATTTATTTTCTTAAATAAATAAGCAATTTACGTTTCTTGCATATTCTGACCCATTTTGATATGGTTGTAATAGTAACTTAGGATTTAATTTTACTTGCAACCCCATTCATAAATATGTACCCCCATCCCCCTAAAGCGATGTAATAGCTTAGATTTTATTTTTCGCATTTTTATTTGCTTTTCTTATATTGCTAGTAAATAGGATGTATGACAAGATAAAATCAACAAATAGATGACTTTCAAATACAAGACAAAATGCATGCAAACTAACACACTATTCACACATGCACCCTTAGGGTAATCCCCTTGCGTTTCCTATCGGAAAAATAGTCATGTCCCACGAACATGGGCGTTTTAGTAAAGACCCTCGATAAAAGATTGTAGTCCCTCGATGACCCTCAATGTTGCTTTCAGTAAACGATCTCGTCCCTAAAATGACATTGCTAAAACATCACATGGGTTACTTTCTATGACTATACAATCGTCCCAACGCCCGTCCCTTCACATCCAACAATGGGGCTTCTTACCATATCAATGGTAAGATAGCCACATCTAAAGGAGAAGGAAAAGCACACTTAAGACCTTTCGAGTAGGTAGATTCGCTCTTAGTTGCTCGCTTACTCACAACAAACCATCTTATACACCAACACTCTCATTTTGAAACATTTTTAAAAAGACAAACACTTTGTACGCGTTCTTATAGAGACGAGAGCCGTTACAAAGAAAACCCTTTTCAAAATCACATTTAAAAAACACATCCCACAAACACCTCTTTGAACTATTTTCAAAATAAAACTTTGTATGCATTCTTATAGAAACGAGAATCATTACAAAGTTACATTTTCAAAATACTTTCAAAACCACACAAAGCACATTCAAATAAAAGCAAGTGATCTAGCGAGTAACTAAGAGCCCATGGAAAACCATGGATGAAAAGGGTTCTAATACCTTCCTTTTTCATAATCTATCCCCTGAACTCAAAAAACATCTCTAAAGGTCTTTCCTGTGCTTTTTCACCTTTCCTTTTTGGATAAAAGAAAAGTCGGTGGCGACTCATGCTAAACTACAACATTTGCGAACACAAACGCAAAACCTCAAGTCAGTTCTCCCACTGTATCACAGAACTGGCGACTCTACTGGGGACTTACTTAAAAGTGGGGTTACCTTAGGGTTAGATCACCTTTACTTGATTTCATTGTTTGATTTATATGCTTTACATTTTGTTCTTTGTTTGGGCTTGCTTTTATCCTCCACCTGAATCTGGGACACCTTTTTAGGTAAATAGCAATAGATTGTGGAAACTGTACGGCGTAGACCGATATGGTTGAAACAATGGCTATGTTAGTGTGACGCATTTGTGGGTATCGGTATCCCTCATTGTGAATCGAGGAGAATACGGGGCTGCTGAGTGGCGCCATGAAGCACTAACGGACTTTAGAACCCTAATTGAACAAACTTGGCCATTAGGACGTAGTGAGATAACCGGTTTCGGTGTAGAGCTGAAAATTGGTTGATACTCGATACTACACTCATTGAGGCTAGACTTTTGGGATATCTCGGCCGCAAGAAAAGATTGATTGTGCTGAGACAACGCCTAAGAGAAAGGTCAGTGATGTTGAGATCCTTTAGAACCTGATCATTATTACTAGGACAGGTTTGAGCCAACTAAACTTCAAGAGGGTACTTACCTATAAAACCTCATGCAAGCCTAAAACATAGGGATTTGTTTTCTTTGTGTGTATATACTTGTACACAACACATAAACATCATAAGCATCACGAGCATGCTCACTGACCATTTCAAGGATTTAGAAGTTTATCTTTGTTTTTGTTTTGTAGGTCATGAATTATGTTCGAAGAAACACCATCCGAATCAGTTTTGTAAAAGCACACCCTCAACTTCAAGAGTTAGCCTCAAGAGTTCCCGGGGATTCTCCTTTTACCAAGAAATACGGTCGACTCCTCGGTTTGGCTACATCCAGTTTCCAAGAAGAGATGATGTGTGTACTGTCTCAATTCTTTGATCCCGTGCATCATTGTTTCACTTTCCTGGACTATCCGTTGGTACCTACATTGGAAGAGTTCTCTCTACTCTTAAGGGTGCCCGT
This sequence comes from Vicia faba, assembly GCA_948472305.1. Lineage (NCBI taxonomy): Eukaryota > Viridiplantae > Streptophyta > Magnoliopsida > Fabales > Fabaceae > Vicia > Vicia faba. The sequence continues at coordinate 985,336,652 of OX451736.1, read as the reverse complement.
GCTTGATCAGATACCGTTCACCGGTATAGGAGAGATTCCAAAACCTGAAGTCATCACCAAAGCTTTGCATCTGAAGAGAACCGACATCATAGCCAATTGGGAGACAAGAAGCGGGGTCAAAGGTTTCCTAGCCAAGTTTCTATTGGAGAAGGCTCGTTCATTCTGGGACGACATGGATTTCCAAGCTTTTGAAGATATCATGGTTCTTCTCATTTATGGTTTGGTTCTGTTCCCCAACTCGGACCAATTCATAGATGTTAATGACATCAAAGTCTTTCTCTCTCGCAATCCCGTACCTATCGTACTGGGAGACATCTTGCATTGCCTTCATACCCACACCATGAAGAAAAGAGGTACTCTCTTGTGTTGTATCCCCCTACTCGCTAAGTGGTTCACTTCACACCTACCTCAATCAGCATTGAAAAATGAGCAAAGACTGACATGGTCCCAAAGGATGATGTCCCTCACCCATTCTGACATTCGTTGGTGTTCAAGAGCCTTGGAAGATGTCTCTATCATTGACCTCCATGGGGAATTCCCTAAAGTACCCCTGCTTGGTATTAGGGGAGGTATCACCTACAATCCCTGCTTATCTCTTTGACAGTTTGGGTATGCCCGAAGAGACGGTCCCCACGAGATGCTCATTCAAAGTCTGGTGTTCGACTACGACAAAGAAGACCAAGGTTACCGCAAGAGGTTTGCACAAGCTTGGAGAATGGTGAACAAGGTGGACAGTAGAACTTTGGGACACAAAAACTCTATCCCTCTCGAGCCTTACCTTAGGTGGGTGCGAGCTCGTGCTCAGAGTTTCGTGATTCCTTACCCTTCCATCCACCCTATTATCATAGAGCCTGTGGTTGAAGGAGACGTCCCATACACCGTCCTACATCCTGACACGCCTACCTCTCTCGAAGACTTGCAGAAAGCCTGGGTTCAGTTGAAGGAAGAGCGAGACACCTTTGAAGCCCAGTTTTATGCCAGTGAGAAGAAGGTTCTGGAGCTCACTAAGCTGCTTCATGAAGAGAAAAACCTGAATGCCTACATTGCTCCAAAGAGGATGTGTTCAACCTTATTGTCTTAAAAGTTTTTGTTGTATTCTGTTTCTTTCATTGTAAGCCCGAAGAGGCATGATGTATTCAAACTTGGATTTAATACAACGTGTGTTCTTTTGGTTTGAACAAATATAAATCTCTAATTTCCTTGAAATCATTTGCATATTGCATCTTCATTCATCATAACATCATACAAGTTTCTCATAACAGGTCTCCTTATCCTTCTACTGTTTATTTCAGTGAGATGGATGTTGAACAGACAATGAAAGATCTTCAGGCGCAAAATGTCCAGTTTCAACAATTTCTCTTGACTCTGACAAAAGGACAAGAGGAGTTGAAGACTCTACTGGCCAAAGAGAAGAAGAAGAAAGCGAAGAAACCAACCGGTATTGTGATCATGGGAAGAAGGTTCAAAGGACAAGCCAGACGGACTTTGGACTTTGCAACATCATTGGGTGAAGGAGATAATCAAGGAAACGGAACCCAGGAAGTGAACAACGACCCAGCATCCAAGGAAGAGGAAGAACCTGATTACTCTGAGGAGCAATATCCTCCTGCTGATGATAAATACAAACAACTAGAGGATTGTTTGAATGCTATGGAGATTCAGAGGGTACCCGGATTGGATTTTGAAGAATTAGGACTTATCTCAGGGGTTGTCATCCCACAGAAATTCAAGGTACCCACTTTCGCCAAATACGACGGTGTCTCTTGCCCAAAGCTGCATCTAAGGTCATACGTCAGAAAGATTCAACCCCATACGACTGATAAGAATCTATGGGTGCATTTCTTCCAAAAGAGCTTGTCAGGGACGCAGTTGGATTGGTTCTATCAATTGGAAGGGACCAATGTTCGCAATTGGGAAGATTTGGCTGCCGCCTTCTACAAACAATATCAGTACAATGCTGATTTAGCTTTAACTCGGACGCAGTTGCAAGGCATGTCTATGGGAACAGGTGAAGGTTTCAAAACCCATGCTAAAAAATGGAGGGATCTTGCAGGCAGAGTCCAGCCCCTCTATCTGACAGAGAATTAGTGGATATGTTCCTAGGTACCTTATCAGGTCCATTCTTCAACCACCTGATTGGAAGTTCCTCAGCTAGATTTACTGAACTGATCATGACTGGTGAGCGGGTCGAAGCTGGTATAAAAAATGGAAAAATTAAAAAAGATGCATCTTCGAGCACAACGAAGAAACCGTTCACTAGTAAGAAGGAGGCCAGTGCCATTTATGACCCGAGAGATCAGAGCAGAGAAGGATACCATCCAACGGTAAGTGCTGTAATAATACCTAGGCCTACGGTCGCCCCGCAACATAACAATCAGCAAAGGGTGGAAAGACCACAAAGGCAATTCACCTGGATCAACATGACATTGTCAGAGGTTCTACCCCATCTGTTGATATCTAACTTTGCAACTTTAAAAGAGGCTCCCAAGAATCCTAATACTTCTTCTCCTCGTTACAATCCAAACGCTAGGTGCGCCTATCATTCTGGGAGTCCTGATCATGACACAAATGATTGTTGGACTCTAAGAAATAAGGTACAAGACCTGATTGAAGCTAAGGAGATTGAGTTTGACGCTCCGAAGAAGCCCAATGTCATAACAGCACCCATGCCTAAGCACAACCATGGAGTTAACACCATTGATACTAATCTATTTTTAACCTTGGTGGACGAAGTTCCCACTCCTCTGATGACTGTTAAGAATAATTTGCTGTTGGCCGGTTTATTTCCGGGTTATGGTGAAGGTTGCCACATGTGTTCATTCCTACCTTCTGGTTGCCATTTGATGAGGTCAGGTGTTCAACGCCTGATGGACAGTAAAGAAATCTTGTTCGAGAAAACTCTGATTCCTGTTATTCCATCTGAAGACATTGCTATTATAACCATTTCCTCCAGTCCTTCCAAGGCCTCCTCGAGAAGACCTGTTAAGATTACACCGCTACGAGAATTGCTCCGCTAATAATCACATGTCACGGTCCTATCCCGTACACCTCAGACAAAGCCGTCCCTTGGCATTATGGCGCCGATATTTACTATCATGGCGTTAAACAAAACTTGAAGGCCGAAGAAGTTGATCCTGATATCGTTAACATTGTCGAGACCAGCAGGATTACTAGAAGTGGAAGGGTTTTCTCTCCTGAGATTTCTCCTAAGACTGTCAACAAGCCTATTGTCATTCTTCCTATTGTTCCTGCTAGCACATTAACTATTATTCATGTTCTCACTCCAGTTGTCCCCCCTGCCGATAAGTCATCTGGGACTCGCGGAAAAGAAGTAATAGGTGAGCCTGCCCGGACGGAGGCACCTAGAAAGATTGTTGTGGAAGCCTCTAAGCAAGAAATAGAGGAAATTTTGAAAATAATCAAAAGAGTGACTGCAATGTGGTCGAACAATTGGGGTAGACCCCCTCAAAGATATCCATGTTATCCCTGCTGTTGTGCTCTGAGGCCCATGTGAAGGCTTTGATTGCATTCCTCAAAACTGCATATGTGCCGCAAGAGACTTCAGCTGATCAATTCAAAGATTGCGTGGTTAGCCTGACTGCCGACAATGAGTTGGGTTTCTCAGATGCCGACTTGACACCGAAGGGAAGAAAGCATAATGATTCTCTGCATGTCTCGATCAAATGCAGAGGCACCACTATGGCTCATGTGCTGATATATATTGGGTCTTCACTGAATGTTTTGCCAAAGAAAGCGTTGGATCGGTTGGATTGCGAGGGTTTGAATTTAAATCCTAGTAACCTTATGGTAAGGGCTTTTGACGGATTGAAGAGAATGGTGCATGGGGAGGTGAACATCCCTGTCAAAGTAGGCTCTCAGACGTTCGAGTCCACCTTCTACGTGATGGACATCAGGCCATCATACTCTTGTTTGTTGGGTCGTCCTTGGATCCACGAAGTTGAGGTTGTTACTTCCACACTTCACCAAATGCTGAAGTATCCGGTGAAAGGAAAGATTGTCACAGTACAGGGTGAAGAAGAATACATGGTAAGCCACCTTAATTCCTTCCACTACATAGAGATGAATGGAGAATTTATAGAGACTCCTTGTCAAAACTTTGAAGAGGTTCCCCAGATTTTGGCGTCAACTGAGACCACTACCAACGCCAAACCTCCTCTGAAGATGGCTTCTCTCAAAGATGCAAGAGCAGTAGTTGAAGAAGGCAGGAATATCGATTGGGGACAGCTCCCTGAAATTATTCAAAAAACTGACAAGTTCGGTTTGGGCTTTACTCCGGGAGCTCAGAGGGCTGTTCGACGTGCTCGAGTTGGAGGACCTCCCCTATGCATCAGCAATCGAGAGGTCAATGCTATTGAAGACAATGAAGAAGACTCCGATTTCGACAGCTGGATTTACCCGACTACCAACGGTGGACTGAGTAATTGGACGACTAGAGATTTCATACCAGTTTCTTTTATTCCGCAGTAATTGTCTTATTTATTTTAAATTTGTAATGAACAATTTAGACTTTATAGCCTTGTGTCTTACCCGAGGCACGATGGCTCTGTCTGTGAGGGTTATTATATGTCATCTCATATATCATCAATGAAACATTGGACTTTCTTTGCATACAAATTTCGCACTCTCTGTTTTTCTTTTTTGCCTTTGCTTTATCAATACAACTATGCTCTTACACACACTCACATATCAAACTGCAGATCCATATCTACTCTGGATCCCATTGATAACAATCTTGCTATTTCCATATATGACTTTGAAAATCCGATCAACCAAGCCGAGGAAGAAGGTGGGGACGATTGTGAGGTACTTGGAGAACTTGCTAGACTGCTACAACAGGAAGAGAGGGCTATACAGCCTCATGAAGAGCCAGTTGAGACAATAAATTTGGGCACAGAGATAGACAGAAAAGAGGTTAGAATGGGTGCAAGCCTGGACCTCAGTGTCAAACGGAGGTTGATATAAATGTTGCGCGACTATGTTGAGATATTCGCCTGGTCCTATGAAGACATGTCTGGTTTGGACACTGATATTGTGGTATATCACCTGCCGACTAAGGAAGACTGCCCGCTAGTTAAACAGAAGGTCCACCGTATGCACCCTGAAATGTCAGAGAAGATTAAGGAAAAGGTCATGAAGCAATTCGACGTGGGATTCTTAGCTGTCACCTCCTATTCGCAGTGGGTTGCTAACGTTGTTCCGGTACCTAAGAAGGACGACAAGGTACGAATGTATGTGGATTACAGAGATCTGAACAGGGCAAGCCCCAAGGATGACTTCCCGCTTCCTCATATTGACGTTCTAGTCGATAACACCGCGCAACACAAAATCTTTTCCTTCATGGATGGTTTCTCTGGCTACACCCAGATCAATATGGCTCCCAAAGACATGGAAAAGACAACCTTCGTTACACAGTGGGACACTTTCTACTATAAGGTGATGCCTTTTGGGTTGAAGAATGCTGGGGCAACTTATCAGCGCACCATGGTCGCTTTGTTCCACGACATGATTCACCATGAGATTGAAGTTTATGTCGATGACATGATAGTCAGGTCTCAGACTGAGGAAGATCACCTTTACCGCCTATAAAAGTTGTTTGATAGGTTGAAGATATATAAGTTGAGGTTGAATTCGAACAAGTGCATTTTTGGGGTAAGTTCCGGTAAGCTTCTGGGTTTCATCGTCAGTGACAAAGGTATTCAAGTAGATCCTGCAAAGGTAAAAGCTATAAAATAAATTCCAGCTCCCCGTACAGAGAAGGAAGTTAGAGGTTTCTTGGGACGCCTGAATTATATCACTAGGTTCACTTCACATCTGACTGTTACTTGTGAGCCAATCTTCAAGATTCTGAAGAAAGATCAAGTGGTAAAGTGGAATGATGAATGCCAGACTGCTTTTGAAAGAATCAAGGAATACCTACAAGAACCACTAATTCTGATGCCTCTAGTTGAAGGGAGACCTTTGATATTGTACCTGACAGTATTAGACAATTCAATGGGGTGTGTGCTGGGGAAGCATGACGAGTCTGGTCGAAAAGAGCACGCAATATACTACCTTAGCAAAAAGTTTACCAACTGTGAGACACGGTACTCACTGCTCGAGAAAACTTGTTGCACTTTGGCATGGGCTGCTCGCCGACTGAGACAGTATATGCTGACTCACACTACCTTGTTGATATCTAAGATGGATTCGATCAAGTACATTTTCGAGAAGCCCGCTATCTCCGAAAGGATAGCAAGATGGCAAATGATCTTAACTGAATACGACATACAATATACAACCCAGAAAGCAATAAAGGGGAGTGTATTGGCTGATCATTTGGCTCATCAGGTCGTGGATGACTACCAGTCCATGAATTTCGAGTTCCCGGATGAGAATATCATGTTAGTAACCGACTGTGAATAACTTGGACCGGATGAAGGACCTGAGGAAGGATCCTGATGGTCTATGTACTTTGATGGAGCCTCAAACGCATTGGGCAATGGCATCAACACTGTAATCATATCTCCCGAGGTCTGTCATACTCCATTCACTGCCCGATTATGTTTCAACTGCACCAACAATATGGCGGAGTATGAAGCCTGCATCATGGGTCTTCGAGCTGCCATTAACCTAAGGATCAAGTTCATGAGTGTATTCGGGGATTCCAGTTTGGTGATAAGTCAGATCAAAGGCGATTGTGATACAAAACATCTGAATCTAATCCCGTAAAAAGAGCATGTACTGACGTTGCTCCCACACTTTAAGGAGGTAACCTTTGAACATTTCCCACGAGAGGAGAATCAGTTGGAGGACGCACTAGCTACCATGCCTTCCATGTTCAAAGTCAAGTGGGACAACGAAGCTCCTCAAATCACCATTGAAAGGTTGGATGAACCAGAACACTGCTGTGAAATTGATATCGAAGAGGTAACAGACAAACCCTGGTTTCACGAAGTCAAAAGGTATCTTGAGGCTCAAGAGTATCCTGAAAGGGGAATTTGTCAATGATAAGAAGTTTCTGAGAATATTTGCTTTAAAGTTCTTCCTTAGTAATGGAATCCTCTATAAACGTAACCATGACTCTGGCTTATTGCAGTGTGTAGATAAGGGTGAAGCAGAGATGATCATGACAGATCTACATGAAGGCACCTTCGGAACCCATTCCAATGGACACACCATGGTTAAGAAGATCCTACGGGCAGGATACTACTGGTCCACCATAGAAGTCGATTGTTATCAGTACTGTGATACGATGGCCAGAACCAGGACTGTTTTTTAGGAATGCTAGTTTGCGTTTTGCGTTTGTGTTTGCAAAATGTCGCGGTAAGCAAGAGTCGCCACCGACTTTTATTTTATCCAACAAGGAAAGGAAAAAAACACAGAAAAATTCCTTTTTCGAGATGTTTCTAAGTACGAGGGGTAGATTATAGAAAGGGAAGGTATTAGCACCCTTTCTATCCGTAGTTTTCTACGGGCTCTTAGGTACTTGCTCATCATTTTCAAAATTACTTCTTTTGTGGGTTTCTGTGGTTTGAAAAGTTTTTGTTTTGACTTCGATTTAACTCTTGCTTCTGTCTTCAAGAGTGTAATGAAGTGTTTTGAAAACTTTGTTTGAAAAGGAGTGTAAGTGTGAAAAAAGTTTGTTTATTTTAAGCAAGTACTTAAGAACTAATCTACCTACTCGAAAAAAAGAATTTTTTTATGTTTGTTTCCTTTAGACAGCGCTATCCCCCTAGTAGTGAGTAGGTAGCACCGTCGTTGGAGTTTTAAAGGTCAATTCGAAAGGGACGTACAGTCACTAAAGCAATGTTAGGACGTCTTAGTAATAACCCTAATGTCTTAGATCAATTATCCGAGGCAATAATTCCGAGGCAACTTTGATCTTTGAGACAAAAGGACGACCACTAAAACATCCTATACTCAATGACCGTTTACCGAAGGCAACCGAAGTGGGAGTGTACCCTAGGAGTACGCATGTGCGAGTGATTCAATTTCAGATTATTTATCTTTTCACATTTAGGGTTTGCTAACTGTTTTAAAATTTTTACATACATTGTTGTCATGCATCCTAATATCATACATCTAACAGTTAATATTTTACGGAATTTAAAGTGCGGAAATTAAACTACGCTATTACAAGGCTTCAGGTATTTACATAGCCAAAAACAAACCCTTAAAAGTAAAGCGATAAATGAAAATAAAGACCTAATTAACTATTACAACTTGTGAGCAGTTACATTAATAGGATAAAAATAAAACAATAAAGCGCACGCGATGAAATTAGAACGAGAGAGAACTAGGGTTTTGACCCTTCCAACCTAATCAAAAGAAAACTTATTTTTGTTGTTTTTAATTATTTATAAAAGAATTAAGTTTTAAATTAAATACTAAATTAATTAGTTAATTAAATTAATTAATGAAAATAAATAAATGGCTTATTTTGTGTTTTTTTTGTTGTTTTTAGGAAAAAGAAAATATAATTAAGTTAAAAATGAAACCATAATTGTTCTAATTAATTTTAATTTATTTGCAAAAAGAAATTAAAGTTTACCTAAAATTAAAATCTAATTGAATTAATTACATTTTTTGATTAAAAAATAAAGTCTAAACCTAATTTGGTGAAAAATATTATTTTTGTGATTTTTGGATAAAAATAATTATTCAATTTGGTTAGTAAAACAAATAAATAAATTAAATGAAATAAAATATAAAAAAAGAAAAAGGTAAGAGTTATTAGGCCTGAGAAAAGCAGTTTGGGGGGGGGGGGGGGGTACATATAGCAATCTGGCCCAAGAAGAAATTGGCCCACGCTTGACTTTTTGGATCCAATATGTTGCATTGACTAGTCTTCATGGTGCTCCTTCATTGAGGGCCTTTGGATCTGGCCATCTGGCAGGCTGGATGATGAAGACGCATGATGGCCCTTTGGCTTGTGTACGCATGAGATTACCTGAAAGAAAAAATCATGAAGCAATTTGGGGGACCTGGGATTCGAACCCAGGTCCCGAGGCACGTTCCAGTGACTGGCTACCAGTTGAGCTAGTTGTTTTTGTTGTACATAAAATAAGCATAAAATATAATATGGGAATCAACAAAGCATTAAATCTCTGCGCGCGGAAATTCAAATGATCCAACGGGAAGGTGCCAACTAATCATCTTCTTCCCTTCTTCGTGGGTAAAAGTCCCAGACTTTTACCTACGGACGTTTGTTCGTCACTACAAACCTGCGTTCTCTTAAAATCAACCATGCGCAAGATAAATAAAAACTAGATCCACCAATCAACTCGTCTGGACCTTCTGAGTATAATGGTGACCCTTTCAAGGCCCAATTTAACCTAAATTCAGAAACCCCAAAGCAAGCTTATAAACCCTAATAATGGTGGAATCTCATACAAGCCATGAAAACACAATTGAATATTACAGAAAGCTTACAAGCACGTCAAGGAGTAAAAATGTATAATTATTTCATGTTATAAGGGCCAGAATTGCACAATTCAATTTCAAGAAATAACCAAGGTCGTGGATGACTTACAACGCATTTTGGTACTGGAAAAGGCCTGTTCTTGATTAATTTCGCTTGCTGGGGATCCCAGGAAGTGATTGGGATGGTCAAAGGATCTTGAAATTACTTCAAAGTAGGAATTCATGTTTGCACTTTTTCTTGTTTTTTTCAAGTTTGATTATGATTCACACGCCTCTCTCTAACCTCCTTTTAGGTCTGCAATGATTCTATATGTACTGAGGAGTGAATTAGGGTTCCAAAACTGATCTCAATCTTCCTCCATCAATGAATTTGAATTTGATTTGATACACCTTGAATATCTTTCCAAAAATAGTCCAAATCCAATCTTTTTGTGCACCTCATGCCTTTACACGAATTTGATCTCATGCTAGCTGGAATTTAAGACCTGAAACATGTATCAAATCTTGAGATTTCAATATTTTGGATTTTGTATGATTTGTTTTGATTTAAAATGATTTAATTCAAATAAAAATCAAAATAAATAATAAAAACAAGATAATGACAAGTGGAAAGGGATAGGGCTCGTGGACCATGTTTCCAACTCAAAACCAATGCAAAAAGTTAGGCCCATTAAGCAAAATTTGTAATTTGAGGCATAATTGACTTTTGGCAATTTTGCAAAAAGGGTCAACTTCACCAATGCATAACTTCCTCAATTTTGACTCTTTGAAGGTGTTCTTGGACTTTTTAGAAATCTTAAGATGTCCTCTAAGCAATCCTTTTAGTCTCATCTCAATTTGATATTCCATTCTCATGTATGAAGCTTTGACAAAAAAGGTATTTTTGTTAACTTTTCAAAATGACCTATAATGTCCAAATTCATAACTTCTTGTGAGTGCATATTTTGAACTTGGGAGTTGAAGATGGATTGTAGAGAATGGAATCCTCTTAAAAATTAGCTTTGGATGGGTCATTTCTCATAAAGTATGAGAGAGTTATGCTTGGTCAAAGTTGAGTTGACTTTTCCTACAAAACCCTAATTTAGCAACTTTTGGTTCTTGATGACTTGTGAGCTATCCTTGATGAATCATGATCAAACATTGATAAAATGATGAAATATACTTCAAAATGAGGATGTTGACCAAAAATCTTGAAGTTTGACTGTATGTGGGCCACAATTGACTTTTGCCCTAGCACAGCCGATTTTCAGGCCTTTGAGCAATTGACTGAGTAAACTTTCTCTGCAAGGCTTGAAACTTGACACAAATGATCTTGCGAACATATTAGGACAATGGTGAGCATTTTGGATCCCTTGGACTCAGGTAACTTGATGCAATATGAAACCCTAATTTGAGGTAGACTGCCTTAGAATAGAGCTTGTCTGGTCAACCCTTGGACTTCCTTGAGCAACTTGAGGACCTCACTTGAAATGTTTTGAGAAATATGTGTTTACAGTGATTTCTAGTAAACAACAGATAGTCTTCCAATTTACTAATTATTATTGGTTACTTGCAGGATCGACTAGATTGATCCTAGAACACATGTGTCATAACTCATTTCTATGTTCATACATATTATCTTGATAAACTTATATATTGTGTTAAGTTCGAATATGAGATTCTTAGGAAAGATTACTAGAATTGTCTATAGGAATAAACTAACTGAATGTAGGAAAGAAAGGCTTCGAGTTAGACTTGGGATTTAATGTTTGAATGTAAAGATAACTGTTTGAATAAAAGGATAAAGTGAAAGTAATGTTTCTAACAAAGTAATTGTGTTTAAAGGCAAGTAAAACAAGGAAATGCAAGGAAATCGAAGGATTTAAGGGTAGAAATAATGTAATAGCGAACTAAATATAACAAGACTTGTATTGAAATTGTAAGAAAGTGATGATGTTCAATACGTACATTGTATCTTATGACTCGTTTCCCTTAATTCACGGTAGTTTGAGTGTTTTGAGATCTTTTAGTACATAAAAGTGAACATCCTAAATCTAACATAAGAACACCTATTTATAGTGTCTTGACCCTAACGGTCCTATTCTAAAATCACGCCACGTTTGAAGCATGCAGGCTTCCTATGTTTACTGACTTCCACGCGTCTTCTAAGAATGGCGCTCCTATTTGAAATTTGAAATCTGTACCAATTGAAGCATCTTGTTTCTTCATCACTTTCGAAATAACCCAATTACCTGGACCATTTCCAATTCTGGCACCCTTGCATAAAGGAGCTCTTTTTATTTCGAACACTAAAAAATCCAAATCGAAATCCACTGGAAATTGAATAATCCTTTCAGCATAATGACTTCATATTTCCCACCAATATCCAATATTGATATCAATCTCCTTAGGTACTTTATTCGAAATATTATTTTGATAGTGGTTTCTTCTTTATTCGAAATAGCCAGCTAAAAAATTTCCCCTCAAGAACATGTATTTCGATAGATATAAAGAAATACTTGTTTTTGACTCATCCAGGCTATTTCGAGAGTATCAAAAACTCATGATGACCATACTGCACACGATGGCAGAGTAAGTGTCCAAGTTTCTGCAAAACGTCCAATCACCATACCAAAACGTGCAATCAGCAGTTATAGCTAATAATTAGCAGCAAAAACATCACTTCCCTAGGAAGCTAAAAAAAAATCCACCTTTTCTCTTTCTAATGAGGGAGTTACACGTATCCCACCTTTTTCCAAAGGTCAAAAACTATTAAACTGTTGAGGAAGGTTATAAAAATACTTCATCTTCTTCATTTCAACTTTTCCAAACTTGCTCATTCTTCCAACAATCAAATTTCTTGTTTTCAGATATCAAAAAAATAATTTATTTTCACAATGTCTTCAGCGCTACCTTCCTCATCCAAGAAGTCTGGAAAGTCAAAGCAAACTTCTTCCTCCATTCCTACACCAGCAAGCAAGATTATCAATCTTGATAATCAGGAGTTCATCTCAACCCCTAAACTCACTCAAGAACAAAAAGCCATCTACGCTTCTCAGGTAATTATTCCTACTATTGTTCTTGATAAAACCCTAGGAGTTATGGGTCCTTTAATCTCAACGGATCGCTTAGAAAAAACGAAGGGATTTTTTCCTGCGTATTCAAAAACCAAACCCATTGTTAACAAATCCCTTTCTCCAAAACTTAAGGAAGACAAATCGGTTGTTAAACTGTCCAAAACCTTAAAAGAGAAAACACATAACACAGAAACGTCAAAACCCACAAGGGACGCTTTTTGCATGGACTACGTTACTGGGAATTTCAAACCCTTTCGCTCATGTCCCTCATCAGATCAATTATACCATGATTGGATTTCGAAAGTTGAACATAAGAAATCCCAGGAATGGGAAAGTATAGGCATCCTAAACCTGATTCGAATGTCAAAATTAGGTTTCAGTTACAACCAACCTTTTTTGCTAGCTTATTTATACTTTTGGGATAGCACCTATAATACTTTCCATCTCCCTTGTGGAATGCTGACACCTACGTTTTTTGATATTGCTGCCATCACTGGACTCTCCCCTATTGGGGAGACTTTCGATCCAAAGGAAGATACAGATAACCTCATTGACTTCGATGTCAAGAATGCCAGTTTTTCAAAATACATCAATCTCTATCATTCTGCCGAGGAAGAGGTTTCTGATGTTGAACATATAGCTTTTCTGGCGCTATGGTTATCAAAATATGTCTTCTGCAGCCAGTCTCTACAAGTAGCTAGCAGATTCATCACCCTTGCAAATCAACTTCATCATGGTCGAAGGGTATGCATCAGTGAGCTACTGCTAACAAGCTATATGAAAACATAGGTGCTGCAGTTTTAAAACTGAAAACTTACGAAGCTGGCACTAACCTGCTTCTCGCTGGCCCCTTTTGGCTATTACAACTTTGGTTGAATGCAACTTTCGGACCATCTCTATCAACCTTTGAGGTTATTAATGAAGAACATCCTGACGTTGTAAGTCGAAGCATTGAAGGCACTAGGCTGTTAAAACTAACCCCAAACGATGAAAGGGAAAATTTCAAAACATGCTTCGTTAACTATACAATGATTTTCTCCAAAAGACATAGGTTTGACCCTTCAATGGCCCCTTTTGCCAATCGAAACTGTGGTCCAACCTGGTTTACTATGCCCCTTGAATAAGCCATTGAAGAAGGGATAATTAGGGACATTTGGTGTGCCTTTTTAAACCCTAGGCTTATTATCTTTAGGATCACGCCTGTGAAGAGCCAAGTATGTATCCTTGCTTATCAACCTAATTTCGTGGCTCGTCAATTCGGATTATGCCAGATTCTACCTAAGCCTCTCTTTAACAAGAAAAGGGAGATATGCTTAGCAGGGGTGCCTTACTCCTTCAAGGAAATCGAAACTAGACAACAAAAATATGTTGGCTTCGCTGACTTTTCATTAGTCTCTTTTACTCCTTCCTTTTACATGACGAAAGATTTTTATACTTGGTGGACGGATTACTATTCGAAGAATATGTTTAGCACCATCCAAATTCAAAAACAACTGACGACAGCTTTTTCCTTTGTGCAGGAACATGTCAAAAAAGGTAGATTTACTCATGTCAAGGAAATTCGAGCCTTTCAAAAATATTTCGAAATTGTCTATAATCCTATGGAGATACATCGAACTGTCTGCGAAGCAGCAAGAACTTTGAAAGAAAAATTTGAAAAACAACTTTCAAAAATTCGATTTCCTCCTTATGTAAAACCTGAAGATAGGTATTGGTGGGATTTTAAACATCAAACACCAAAATTTCCAAACCTACCTACTTCAGAGCTGGCTTTAGCCTTTTTTCCTCCGTATCCCTGGTGGCTCGTTTGTGGGAACATTTTTCATTTGTGTGAAAATGATGCCAAAAAACCTGCCCAAAGGGTAACGTGGGCTAAATGTGATTTAGACAATTTCAGGGGGCACCTTCGCTATGACTTGTCAGCCATGTCTATCACGTCTCAAAACAGCGAAGGTGCGGAACTGAAGAAATTTGAAGCTCCCTTATTCTTCCTAAACTTTGTTTTAAAATTGACCATTTGATATTCCTTTCAGCTATTGATCTAAAATCTCTGAAAAAGGATAAAGTTGTACCCAAGGCAGGTTCAACTTCTTCTTTGAAAGCGCCAATAACCAATACTGAAAATCTGCCATCTGACCAAGAAGATGACTCCTCAAAAAAGAAAAAGGTAATACTTTGCTCACTCCTTTCTTATTGTCGAAATTACTTTTTTTATTTTTTTATTTTTTTAAATTGACTAGTTATTTTTTTATTTCTCCAGGCAAGTGGATTACCTCCCAAGTCTCCCAAGAAACGAAAACACGATAGTACCCATTCTGAAAATGAATCAGAAAAAGATGAAGACATTTCTCCTCTTAAACGAAAGAAGAAAAAGAAAATCAACAAATCTGGCGAAGGTTCTCAACTTGCCAATCCTTCAAAAAGTAAGGTAAACGTGATTGCTCCCAAGGTCAAATCCAAAGGATCTTCGAAGTCTCAGTCTTCGAAGAATGTAATTTCATAACGCATTGGTAACAATGCAACCTCTGATGAACAAAAGGTAAATCTTACTCAATGCCTTTTTAAATTGACCATGTAATCTTCTTTATGCTAACCCTTTGTTTCTATGCAGAGTGCTCCTTTTGTTTTTTCTGATCCTCCGACCATTCAAGGCCAAGCTTCCAAACTTGCAGCCTCTTCTCAACCAGAAGGTTTCAACGAAGCTGTTTTAAATAAAGGTTCGTCCACTGTTGCTACTCCTGCAGGGACCGTCGAAGTCTTGGATCAACAAGAAACCTCGCCTCCATTGGTAGAAGCTTTAGACCAACAAGCAACTTCGCCTCCCTTGACAGAGGGCCATGTAGCTGGAGAACCATACACAGTGCTCGAAACAGTCATCAATGACAATCCTAGTGACTCTTCTCCTAGAAGGGTACATTTTGCTGACCAATCTGAAGAGGAAAGCGACACACATACTGTGAGCCGTTACTTCGCAGATGGTGATGAAGATGAGATGGTGCAAGAGGAGGTGGAAGTTCCAGTGCCTACTGGGACTATTTTCACTAAAAACCCAGTCCAATCTTGACTGGGGAACATAAGGAAGAGCTAAAACGGAGCAATCCCCTGAAATATATCAAGCTAATGCTAGCTCACCGGGATTCTTCGTCTAGCAAAAATCAATCTGAAGATTCTAGCCAAACAAAGGATGTTGCCCCTCTTACTTCTCTTGATCAGCTTCTTCAACAAGTCAACAAAACTATTCTTGAGGCTGACATTTTTACCATTCTAAAAGAAAATACTGTAGCCTATTTTCCGATGAAGAAGTTGCTTTCTCAGATAGATCTGAGCATTTGTCCACTTGAAGTAAGTGAAACCATATATGATCTGCAAATCTTGCTCAATGAGGTTAGCAGTGAATATATTAGGGTTAATGATGCTGAGGCTAAGATTCGAAGCAAACAAGAATCTTTGTCTAAAGCTTATGATCAAACTTCAAAACTTTCTGAAGAAGCAGAGAAGTTGGAGCGCGCTAAAATCCAGGCCCAAGACAAACAAGATGTTTTGGCTCGATCAATCCTGTTTTGGGAATCTCAGATTGAAGAACTTAAGAAGAAGATTGAGGGTGATCGAAATGAGCAGGCAAAATTGAAGCCTGTTGATGACCAAGAGCTTGAAAATCTTGTCACACAGAGTCTTCAACAGATGAAGGTGGCTGAAGGAATAAGTGAAGAAATCAAAGGGCTCGAAAACATCAGAAATACTACCCAATGCAAAATCAACTTATGCAAGAGCAAGTTTGCTAAGTTGAAATGAAACGCCCCTTTCTGATTGTTGAATGTATTTTGTTAATGCTTTTTTATTGTAAATGATTGAACACAACCATTCTGGCACTTATATAATACCATTTAGGCTTCATGTTTATATATATTTTTCATTATCCTGCAGTGATTCTAACCTCTTGCAAGCATGGCTTATACCTTTTTAAGTATTTCCCATTTACCCTCAAGATTCTTCTATCTTCTGCTAATTCTTTTATTTTATAAGCATTACTCGAAAATGTTTTCAAAACACGAAAGAGACCCTCCCAATGGGGTGACCATTTACCTAATAATCTGTTCTTTTTATCCATAGGTAATATAACTTTCCATACCAGGTCATTGGTTGAGAACAACTTACTTTTAACTCTTTTGTTGTATGCTCTGGATACTCTTTCTTTCTGTCTTCTCATAACTTCTAAAGCATGTAGCCTATCTTCATCCACGTCCACTAATTCATTCATCATCATTTCCCAATATTGATCAGTTGGTATTTCATTTTGTCTTTGGATTCTTACTGACTGTAAGTGTATTTCGACTGGCAACACTGCATCATGTTCAAAGGTAAGTCGAAACGGAGTAGTATTCGTTGCTTCTTTAAGAGATGTTCGACATGCCCACAAAGCTTGGTCCAAAGTTTTGTGCCAATTTATTGGCTTTCGTCCTACATGTTTCTTTATCAAACCTATTATGACTTTATTGGCTGCTTCTACTTGTCCATTAGCTTGAGCATAGTAAGGAGTTGGCGTGAGTAATTTAAATCCCATTTCTTTTGCAAACTCTTGCATTTTTCACCCTGTGAAAACTGAACCTTGATCTGTTGTGATACTTTCTGGTATTCCGAACCTGTAAATTATTTCCCTCTGGACAAATTCCATAATGGCCTCTTGATCAACAGTCACTAGAGGATTTGCTTCGACCCATTTTGTAAAATAATCTATACCCACAAGGATATATTTCTGTCCTTTGGATGATGCTGGTCGAATTTCACCAATTAGATCTAATGCCCATCCTCTAAAAGGACAAGGCTTAACAATTGAATGTAACTCACTTGCAGGAGCATGTTGAATACCTGCATGAACTTGGCATTCCTCGCATCCTTTAGCAAATTCTATGCAGTCTTTGAGCATAGTGGGCCAATACATTCCATATCGAAACAACAACCATTTCATTTTGTGACCTGCTTGATGTGCCCCACATGCCCCACTGTGCACACTGGATACTGCTAAATATGCTTCATTTTCTCCTAAACACTTGAGTAATATACCTTCTGGGGTTTTATTAAAAAGTTCATTTCCTATTAGGACATAAGACAAAGCCCTATATTTGATCTTTTTCTCTGTACTTACTGAAGGTTCTTTCAGATAATTTACTATGGGACTTCTCCAATCTGTATCTGCCAGAGTATCAATATTTAGTACTTCGAATTCTTTTTGATCTGCATAACCCAGTTTCGAATCTTCCAAGTCTAATGGTGATAATTTGGTAGCCATTATTCTGCCTCTTGTTTCTATGAGATATTGGAGTTTTTCTCTAGATGTCTTATATCCTGAAGCTATTTGAGCCAAGTCACTTGCCTCCTGATTATCAATTCTGGGAATATGTTTTATATCGACATATTCAAATTTCTTGAGTAATCTATTAGCAATAACGAAGTACATGGTCAAATTTTCCTTGATACACTTGTATTCTTTGGTTATCTGTTTGATGACCAGCTTTGAGTCTCCCCTAATTTCGACTCTGGTTGCCCCCAATTCCAACAAAGCTTTAAGTCCAGCAATTAATGCTTCATACTCAGTGTTGTACCCCAAAATTTCCCCTCTCATGTTTCCAAAGGTCTTCCCTTACATAGTTAGTCACAAACACTTGCCTAACAAAAATAAAGTTTTTGAAGATATACAAAGTGTCTTTCGATCGACATCTGGGAAAAGGCTTCGATTAAGCGTTCAGAACCTTTCGATCAGGTTTGGTTCACCAGGCTTCGATTAAGCGTTTGGAACCTTTCGATCAGGTTTGGTTCACCAGTCTTCGATTGAGCATTTGGAACTCTTCGATCAAGCTTTGGTCTGCAGGTCTTCGATTGAGCGTTGGACCCTCCTTCGATCAAGTCAATATCACAATGCTTCGACTATGCACTAGATACTTCAGGCTTACCTTCGACTCACCAGGCAAGAAGCTCATTCGAAGAACATGTAAATGACTCATTCGAAGAAGCACTCAGAAGGCTCATTTGAAAGGTACACAAGAAGTCCATTCGAAGGAGGCAGTGTAAGACCCTTCGATTAGCATGAACGAGACTTTTCGATTGGACTGTTAACAGTGTATTTCGATTGAAGTTTCAATTAGTACCCTTCAAATGGTATATGGACAAATGCCCTTCGAATGGCATTTCAGTGCAGAATTTCGCTGAATAAGAACATCAGAACGAAATGATTTTCGAATGGCATTTTAGTGCAGAGTTTCTCTCAACCTAAGATGCTCTGATAAAGGAAGTTTTGAACACTTTGAATCAGAACTTAGACTCATCACAAGGCCAAGGGCTGGTCGAGGTTGTCTAATAAGGAATAGATTCGAATTGGGACTCTGAAGCAATCGAAACTGGCAAAGAAGGCAAAATCGAAGGGGTAAGTCAGTTTTTGATTTCCATCAAATTGGAGGCCCAAACAACTCAGAACAGGTTGGCTGAAACGCATGATTAAATCAAATTTGGCAAGTTTTCATGAAAATCAAATCAAATCTCTCCACCATAATGGACCAAGATTTGATACACATTTGTTAACCTAATTTCTTTACCTATATAAACCTGCTGCTCATAAACAAATGACACACGGAAAAACCCTTGCAGAAAAACGTGAAAATTTACCTACACAAACTCTGCAGAAACGGTGCCCCAACCTTGAAAAGAAAAGCTTGAAAAGTGGTGATCAGGTTTTGGAGGCAGATTCCGAACCAAAGAAAGATGCAACTCTCTTGTCATCAACCTCCTGAAGCGAGGCCAATCAAAAACCAAGCTTTTCATCATCAAAATCACACTGTAAGTGTTCTAGAAAATGCCTCTGAACATGAAAATGCAACTCATCATTCTTGCATCTTTTCTTTAAAATATTGACATATTTGTTATTGTTATTCGATTTAGAACGTTTTGGCATTGTCCAATTTAATTTTCATGGCCTCTAACCCCATATATAGGACCTAGGGTTCCTGTTCTTGTTTTTAGGCGTTTCTTGTGCAGGGTAAATTGAGACAAACAATGGCTATAGGAATGATGAGGAGGTCGAGACGAACACATCTGTGTTCTTGAATAGTGTTTTCATGGCCTGGAGTGATTTTTAGAACCATCCCACGAAACTTTCTGCGAATAAAAATCCGCAGGTAAATAACCAGGGTGTTTGGGGAAGATGATAACGTGTCTCAGCTCCATTGGTCCATTTGAATCCATTACACGCTTTTTATTTTTTTGGCAAACCTAATTGTTGTTTTGTTTCATATTATTCGCGTCTTATCCCACTAACAGGTTAACATCATGGCTCAGTTGGTAGCACGCTGGTTGAATTGTCTAATGGGACCTGGATTCGAATCCCAGGTCCCCCCAAAACTTTGTTACATTTTTTCTTCAGGTACTCAGATGCAGCGCTTCAGGAAAGGACTACCATACGTCCTCAGATCTCAACGTGCCAGGTGGTTCCCAGGCAGATCCAATGGCTAAGGAGGGAGGTTCACCCTGAACCTTGGTCAACAAACGTCCAGGCCATCTGAAAGTCAAACGAGGCCTTCGAATTTGGGCCTGGAAATTGCAATTCATACTCCCTTCTTCAGGCCCAGCGCCCCCCACAGTTTGCTTTTGTTTTTATTTTCTTTTCATATTTCTTTTGCTTCTATTATTATCATTAAAAACTAACTAACTAATTAATTAACTAACCCTTTTTCATAAAAAAAAACCAGACAACAAAAATATTAGTCTCACCAATTAATTTCATTAATTAATTTTATAAACAAATTGTGACCAATTAATTTAGTTTTAATTAGGTTTAATTTAACAGATTTTTGCATTAAATTAAAATTGATTTGGAATTAGGATTTTATTAACTTTTTTAATCAATCCTATTTTACTGCCTTAATTAAAATAAAACTCAAAAACACCTTTTCTTTAAATCCATTATTAATTTAGACTTGATTCTTAATTCAAAAAAGACCAAAAACATGCTTTCTTCAAAAAGGGTCAAAACCCTAAAGGACAATCTGATTCAACTTTTCTCGCGCATATTATTTTGATCTATATATTGTAATTGCTCCGAGGATGTAATATTTTTAACATAGGATTTTTTTATTTGCCACTTTTATTTACTTTCCGCATTTACTTTTAAGGGTTTGTCTTTGGCGATGTAAATACCCGACGCCTTGTAATAGCTTAGTTTTATTTTCCGCAACCACTAACTGCTAGATGTATGCTAACTAGGCTATGCATGACAAGATCTATCTTAAATTAAAATCAACCGTAGCTCACCATGACATGTAAAGATAACATAACTGAAAATTGACACACTTGCACATGCCACTCTCAAGGTACGCCTCACTTGGTTGCCTCGAACGTGGTCATTGAGTATAGGATGTTTTAGGGGTCGCCCTCCTGTCTAGAGATCAAAGTTGCCTCGAAACGATTGTCTCGGATAAAAATGATCTAAGACATTAGGGTTACCACTAAGGCGTCCTAACGTTGCTTTAGTGACCACTCGTCCCTAAAATCGAATTGACCCGAAAACTCCAACGACGATGCTACCTACTCCTTCATAGTGGGATAGCATTGTCTAAAGGGACATTTACACAATTTAATTCCTTTTGAGTAGGTAGAGGTTTTTAGTACTTGCTCTTTCAAAACAAAACAAATTTTTCGCACTTACACTTTTCAAACAAAGTTTTCAACAACACTTCATACACTCTTGAGGACAGAAACAAGAGTTAAATCGAAGTTTTCAAACAAAAATCTTTTCAAAACCCACAAACACAAGAAAAGCAAAACTTTTTGAAAACACTTTGAGCAAGTACCTAAGAGCCCGTGGATAACCACAGATAGAAAGGGTGCTAACACCTTCAATTTCTATAATCTACCTCCCGAACCCGAGAAACATCTCAAAAAGGAATTTTTTTGTGCTTTTGTCCTTTCCTTGTTGGATAAAATAAAAGACGGTGGCGACTCTTGCTTACCGTGACATTTTGCGAAAACAAACGCAAACGCGAACCAGCATTCCAAAACAGTCAATTCTCATTCCCACCGATCACAGAACTGGCGACTCTGCTGGGGATACTTATAAGTGAGGTGTACCTTAGGATTAGATCACTTGTGTTTTCAATTGTATGCTTTGTATGCTTTAAACTTTGTGGGCTTGTATCAGAGTTCTATAGATCCTAACCCGGATCTGGGGGTACCGTTTTTTAGGTAAGTAGCAATAAACTGTGAGGAATCTGTCTGGCGTAGACCGACACGGATGAAGCAGTAGCTACATTGGTGTGGCACCTTGGTCTGTACCGATATCCCTTATGTTGAAACAAGGAGAATATGGGTCTTCTGAGGAGTCATTAAGCACCAACTGACCTTAGAACCTTAAATTGACCAACTTGGCCATAGAACAGTAGCAGTATGCTACACTCATTGAGACTAAACTCTCGCGATGATTCCGGCCGCAAGAAAAGGTTGCTAAATTGGAATTATGACCGATTGAGGGTAGTCAGTGATATTGAGATCCTCTAGAACCCGATTACTATTTTTAGGACAGGTTTGAACCAACTGAACTGAAAGAGGGTAATACCTAAACTTTATGCCAGCCTAAACTTAAGGCTATATTTGTGACTTATGTGCCTTCAAACTTGAACTACTTGCACATTCTTGTTATCTGACAACATGAGTTCCTTGCAGGTTTTGTTTACAGTCCTTATCCAATAATTTGGATTTATCGCAGGGTTTACTTACAGCACCTCACACTTTTGCTTAAACGCATATCATACACATCATAACATCATACCATAGCATTTTCCTTAACCATTTCAAGGATCTCAAGGGATTGTGATGCAATTTATGGTAAATCAGATGTCCAGCAAGGGGCAAATGGGATTTATTTTCCTCTAGCCAATGCCATCTAGAGGTCAAAACATGATAACTTGAGTCAGGGGCTATGACCCACTCGATATGGTGAGCTTGACTCTTGAAGAAGGACTCTCAGCAACATGAAATTCCTTCAATCAAGCTACCAGATTCAAATTCTAAAAGTTTCTTGTTTACCCCGCGAGATCCTTGAAAACATTGCATACATATATCACACATATCATTGCATAACAGGTCTCCCAGTACAGGTCTCTTATTTTCTTCGCTGTTTATTTCAGCAATCATCATGTCTACTGAACCTTCCTCTAAGCAAGCTATCAAGGCCCTCCAGGCCCAGAATGCCCAATTTCAAGAGTCGGTCATGAGCCTAGCTAAGGGTCAGCAGGACCTGAAGACCCTGATTCTGAAAGAGAGGAAGAAGAAGAAAAAGAGGACCATCCTATTCAACACTGGACGCAGGTTTGGAAACGGGCTGCAAAACAAAGTTGATATGACCACCTCATCTGGAGGGAAAGATAGTCCACAAGAAAGGAGGGTTCCTATCCCTATAGTCTCCGACAATGAGACAGACTATGATGAAGAACAGTATCCTCCTGCTTAGGATAAGTACAAACAGCTGGAAGATCGTTTGAGCGCTATGGAAATACAGAAGGTGCCTGGTCTGGACTTCGGAGATCTAGGTCTATCCTATGGGGTGGTGATTCCCCATAAATTCAAGGCACCTGCCTTTGCCAAGTACGGCGGAGCTTCCTGTCCAAAGCTACACCTCTGATCATATGTGAGGAAGATCCAACCCTATATTGCTGATAGAAATCTCTGGGTTCATTTCTTTCAAGATAGTCTGTCAGGGACTCAACTTGAATGGTTCTGTCAACTGGAAGGAGCTAACATCCGCAACTGGGAGGACCTTGCTGCTGCTTTTTACAAGCAATACCAGTATAATGCCGACCTTGCTCCTACGCGTACTCAGCTTCAGGGTATGTCTATGGGTACAGGCAAAGGCTTTAAGGACTACGCTCAGAAGTGGAGAGATCTTGCTGGAAGAGTCCAACCCCCTCAATCTGATAGGGAGTTGGTGGATATGTTTCTTGGGACTTTGTCTGGTCCCTATTTCAAGAACTTGATCAGAAGCTCTTCAGCCGGATTCACCGAGCTAATACTGATCGGCGAAAGGGTCGAAGCTGGCATCAGAATTGGGAAGATTTAAGAAGAAACACCTTCTGATGATCAGAAAAGGCCTTTTAATAGGAAGAAAGAGTCCAATGCAGTGACTGGTCAAAAGAGTCGTCATGATCAACATGTAGGGGCAACCCTGATCTCCGATCCCACGCCTGTTCAACAAAGACAGAGCAATAGGTGTAGGGTAAGATATCAAGAAAGGCAGTATACTAACATCAACATGCCTTTGTCTCAAGCGTTACAACATTTCTTGGAGTTGAAGCTAATCACACTAAAGGATCCTCCTTAAAATCCTGATACTTCCTCTTCTAAGTATAACTCGAGTGTGAGATGTGCCTACCATTCTGACAGTCCTGGACATGACACCGACGACTGTTGGAGTTTGAAGAACAAGATCCAAGACTTGATTGATGCCAAGGAGATCAAGTTTGATCACTGATCCTACACCAAATCATTGAGAATATCTTTGTTTCATTTGAATTTTCAAGTTATGATTTCTTTTGTTATTCAAACAATTATCTATTAATGTAAAACTCTATTTCATTAATGCATTGCATATGTTTGTCTTGAATTCATCATTTCATTACATGTAAACTATGCTTTTTATGACATTCAACTCTTGCTAAAAGTTACAAGCCTTTTGAGGGAGGATGACGAAACAATGCCATAATCTCAAACAGTATGCTTTTGGACAGACCTTGCTGACGATGTACATGCGTTTCTTTCAAATCCTAAACACTGGAGTTATAAGGAAGATAATCCATAGTCAACCCCTTCGAGCCAAAGAAGTAGGAGTTTTCTGTTTTTAAACAAATTGAAACCTTTAATTTAAACCTGGGGCAGGGTAGTCTCTCAGTTAATTCAAAAGATGCGCATTGAAGTCGCAAAACTCTCAGTTCATAATACAACGAACGACATCAAAAGCATTCCTCTGGAATCAAAAGACAGTGATGGTTCCTTATCTCATAGGCAGTCAATCTCTCAAAAGAAAAAAAGCCCACTGAGCCAAAACCTATAAAGGAGGCTTAAGAAAGCTGGGGCATCCTGCTGACTGTAATCTCAAAAACAGGAACAGTCAGGCAAAAGTTAGGGATAATAAATCAAAAGAACGAGGTCATTACAAATCCTCGACAACATGAAAAATGTTACAAAAATGACTGCCTTCAAAAATTCAACTTGTGTGAACCATCACCAAAAACGTCGTTCCAGACTCATTTGGAGTTCAAATGCACAATTAACTGAGTTTAGGATTGAAGAACATCACGAAGAGCGGGTGGGTACAAATATACTTTGAGCCTTTATCCTTTGTTTCTTAAACCGTGAACCAAGCCACGTTACAACCCTTCAAAAGTCCTAACTGAAGCATGGGTTAGTTCGAAAGCATACTGTTACAAAAGGTATCCTGACTCCTGTAAGGCTTTGCCCTAAATCTTGTGTTGAATTTGTCTTATAAAGAGTTTTCTGCTAAAAAATGCATTTTTCAAAAACTTCGAGACAAGCATAAACTTTGCATTATCTGAATATCACTGTTTGCATTTGGCTATTTGTTTGACAGCGGAGAAATTCACACAACGAATATCCGATGAATGAAAGCCCTCTCAGTGAACAAAATCACCTCAAGTGAAAAACACTTCCAATCAAGGGGCATGGCATGATCATTGTCCATCACCTGGGGAAGTCCAGTCAAGATTTCAAGAAATCTCTGAAGAAGTGCAGAGTAACCAGGTGCAAGTCTCCATCTCTGTCACTTGGGGCATTGGACATCAATCTTAGTGAAGGGTTACGTACACTTGCTACTAGGGGCAATGACAGATCTCCCCAAAATCCTTCTCATAGGATAACCCCCAGCAAAGGTTTAATCTTTGAAAACCTTTCCCCATCTGAACCAACCTCAAGAATCCTTGAGGACTTCCCCCAACGAAGATGTCACCTCTCTAGCGGGCTGACGACAGGGTTTATTTCCCCAACAACAACGGAATCCCCAGCTTGAGTTTGCCTCTCTGACTACTACAGATCAAAGGACCACAACTCCTCTCCCCCAGTAGACTCTGGAAGCTTGTCCCCTGCAAAGCACAAATAAGTCTCCTCAGCCAAACTCAGAGGTTATCCTCACAAGAGTCTAACTGGGTTATCCTCAGCAAGTGGCAACTGAAAGATCATCCCCAGCGAAGTTCTTTCTATCCCCAACAGAGTTCATTCCTCTCATAGACAGAAATTCAATCCCCAATAGGGTTCGCTGTTACCAGCAACAGTAATTCATCCCCAGCTGAGTTTTACTTCTCCAAATCAGCTGATCTTCTAGCAGAGTATATACTCCCCACAGAGTCATTTCCTCGTCAATCCATTCCCCAGCGGAGTTATTCTCTCCTGCAGGATTATTCTCCCAATCATCTTCAGACGTTATCTCCAGTGAGTGAAACTCTTTATTCTCCAACAACAGTCAGGGATTTATTTTCCCAAACTCGGACGTGCCACAATAGCATTTCATGTTCATACATCATGACGTGCGCATACATATTGCATACAACATAATCTCATTTATTTTGAGAACATCATCATACAATGCATGTCATGCATCATATACGATTAACCATGTACCTTTTCAGGAAAGATGGTTATCATCAACAACTTCCAGCAAGTTCAAAATTAACTCCGGAAACTAAACAGAGTAATTATCTGCACGATCAAATTCAGCTTTACACGGGTTTCTCCTAAATACAACTTCACACGGGTTCATCCTGAAAAATCCTACACGGGTCCTTTATCATATATTTCTGAATGAAGTTTTACACAAACTTATCCCGAAGTAACCTTACCCCGGTTCAACCTGAAGTTTTACACGGACTCATCATGAAGTAACCCTACACCGGTTCCTTCTCAATTCCAGATGCAGTTTTACACGGACTCATCATGAAGCAACCCTACACATGTTCCTTCTCAATTCCAGATGCAGTTTTACACGGACTCATCATGAAGCAACCCTACACCGGTTCCTTCTCAATTCTAGATGAAGTTTTACACGGACTCGTCATCAGGAAACCCTACACAGGTTCCTCCTTTCCAGATGAAGTTTTACACGGACTCGTCATCAGGAAACCCTACACAGGTTCCTCCTTTCCAGATGAAGTTTTACACGGACTCGTCATCAGGAAACCCTACACAGGTTCCTCCTTTCCAGATGAAGTTTTACACGGACTCATCATCAAGAAACCCTACACTGGTTCCCTCTCTTTCCAAGATGCAGTTTTACACGGACTCATCATCAGGCAACCCTACACAGGTTCTTTCTCCGGAAATTTCAGATGCAGTTTAACACGGACTCATCATGAAGTAACCTTACCCATGTTCCTTCTCAGTCCAGATATGCAGTTCACCTCCAGAGTTAAGTCCGTAGTAGAGTAACGGACAACTGAAGCTCCTAAAATTCTATTTCTCCCAGGACAACTATCTCATCGGCCAACCTTCTTAAGTTCCAGATTAATACCTGTAACAAGCCAGGAAAATATCTGTGAACGACTGATTGTAGATTAATACCTGTAACAAGCCAGGAAAGTTATCTACATGAAGAGATTAAAGATCAATACCTGTAACAAGCCAGGAAGACCATCTTTCTTTCTCAGGTCAAAGATTAATACCTGTAACCAGCCAGGACATCTATCTCCTCGACCAACCTCTTCAAGTCCCAGTTGAATACCTGTAACAAGCCAGGAAAATATCCGTGGACGACTGATTGTAGATCAATACCTGTAACAAGCCAGGAAAGTTATCTACATGAAGAGATTGAAGATCAATATCTGAAACCAGCCAGGAAAATCATCTACATGAAGAGATTGAAGATTAACACCTGTAACAAGCCAGGAAGACCATCTTTCTTTCTCAGGTATGCAAGTTCTTGCTAAGGAATCTCTTATGCGATCGACACTCCTGCAGATGGCATCTGTAAGCCCATCCTCCTACCAACAACCTCCAAATGGCATCTATAAGCCCATTCCCGACGTCACAATGCTTATACTACACCATGCGAGTGAAAATTTCTGGGCACTCTAGTGTTTAATTATCTTCCACCTTCGGATCACGAAAGGCTCGAAAGCCAATCTGTATCCTCACGTTTAAGAAAATTGAACAGGGGAAACTGTTGTACCCTAAAATTTTCCCTCTCATGTTTCCAAAGGTCTTCCCTTACATAGTTAGTCACAAACACTTTCCTAACAAAAATAAAGTTTTTGAAGATATACAAAGTGTCTTTTGATCGGCATCTGGGAAAAGGCTTCGATTAAGCGTTCAGAACCTTTCGATCAGGTTTGGTTCACCAGGCTTCGATTAAGCGTTTGGAACCTTTCGATCAGGTTTGGTTCACCAGTCTTCGATTGAGCATTTGGAACTCTTCGATCAAGCTTTGGTTTGAAGGTCTTCGATTGAGCGTTGGACCCTCCTTCGATCAAGTCAATATCACAATGCTTCGACTATGCACTAGATACTTCAGGCTTACCTTTGACTCACCAGGCAAGAAGCTCATTCGAAGAACATGTAAATGACTCATTCGAAGAAGCACTCAGAAGGCCCATTCGAAAGGTACACAAGAAGTCCATTCGAAGGAGGCAGTGCAAGACCCTTCGATTAGCATGAACGAGACTTTTCGATTGGCCTGTTAACAAAGTATTTCGATTGAAGTTTCAATTAGTACCCTTCGAATGGTATATGGACAAATGCCCTTCGAATGGCATTTCAGTCCAGGATTTCCCTGAATAAGAACATCAGAACGAAATGATTTTCGAATGGCATTTCAGTGCAGAGTTTCTCTCAACCTAAGATGCTCTGATAAAGGAAGTTCTGAACACTTTGAATCAGAACTTAGACTCATCACAAGGCCAAGGGCTGGTCGAGGTTGTCTAATAAGGAATATATTCGAATTGGGACTCTGAAGCAATCGAAACTGGCAAAGAAGGCAAAATCGAAGGGGTAAGTCAGTTTTTGATTTCCATCAAATTGGAGGCCCAAACAACTCAGAACAGGTTGGCTGAAACGCATGATTGAATCAAATTTGGCAAGTTTTCATGAAAATCAAATCAAATCTCTCCACCATAATGGACCAAGATTTGATACACATTTGTTAACCTAATTTCTTTGCCTATATAAACCTGCTGCTCATAAACAAATGACACACGGAAAAACCCTTGCAGAAAAACGTGAAAATTTACCTACACAAACTCTGCAGAAACGACGCCCCAACCTTGAAAAGAAAAGCTTGAAAAGTGGTGATCAGGTTTTGGAGGCAGATTCCGACCCAAAGAAAGACGCAACTCTCTTGCCATCAACCTCCTGAAGCGAGGCCAATAAAAAACCAAGCTTTTCATCATCAAAATCGCATTGTAAGTGTTCTAGAAAATGCCTCTGAACATGAAAATGCAACTCATCATTCTTGCATCTTTTCTTTAAAATATTGACATATTTGTGATTGTTATTCGATTTAGAATGTTTTGGTATTGTCCAATTTAATTTTCATGGCCTCTAACCCCATATATAGGACCTAGGATTCCTGTTCTTGTTTTTAGGCGTTTCTTGTGCAGGGTAAATTGAGACAAACAATGGCTATAGGAATGATGAGGAGGTCGAGACGAACACATCTGTGTTCTTGAATAGTGTTTTCATGGCCTGGAGTGATTTTTAGAACCATCCCACGAAACTTCCCGCAGATAAAAATCCGCAGGTAAATAACCAGGGTGTTTGGGGAAGATGATAACGTCTCTCAGCTCCATTGGTCCATTTGAATGCATTACGCGCTTTTTATTTTTTTGGAAAACCTAATTGTTGTTTTGTTTCATATTATTCGCGTCTTATCCCACTAACAGGTTAACATCATGGCTCAGTTGGTAGCGCGCTGGTTGAATTGTCTAATGGGACCTGGATTCGAATCCCAGGTCCCCCCAAAACTTTGTTACATTTTTTCTTCAGGTACTCAGATGCAGCGCTTCAGGAAGGGACTACCATACATCCTCAAATCTCAACGTGCCAGGTGGTTCCCAGGCAGATCCAATGGCTAAGGAGGGAGGTTCACCATGAACCTTGGTCAACAAACGTCCAGGCCATCTGAAAGTCAAACGAGGCCTTCGAATCTGGGCCTGGAAATTGCAATTCATACTCCCTTCTTCAGGCCCAGCACCCCCCACAATTTGCTTTTGTTTTTATTTTCTTTTCATATTTCTTTTGCTTCTATTATTATCATTAAAAACTAACTAACTAATTAATTAACTAACCCTTTTTCATAAAAAAAAACCAGACAACAAAAATATTAGTCTCACCAATTAATTTCATTAATTAATTTTATAAACAAATTGTGACCAATTAATTTAGTTTTAATTAGGTTTAATTTAACAGATTTTTGCATTAAATTAAAATTGAGTTGGAATTAGGATTTTATTAACTTTTTTAATCACTCCTATTTTACTGCCTTAATTAAAATAAAACTCAAAAACACCTTTTCTTTAAATCCATTATTAATTTAGACTTGATTCTTAATTAAAAAAAGACCAAAAACATGCTTTCTTCAAAAAGGGTCAAAACCCTAAAGGACAATCTGATTCAACTTTTCTCGCGCGTATTATTTTGATCTATATATTGTAATTGCTCTGAGGATGTAATAGTTTTAACTTAGGATTTTTTTATTTGTCGCTTTTATTTACTTTCCGCATTTACTTTTAAGGGTTTGTCTTTGGCGATGTAAATACCCGACGCCTTGTAATAGCTTAATTTTATTTTCCGCAACCACTAACTGCTAGATGTATGCTAACTAGGCTATGCATGACAAGATCTATCTTAAATTAAAATCAACCGTAGCTCACCATGACATGTAAAGATAACATAACTGAAAATTGACACACTTGCACATGCCACTCTCAAGGTACACCTCACTTGGTTGCCTCGAACGTGGTCATTGAGTATAGGATGTTTTAGGGGTCGCCCTCCTGTCTAGAGATCAAAGTTGCCTCAAAATGGTTGCCTCAGATAAAAATGATCTAAGACATTAGGGTTACCACTAAGGCGTCCTAACGTTGCTTTAGTGACCACTCGTCCCTAAAATCGAATTGACCCAAAAACTCCAACGACGATGCTACCTACTCCTTCATAGTGGGATAGCATTGTCTAAAGGGACATTTACACAATTTAATTCCTTTTGAGTAGGTAGAGGTTCTTAGGTACTTGCTCTTTCAAAACAAAACAAATTTTTCGCACTTACACTTTTCAAACAAAGTTTTCAACAACACTTCATACACTCTTGAGGACAGAAACAAGAGTTAAATCGAAGTTTTCAAACAAAACTCTTTTCAAAACCCACAAACACAAGAAAAGCAAAACTTTTTGAAAACACTTTGAGCAAGTACCTAAGAGCCCATGGATAACCACGGATAGAAAGGGTGTTAACACCTTCCCTTTCTATAATCTACCTCCCGAACCCGAGAAACATCTCGAAAAGGAATTTTTCTGTGCTTTTGTCCTTTCCTTGTTGGATAAAATAAAAGACGGTGGCGACTCTTGCTTACCGCGACATTTTGCAAAAACAAACGCAAACGCGAACCAGCATTCCAAAACAGTCAGTTCTCATTCCCACCGATCACACTCAGCTTCGTTGTTCGAACAGGGTGGGCCTTCTAACTTGTACTTGAATTTTGTTGGAATTCCCTCAGGAGAAATTATAAGGACTCCAACACCACTCTCATATTTATGTGTTGACCCATCGAAGGATAATTTCCAAGGCTGGATCTCAACATAATCTAACGCGAAGTCCTCACTCACAGAGTGATCCACTATGAAATCTGAAACTACTTGTCCTTTCATAGCTTTTAAAGGCTTGAAGGTCAAATTGTACTCAGTGAGTGCTAAGGCCCATTTGCCAATCCTGCTGTGCATGATTGGTTTTGAAAGCATATGTTTAATAACATCAAAGTGAGATGAAACATAAACATCAACTGGTTTAATATAATATTTAAGTTTTGTACAAGAGAAATACAAACAGAGGCATAGTTTTTCAATGCTACTATACTTAATCTCTGCTTTATTTAGGACCCTACTAAGATAGTAGATGGCTCTTTCGACGCCATCATCATTTTCTTGGGCCAACATACTACCGATAGTTACATTGGAGGCAGAGATATACAACCTCATTGGTTTATCTTTAGAAGGGGGTGCATCAAATAAGCTTTGATTTTCTCGAATGCCTCCTGATGCTGCGCAGTCCATTCAAAATTCCCTTGGTTGAGACGGAGGAGTGGAGAGAAAGCCTGAGTTCGCCCACTCAAATTAGATATGAATCTCCTCAAAAAGTTAATTTTACCCAATAGAGATTGCAATTCTTTCTTTGTTGAAGGAGGTTTCGTCTCCATAATAGCCTTCGTCTTGTTCAAGTTAATTTCGATCCCCTTCTTGTGGACCATAAAGCCTAGGAAATCCCCAGCCTGAACAAAGAAAGCACATTTAAGAGGATTCATTTTTAAGCCATGTTTTCTCATTCTTTCGAACGACTGGAAAAGGTGAGTTAAATGATCCTCATCAGAAACAGATTTGACCACTATGTCATCTATATAAATCTGCATAAATGACTCAATGAAATCATGAAAAATAGTGTTCATTTCCCTCTGATATGTTGCCCCAACATTTTTTAGTCCAAAGGGCATAACTACCCATTCATAAGTGCCTAAGGCGCCTGGACATCTGAATGCAGTTTTGGGAATATCATCCTCAACAATAAAAATCTGATTATACCCAGAGTATCCATCTAACATACTCAGGTATTCGAAACCCGCAGCAGAATCAATCAGCATTTCTGCTATAGGCATGGAATATTCATCTTTTGGGGTGGCAGTGTTTAAATCCCTAAAATTTATGCAAATTCGTAAAGATCCATTCTTCTTAATAACAGGTACAATATTAGCAAGCCATTCTACGTACCTTGTGGTCCTGATAAATTTGCATCGAAGGAGTCGTTCCACCTCTGCCTTTATTTTTGAAAGGATTTCTGGAGCGAATCGTCTAGGCATCTGCTTGATGGGCTTCTTGCCATCCTTGATTGGAAGCCTATGTTCTACCAGTTCCCTCTTTAAACCAGGCATTTCATCATAGTCCCAGGCAAAGCAATCTCTGTTTTGTTTGAGCATTTTAACCACCTTGTCTTTTAGACTGGGACTAAGTTTCGCGCTGATGTACGTAATCCTTTTTTCGACACCATCCCCAATATCAACTTCCTCCAAAGGATCTTGGGCTAGCATCTTAGCGCTTGATGACTCTAGATCCTTTTCGAACCCCAAGGGCTCTTGATCATAAATGGCATCTAGCCGTTGATCCACCAATTCAGAAGTTTGTCCATTACATGGTGAGGGTGAATTGTTTCCTTCAGGATTTGCTATTTCTTTTTTGTCTATGGCTTCGACAACCATGTTTTGTATTTCGGCTTCGAGAGCCGTTCTTCGTTTGTTCTCAGCCAAATAGGCCGAAATCTTTTGTTAATAATTTGATTTAGTCATAATAACCTTCGCTTGCCCAACCAGTTGGTCGTATCGTCGAAGTCTCTCCATCTTTCTCAGTCACCTGCCCATCCCACATGATTCCCCTATCCCATTGGAATCCATTGGGACGCAGGGTTAAAGAATAATAAGCGTTCTCATTAGGCTCGAAATATTCCTCTGGTGGGTGACATGGCCCTATGTTGGCCATATTTCTGTCGAAATTTCTTTAGTCCACATTGTTGATTTCTGCCAAATAGTAACTTTGGTCTGCTTCTATGTTTTCAACAATTCTATCATCTCTCTATAACACCAGCCTTTGATGCATTGAAGAAGGCACTGCGCCAATTCCATGGATCCATTCCCTGCCAAGCAACATATTGTAGTTTGCTTTAGCAGCAATGACCATAAACATTGTTGGTCTTGTGAGGGAACCAACTGTCAGGTTAACTTGTATTACTCCCAAAGTCTGGCCAACCTTTCCTTCATAATTCGAAAGCACCATGTTGTGAGGTCTAACATCTGAATCCTGCATTCCTATCCTTTTTAGCATGAATTAAGGCATCAAATTGACAGCAGCTCCACTATCCACCAGAACCTTGTTCACACCATATTGTTCCACCTTTGCCCTGATGAATAAGGGTTTTAGATGGTTCCTCATTCCTTCGTCTGGTTTTTCGAAGAAAGCATTCTGCTCTTCGACCGCTCCATTGTTCATAACATAATAGCATACTGGCCTATGTCTGGCCATTTCGTCCTCATCAGTCTCCTTACCAGTATAAACCTCTGTTTCCTGATTGTACTCACAAGGCAGCACCGAAACTACATTGCAGTTTGCATTGAAGAAGGATTCCCCCTCAGATTCGAAGTCATCAGTCATCAAGTCCTCTTCGTTCGCAGCTTCCTTTTGAGTCTTATTTTCTTTAGTGTCTTTTTATGGTGAAAAAAGTTTCCTGGACACTGGGGGCTTGCCCCCAGTCTGGTTCACTGATGTTGGGTTATTGGTACTAGATTCTCCTATTCCCATAGGCTTCGAATCCCTTGCACCTTTTTGGTTTCTCTAGTGTCTGCGCCATTGAGAGCGAGAAATTGGGTTTCTGCCTTTATAATTCTCCAGTCTTATTTCTTCCCTCCTATTTGAATTGAATCGTCTCCTGTAAGCCATTGCAGTCCTGCCTCCTCTGTCGAAGCTGCGCCACTTCCCTTTTCCCTTATCAGCATTCACTTGCAACCATCTGTCAGTGGGGATTTCTGCAGGTAGCTTAAAGGAAACTCTCTTTGGTCCCCTGGGGTAAGGGCTATCTGGCCTCCTTGGCATACTTCTGCCTGTGCTAACAAGATTCGAAGGCATTTCGCCCTGGTGCCCCCAGCATGATGCAAACGGAATTCTCTCGAACGCTTCTGCCATCTCCTTATCATACACTGCTGCACATCTGGGACATATTAAGCATTCTGTTCCAATCTTGTGGCAACGAACCAGGAATTCGAGCAGACTTTCATCAGCTTTTGGATAGACTTTGTATAGTTGGTTGTCTTGCCTCCAGTTGACCCCTGTTCGTTCATGCTGGGCCCTCTCGAATTCAGCAGCAATTCTGGGGTTGTAGATGATACTGCACCTTGGGCATATCAACTTTTCCTGATTTTTCTTATGACAGTGGAAAAGGTATTCACGCAAACCTGTGTTCTTTCTAGGTAAGTTCTCTCTTCTTTGCTCTCTTTCCCTCTCTAAACAGCGCTCCACTTCTTCCATTTCAGCATTAGGCTGTTCGAAGTCCACCATATTCACTCCCAGCATTTGATCATCAGAAATTTTGACTTCT
Organism: Vicia faba; assembly: GCA_948472305.1. Taxonomy (NCBI): domain Eukaryota; kingdom Viridiplantae; phylum Streptophyta; class Magnoliopsida; order Fabales; family Fabaceae; genus Vicia; species Vicia faba. The sequence continues at coordinate 985,301,789 of OX451736.1, read as the reverse complement.
TCAAATTTCATCCTAAGACCTTCAATGGCCTCAGCTAATTTCTTGTCACTTGATATCTTTGCTTTGAGCACCTTTGGGAGGCCATCAGTAACCTATGTTTCATTTTTGATCAATGGGAGGCCATCAGTAGCCTCTCTTTCGCTTTTGATTAAGATGAAGTCCCCATCCTCTTCAAATTCCACTTTCAATTCAACTTTCCCCTCAGCAATTTCTACCACATTGATGTCTAGAGGTTCAGCATAGTTAGTCTCTGCCATCAGTAACAGATCCGTATCAACTTTCATTGGATTCTTCCCCTTGTCTGAGAACTTCAGCCTGCCATCTTTGATTGCATTCTGTATCAGACCCCTGAAAAGAAAGCACTATGAGGTTTTATGGCCTAAAAAGTTGTGATATTTACAAAAGCCCCTCTTTTTCCTTTGTTCCAACGGAGGAACCTTAAGGTTAGGAGGAACTATTAACTGGCCATCTTTAACAAGAAGATCAAATATCTCATCACATTTAGTTATATCGAAAGTATAGATTTTCTTGGGGAATTTATCATTCCTTTCACTTTCGACAAAATCCTTTCCATTGGAAGGAAGTAGAACTTTGCAAGCATAAGGGGGTGCTTATTTTAGTTCTACAAGATCTATTTTGAACTGATCGAAATCATAAGGGTCTTGAGAATCATCTATGTTTTCCCCTTCAGCCTCTATGTAGGCTATTCTCTCTTTCTTATGATTTTTACTAGCCCTGGCCTTTTCAGATTTTAACCTTTCGACCTGACGCACTCTGTCTGCTAGTTGGGCCATATCTCTAAGATACTGCGTATCCAATTTCTTTCGAATGGAATAATCTAGGCCCCCAGCAGCCATTTCGACCAATTCATGTTCAGGGACCACTGTGAAGCATCTGGATTTTAATAAACAGAACCTATTCAAATATTCATCTATTGGTTCTGTGAATTTTCTCTTAATGCTTGCTAGTTCCTTGAGACTGATTTTAGACTGACCCATGTAAAATTGTTCATGGAAAAGTCTTTCTAAATAAGGCCATGTGTCCACAGATCCAGGGGGCAAGGTGGTGAACCAAGTGAAAGCGTTCTTTGTTAAAGAACTTGGGAAGTATTTTATCCTAAGATTTTCATTATTTGCTATATCTCCTGCTTCGGTTAAGTATCTTGCTATATGTTCCACTGTTGATTCACTTATATCTCTAGCAAATTTCGTGAATTTAGGAACTTTAAAGCCCCTGGGTAATTCTTTTTGCAAAACATAATCTATAATAGGAGATGTGTAGTTTGGTCTCCTAAATCCTGAATTTAAACCATTCTGGGCCATTATTCTTTCAATCACGGGGGTGAGGTTATTTTCTGCCACTAAATTGTCATTTCTAATCCTATGAACAACTTTGTCTGCATTTTGGTCCCTATTCACCATCATTATAGGTCTAGGCTATTCATTCTGAACTTCCTGAACTCCCTGGTCTCTAAATCTTACCCCTATATTTCTTTCTTCGACCACTTGTACAGGGGGTCGAATTTGTTCAATTATAGGTTCTTCATTTCGAATCACTTTCGGGTTCTGCCTACGCCTTGCAGGCGCATTAGGAGCACCAAACAAATCTGCTATTCTGGCCATCTGGGCTGCATTTTCTTGGTTTGTTCTATTTATATTCTGGATTACGGGATTGAAAATAGCATTCATTTCACGGGCTAGGATTCCTACCATATCATGATTGCTATCATCCATCTGTTGCCTAAGTGCTGCCTGACTATTAGTTGTAAGAGTAGGCAATTGGGCGAAGTTTCCTATATTCTGGAAATTTGTACCCAAATGGTTCATTCCTGAACCAGACCCTTAGAGTGGAGACGAAGTTGATGCATTATGTAACCCTACCATAAACGAAGTTGGCATTCCATACTGAGGATTTATGGGTCTCAAAGGTTCAAAACCTGGAGGCCTAGGGGTGTCGAATACTGTTGATTCCCTATGTGTGGTGCAGTTTGCACTGAAGACACGTTTGATGGCATGTCTAATGTACTTACTGGGATCGTATTCGAACTGCCAATAGGGATGGCATTGGAGGCATCAATCGAACTTGAAATGATTGTTGCAGCCCCCTGTGAGGGATTTTGTACCCCATCTTGGTTAGTAGTATTAACCATTGTTTTGGTACGTTGTTTTCTGGGTATATGTGGATTATTACTCTTTATTTTTCCGCTTCGAAGGTTCATGTACCGAAACGCACTCCACACTCACAAAAAACCTAGAAATTCTCTAATATATTTGATAAAACTTTTTGTTATGACACTGTCCCACCGGGTGTGCCAATTTGTTTAAAGTGATTTCTAGTAAACAACCGCTAGTCTTCCAATTTACTAATTATTATTGGTTACTTGCAGGATCGACTAGATTGATCCTAGAACACATGTTTCATAACTCATTTCTATGTCCATACCCATTATCTTGATAAACTTATATTGTGTGTTAAGTTCGAATATGAGATTCTTAGGAAAGATTACTAGAATTGTCTATAGGAATAAACTAACTGAATGTAGGAAAGAAAGGTTTCGAGTTAGACTTGGGATTTAATGCTTGAATGTAAAGATAAGTGTTTGAATAAAAGGATAAAGTGAATGTAATGTTTCTAACGAAGTAACTGTGTTTAAAGGCAAGTAAAACAAGGAATTGAAAGGAAATCGAAGGATTTAAGGGCAGAAATACTATAATAGCGAACTAAATATAACAAGACTTGTATTGAAATTGTAAGAAAGTGATGATGTTAAATACGTACATTGTATCTTCTGACTCGTTTCCCTTAATTCACGGTAGTTTGAGTGTTTTGAGATCTTTTAATACATAAAAGTGAACATCCTAAATCTAACATAAGAACACCTATTTATAGTGTCTTGACCCTAACGGTCCTATTCTAAAATCACGCCACGTTCGATGCATGCAGGCTTCCTATGTTTACTGACTTCCATGCGTCTTATAAGAATGGCGCTCCTATTTGAAATTCGAAATCTGTACCAATCGAAGCATCTTGTTTCTTCGTCGCTTTCGAAATAACCCAATTACCTGGACCGTTTCCAATTCTGGCACCCTTGCATAAAGGAGCTCTTTATATTTCGAACACTAAAAAATCCAAATCGAAATCCACTGGAAATTGAATAATCCTTTCAGCATAATGACTCCATATTTCCCACCAATATCCAATATTGATATCAATCTCCTTAGGTACTTTATTCGAAATATTATTTTGATAGTGGTTTCTTCTTTATTCGAAATAGCCAGCTAACAATATGGGAGGGAAAAATTTGGGGTACAACAGCTGCCCCTGTTCAATCTTCTTAAACCCGAGGATGTAGATTGGCTTGCTTTGCCTTTCGTGATCCGAAGGTGGAAGGTGATTGAACACTAGAGTGCCCAGAAATTTGCACTCGCATGAAGTGGTAATTGTCTTGTGATGTCGGGAATAGGCATATAGATGTCATTTGGAGATTGATGACGGGAGATGGGCTTAAAGATGCCATCAGGAGAAGTGTCGATCGCATAAGAGATTCCTTAGCGAGAGCTTGTATACCTGTTGTTGAGAAATATTCCGCTGGGGAATGTTGTTCTTTGTCCTGGGAGAAGTAGAATTTTAGGAGCTTCGGTCGTCTGTTATTCTACTAGTGAATCGTCTCTGTTTGAATTTTAGGAACTTCGGTCGTCCGTTATTCTACTGGGGAATCATCTCTGTTGAATTTTAGGAACTTCGGTCGTCCGTTATTCTACTAAGGAACCGTCTCTTAGTTGAAGAGGTGAGAATGAACTACTATCTGGTCGTACTCCAGGCTTCATAGTGATAAGATCGACTGCTATCTGGTCGTAATCCAGGCTTTATAGTGACTTACTGAGGAGATGAGATTAAACTTTCTATCCGATCGTGATCCAGGCTTCGCAATTTCTCAATTCTTATTTGGTCGTAATCCAGGCTTCAGAAGGAATTAAGTTGTTATTCGGTCTCCTCCGGGCTTCAAATTGAATTTAGGGCACACTAATATTCGGTCGACTGCGGGCTTCTTAGTAATTGTCCAGGTACACTGCTATTTGGTCGAAATCCAAGCTTTATAGTGTCTTGTACCGCTATCTGGTCGTAATCCAGGCTTCACGATATTCCATACCATTATCTGGTCGAATCCAGGCTTCATGGTGTTCTGTGCTGCTATCTGGTCGTAATCTAGGCTTCACAATACCTCACTTCTTATCTGGTCGAAATCTAGGCTTCAGAAGAAATCAAGTGGTTATCCGGTCACATATGGGCTTCCCTTTGACTGTTGGGCCTACTAATATCTGGTCGAATCCGGGCTTCATAGTAACTGGCTGGGTAAATTGCTATTTGGTTGAAATCCAAGCTTCACAGTGTCCCTCACTATTATCTGGTCATAATCCAGGCTTCAGTGTCTTTTACCGCTATCTGGTCGTAGTCCAGGCTTCACGATGTATCATATCATTATCTGGTCGAAAACCAGGCTTCATGGTGTTCGGAGGAATCAAGATACTATCTGGTCGAATCCGGGCTTCATAACTTGTATTAAAGATATACCACTATCTTGTCGTAATCCAGGCTTCGTAGTATTCTTGGTTGCTATCTGGTCGTAATCCAGGCTTCACAATGTCTTCTACCATTATCTGGTCGAAATCCAGGCTTCATGGTCTTGTATTGCTATCTAGTTGTAATCCAGGCTTCGCAATAACTTGCTGAGCTATTATCCGGTCGTAATCAGGGATTCACGGCTTGTGTTTATGATATACCACTATCTGGTCGTAATTCAGGCTTCATGGTAACTGCTGAGTTGCTATCCGGTCGTAATCCTGACTTCACGGCTCGCTGGGGATTAAACTATTATCCGGTCGAATCCGGTCTTCATAGCTTTCTTTTAAGAGATACCACTATTTGGTCGTAATCCAGGCTTCGCGGTAGTCTGATATTGTTATCCGGTCGTTCTCCGGGCTTCACAATATGACATAGTAATCAAGATACTATTCGGTCGTACCCGGGCTTCATAGCTTGAGTTTTGTGAGAATTTGATTGTATCTTTCCTGAAAGGTAAGGGTTAGATGTATGTAATGCATGATATGTATCAGGTAATGATGTTCTCAAAATAAATGAGATTGTGTTGTATGATGTGTATGCACATGTCATGATGTATGGATGCGCAATGTTTTTATGATGTTTTCTAACTGGGGAAAATAAATTCTGGATTGCTGCTGGAGGATATGAAGAGTTTCGCTTGCTGAGGATAACGACCAAAGATGATTGGGAGAATAATCCTACTGAAGAATGTATCGGTGACAGAATGATTCTGTGGGGAAGAGATGCTCTGCTGAGGATTTGCTGATTTGGAGAAATACCCTCGGCTGTGGATGAATTACCATTGTTGGCGATGATAACTCTGTTGGGGATGAATTTCCTGCTTGTGAAAGAAATGAACTCTACTGGGGATAATCTTTTAGTGGCGACTTCATTGGAGATAATCTTCCAGACTCTACTGGGGATAACCTTCCAGTACTGGTGATAGATAAACTATGCTTGGGGAGAATCTTACCGACTCATTCGCGGTTGTGAGTCTCAGCTGGGGAGAGTTGATAATACTATATTTTTCTTACTCTGCGGGGAGCGAATGTATTTTTAATCGTATTCTTTAGCTAGATCTATCCATGTACCTGGTGAATAGAGAAATTGTAAGGTCTGGACATTTCTTGTTTGCCCCGGTTCCTGATATTATGAGTAATCGTCTTTTGTTTCGCACGTAAATATTTATGAGCAGCAATTATTGTCAAATGCATATATCAAGAATGAACCATTGGATGTTCTTGCAAAACAAAACATAAAAAGAAAAAAACAACTTGAAATTTCTTTGTGAAAATAAATTGTATTGATTTTGAAATTGGCCTGTAAAATAGGCGTTTTTTGTACAAGAGGCCGACGTCCTAGTAAGAGAATGCCACCTACATGATGGAGTTTATACAATTTTTGAAAAATAAAGAAAAACAGCTATGTGAATGATCCCACTGGGTTCCAACTCTGCTATTGCCCCTATGTCTTTGAGCATCTCATCACTTTGCTACTTGGTTGAAGGTAGATCAGATTGATTAGTGTCGTCCGAGCTTGATGGTCGATACCGAAGTCTGGTTGCAAGGTGATCCAATGAGACATAATGTTATGCTTTGATCCCTAATTTTTGCCTGGACCGCCCTTTCGGGTTTTCAGTCCACCGGGATACCCTTTTTTGCCCATGCAGCCTTTTCAGGTTTTCGACTTGCCGAGTGTACAGTTTTTTTCTTCATTTTCATCCCTTATTTTTGCCCGAACCCTTTTGGTTCGTCGGGAAGCCCTTATTTTTGCCTAGGCCAGTCAACCTAGCGGGTCTTTGATTATGCGTAGTATTTTTCACTATGTCTGCATTGACGGGGTGAAGAAGGTCGTCACCATCCACGGTGGTTAGAATCATAGCTCCTCCTGAGAAAATGTTCTTAACCACCAATGACCCTTCGTAAGTAGGGGTCCATTTGCCCCTGGGATCACCTTGAGGTAGTATGATGTGTTTGATCACTAGATCCCCGACTTGATACTCTTGTCGTTTAACTTTCTTGTTAAATGCCTTGATCATCCGCTTTTGATACGTTTGACCATGAAAAATAGCAGTAAGTCTCTTCTCGTCAATTAAGTTCAGCTGATCAAGCCGGGTATGAATCCAATCGTCTTTGCTCAAACCTGTATCCTTCATAATCCGAAGAGAGGGTATCTGAACTTCAATTGGCAAGACTGCCTCTATGCCATATACCAAGGAATAGGGTGTTGCCCCCGTTGACGTCTGTGCTGAGGTACGGTACCCATGAAGAGCAAATGGTAACATCTCATGCCAATATTTGTATGTCACCGTCATCTTCTGCACAATCTTCTTGATGTTTTTATTAGCCGCTTCAACAACCCCATTCATCTTCGGCTGGTAGGGAGAAGAGTTGTGATGCTGTATATTAAACTATTCAACAATCATTGTACCATTGTCCGTAATGATCCTCTCTGGTACACCATATCGACGGATCAGATTGTGCCAAATAAATCGTGCCACGGCGTTCTTGGTTACTGTAGCAAAGGAAGATGCTTCAACCCACTTTGTAAAATAGTCAATAGCTACCAAAATGAAACGATGCCCGTTAGACGCGGTAGGTCTGATCTCGCCAATCATATCGATGCCCCAGATTGCAAAGTGTGATACGGTGGGAGAACTGACTTGAGGTTTTGCGTTCGCATTCGCACTTGTGCGGTTGAGCAAGAGTCGCCACCGACTTTTTATTTTATCCTAAAGGAAAGGTTAAAAAAGCACAGCAAAAACCTTCTGAGATATTTCGTGGGTTCGGGGGGTAGATTATGAAAAGGGAAGGTATTAGCACCCTTTTCATCCATGGTTTATCCATGGGCTCTTAGTTACTTGGTTTTTTAGATCACTTGCCTTGTTTTTCGATTGCTTTGAAGATGGTGTGTGTGTGTGGGTGCTTTTGAAAATGTTTTGGAAAAAAATGCCTTGTCTTAGGCAACCAATGTATTTGACTCGTGTTTGAGTGTTTTACAAAAGTGTGAATCTTTTCGAAAAGATGTTTTCAAATGTTTTTGAGAGTTTGTTTGAAAGTGTTGTGGATTGTGGTTTTTTTGAAAAGAAGGCAAGTGTTTTTGCAAATTGATCTCAAGTAACTAAGAGTTTTGTCTACCCTATTGTACTCAAAGGTTTTTGTCATGTTTTAACCCCTTTTAACAATTTTGTTCCACCATTGAAATTGATGGACAATCTTGCGTTTAGGAAGTTTATTCGGGACGGGCGCGGGTCATCGTATGGACCATGAACGCAATGATGCCAAGTGTCTTTGGCAATTCGCTTTGAAGGGACTATGATCATTTTGTTTTAGGCAACACTTTGAGGGACTAATGATCATTTGATTTTGTTTTGCCAAAGATACTCGACGTGCAAGCATGGCCCATTTTGGAAGGCAACATGTGGGATTACCCTAGGGGGTGTAAGTGTGATTGTGTATTGATTACATGTATTTATCTTGTATTAGGTTATCTAGCGTTTTATTTTATGTACATACAAACCCTAGGTCTAACCATGGTATAATTGAAAACTGTAAATTGCGGAAATGTAAAATCTACGCTATTACAAAATAGTGTCCGGGAGTGGGGGTATAAATGTACAAAAGGGATGAGACTTATAGTATCCAATAAGTTACAACCAAATCGAAGTCGCAATCAAATGTAAATATCGAATATACAAATATAAGATAAAAGAGTGTATAGGAGCAATATGAATGGATTTGCATTGTGTGAGTGTAAGTGTAAGTGTAAGTGTGAGATGTATATGTATTGTGTGATTATTTACAAGTGCGATAATGTGAAATTGAAGCGTATTAGGGTTTTTGACCTAGATATGTATATTTAATTATGTACAAAAGAAAAATGTTTTAACTTAAATGTTCAAGTTTTAATTAGATTATGAAATGATGTATCATTGTTTATTATAAAAAATGTTTTCATTAAGTGTTTTAAGAATTTTAATATTAGAAAAAAAAGTATGAATTTTGTCTATTATGTACAAGGATGTATTTTAATTAAAACAAGTTTCCAAGTTAATTATATGAAAAAAAATGTATAATATGTACAAAATTAAATTATGTATGTTAAAAAAGGTATTTTTTATTGTTATGTACAAAATCAATGTTTTCAAAATTTATATATAAATATGTATTTTAATGTGTTATGTGCAAATGTATTAAATTAAAAGAAATAAGGTGTTTATATAAAGGTTAGTATTAATATTTTGTTAAAAAGTATATGATTTATAAAAAGAAAAAGAATAGGTTAGTATCACTCAAATGTTAGTAAAGAAAATGTTAATGATTTTTTTGTTGGGCTTTAGAGGGAAATCAGAAAACGGGTCAAGCCCACGCTGGAAACAAACTCTTTAGGGTTAGGCGTTTTGTCATCTGAGGCGAAAACACTTAGGGTTGACAGCGGCGTGCTCGTGTGTTCGTCTTCTCAGATCATCTCGAACTCTGAAATGCAGTCCTCCGCCTGGCCACCAACGTCGCCCCCTAATCTCTCTTCCCTCCAAGGCGTAAGTTCCGTGTTCTTTTGATACAAGGTTAGTTTTCAGCGTTTACGTTTCCTTTCTCTTTTACGAACTTGCGTGTTTTGTTTTGATTTGAATCTTAACTGATCTTTCGCTATTATGAGGTGAAGGAGAAGAGGTAGAAAGTTCATTACCTGACCTTGGAGAAGGAGGAGAGAAGAGGGGTGGAGACGCTTAGGAGGCCGGGACGGCGTGAACGTGATGCTTGCTTTGCTTCTGATGCTTTCCTGGTATCTTTATCTCTTCTACTTTCGTCCCTTTGAATTGTTGGTGGCCTTGGAATGTATTTGCTTGTGAAGTATGTTTACTGAGTTCGCCTCTTTTTTCTTCTCTTGAACGCTGTATACTTGCTTGTATTGCCCTGTGATGATCTCAGAGGTCTGAGGGCCTAGGTTGCCTTTGAATTGTTGCATATGTTGCCCTGAACATGCTTCTTTCTTCTTCTTCTCTCGTGTTGCTTATGGAAATATTGTTTTTCTTCTATGTCCCTGAGTTGCCATGGTTGAAACAACTATATTGTTTTGATTAGCTTCTTTCTGGATTGCCTAAAACTTGCTTCGAATCGTTGCTTTGAACTGGATGCCTTCTGAAATTTGTTGCCCAATGATGTTCATGCTGAGGGCTTAGGGCTTGGACATTGAGTTGCTTGGATTGAAAAAAGTTTTGGTGTTGACAGTAGTGGGTTTTCTGATAAAGCTTAGGCAAGCTCACTTAAGCTTCAAAATGCTTAGCAGGTTTTCGCTTCAGCATGTGGTATGTATTTGGTTTTTAGTTGTTTATCAGGTCTTTGGTGGTTAAGGCTTGACAGGATGCTATGGTTTGACAGGGACTTTGGTAGTTTTGTTTATGTGTTTGACAGGGACTTTGGCAGTTTTGAGTCTTTGTTGTGTTTGATAACTTGTGAGGCCTGCTTGGATTAGGCAGGTTGATGGTTGTTCAGGTTTGAATCTGGTGTTTTTTATCTGATAGCTCTCTTTTGTTTGAAGCTTAGAGGCTTCAGTTTTTGTATCTTTTTCAGTGGACAGGTTTTTAAGGCATCAGCAGGTTTTTGTATATTTCTCTCTTCTATCCTTCTTGAACTGTGTTGTGTTTATTCTGGTTTTTTGGATGGGTTTGAGGCATCAGTTTGTAGGTACTGTGTTTGGTTGTTCAGTTTATGGACTGCAGGTTGATGGGCTTTTACAGCATGGGGCCTTGACAAGTTATATTGTGTGCATCTCCCCTCCCCTTTTGCTTATCAGTTTTGGAGTTTTGTATATTTTTCTCCTCCTTATCCTTGAACTGTCTACTGAACCGTGTCTTTGTTCTTTGTGTTATATCCTTTCTTGTTTCTTCTGCTAAGCCTAAACCTGCCTATGCTTCTTTCTCTCTTCTTCTGACTCTATAGTACAATAAAGAATTTTATATAATTTTATTTCTTGTACTTGCTCTGAAGGGGCCCTACTGGTGGGAAATGATGAAAAAGATTCAAGTTACTTGCATACCACTTCTCTGCATCTTTATCCAGCTTTTGTGCTTTGTGTGCTGACTTTTCCTTGATATCTTGGGATTTTGTAATATCTTCCATATCTCCTTTGACAGCTTGGGATAGATTTTGACAGCAATTGTACTTCCTTGATTTTCTTTGATATCTTTGGCATTTAAGTGGGAATTGGACTTTTCAGTTTAGTTTGAATTGGAAGTTTGCAGTTTGAATTTTTAGAAATCATGCATTTGACATTCATGAATAAAAAATGGAATTCTTCCCTCTTTGTGAACCGGGAGAAATCCCGTGATTTGCAGAGAGGGTCAACTGATCCCAGTCAGTGGCCCCTAATGATGAGCAACTTTAACTGTCTTTAATTAACTGCTTTCTGACTTTTCTTGCTTCTTTTTGCAGATAAAAAATGGAGCACCGGAGCGGAGTGAAGAATGAAGAATATTAGGAATAGGATAGTTTTTTATTTTATTTTATGTAATATTTAAATTAATGTATATTATTGTTCATAATTTAAATTATAAACAATAATTTGTACAAATAATTCAAATATCAATAAAATCTAAATTATCCAATTAATTCTAATTTTCTTTATTGTTTATTTATTTATTTAAAATTCTTTGAATTAAAACAATTGAAAAATAAATTTCAATCATTCAATTTTAGAATAATAAATAACTTAAATAAAAACAACATTGATCAATTAAACCTGTCTTATTCAAAATCCAAAGCAAAGCAGCAGTCAATCCAAATAGACTGATTAAACGCATTCCTTCTTCACTGATTTGCCATAAACACTGTGAATCCAATACTGCACATATCTTTTGACTGGTGAATTCAAACCAATTGCCTCCTCTTATTGATTAAATTATGAACAATGCAAATTCAACCCGAATCTCGGAATAAACCGCAAAGTACTGTGGAATTTCAACCTTTCTGAGAATATGCCCATAAAACCCTTAATTCCTGATTAAATGCCAAATAGCGTTCGCTTGATCAAAATTGAGCCAAAATCCATCAAAACCCTAAGCCAACTGTATGAAACAATCCAGAGCTCTGAAAATCAGTAAAAACCCTAATTCCGTTTGACTGACAAGAAAAGTCCGTTTGTCCGATTCTTGAGCCAGTTTGAAAAGTCAGGAAATGTCTGAAGTTGAGATTTCTTGTGGAAAAGCGCGAGGGCAAATTTTGGGGTACAACACAAAGGACCAAGGAGCTGTCAAGATGTTCAGAGGAACTGGAGGTATATGCACCTTATCAGCATAGACTTGGCACTTGTGACAGGTTCGAGAATTCCGATAGCAATCGGCTTCCATGGTAGACCAATAATATCCTGCCCGATGGATTTTATTTGCCATGGTGTGTCCACTGGAATGAGTTCTGAAAGTACCTTCATGTAACTCTGCCATGATCCTTTCTGCCTCGTTCTTATCCACACATCGCAGTAAGGTTGAATCATGGTTATGTTTGTAAAGGATACCATTATTGATGAAGAACTTTGCCGCGAATCTCCTCAAAAACTTCTTATCATTAACAGATGCACCCTCGGGGTACTCTTGAGACTCAAGATACCTCTTTACCTCGTGAAACTAGGGTTTATCTGCTACCTCTTCAGTCTCGATATCATAGCAATGTGCGGGTTCTTCCAACCTCTCAATGGTAATCTGGGGAGCCTCATTGTCCCACCTGACCTTGAACATAGAAGACATAGTAGCTAGCGCGTCCGCTAACTGATTCTCCTCTCTTGGGAAGTGTTCAAAGGTTATCTCCTCAAAGTGTGGAAGCAATGTCAATACATACTCTTTATAAGGAATAAGATTTGGGTGTTTCGTATCCCACTCGCCTTTGATCTGACTAATCACGAGAGCGGAATCTCCGACCATACTCAAGAACTTAATCCTTAGGTCGATAGCTGCTCGAAGGCCCATGATGCATGCTTCATACTCCACCATGTTGTTGGTGCAGTTGAAACATAATCGGGAGATAAACGGAGTATGACAGCCTCCAGGAGATAGAATCACGGCGCCAATACCATTACCCAAAGCATTTGAATCTCCATCAAAATACATAGACCATCAGGATCCTTCCTCAGGTCCTTCATTCGGTCCAGGTTCTTCATAGTCAGTTACCAACATGATGCTCTCATCCGGGAATTCAAAGTTCATGGATTGGTAGTCGTCTACAGCCTGATGCGCCAGATGATTTGCCAACACACTTCCCTTGATTGCTTTTTAGGTCGTGTATTGGATGTCATACTCGGTCAATATCATCTGCCATCTTGCTATTCTTCCGGACAAGGCAGGCTTTTCGAAGATATACTTGATTGGATCCATTTTTGATATCAATAGAGTAGTGTGAGTCAACATATACTGTCTCAGCCGGCGAGCAGTCCATGCCAAAGCACATCAAGTTTTCTCGAGCAGTGAGTATCAGGTCTCACAGTCGGTAATTTTTTTGCTAAGGTAGTAAATAGCATGCTCTTTTCGGCCAAACTCGTCATGCTGCCCCAGCACGCACCCCATTGAATTGTCGAGTACTGTCAAGTATAAGATCAATGGTCTTCCTTTAACTAGAGGCATCAGAATAGGTGGCTCTTGGAGGTACTCCTTGATCCTTCCGAAAGCGGCCTGACATTCATCATTCCATTTTACCACTTGATCTTTCTTCAACAGCTTGAAGATTGGCTCACAAGTAGCAGTCAGGTGTGAAATGAACCGGGCAATGTAATTTAACCGTCCCAAAAAGCCTCTGACTTCTTTCTCTGTTCGGGGAGCTAGCATCTCCTGTATAGCTTTCACCTTTGCAGGATCCACTTGAATACCTTTGTCACTAACAAAAAAACCTATCAGCTTACCAGACCTCACCCTGAAGGTGCACTTGTTCGGGTTTAACCTCAGCTTGTACAACTTCAACCTGTCAAATAGCTTCTGGAGATGGTCAAGATGTTCTTCTTCAGTTTGAGACCTTGCAATCATGTCGTCAACGTATACCTCAATCTCATGGTGGATCATGTCGTGGAACAAAGCGACCATGGCGCGCTGATAAGTTTCCCCAACATTCTTCAACCCGAAAGGCATTACCTTGTAACAGAAGGTACCCCACTGTGTAATAAAAGTTGTCTTCTCCATGTCCTCGGGAGCCATCTTAATCTGATTATAACCAGAAAAACCATCCATAAAGGAGAAGACCTTATGCTGTGCGGTGTTGTCAACCAGAACATCGATATGAGGCAGAGGGAAATCATCCTTGGGGCTCGCCCTGTTCAGATCCCTATAGTCTACACACATACGGACTTTACCATCTTTCTTCGACACCGGGGCCACGTTGGCAACCCACTATGGGTAAGAAGTAACCGCTAGAAAACTGACATCGAATTGTTTCATAATATCAACCTTGATTTTCTCAGACATCTCTGGGCGCATGCGGCGAACCTTCTGTTTCACTGGAGGACAATCTTCTTTAGTGGGTAAGCAGTGAACCACGATATCAGTATCCAACCCAGGCATATCTTCATAAGACCAAGCGAAGATCTCAACATAGTCACGCAACATCTGTATTAACCGTTGCTTGACACTAGACTCCAGATTTGCACCGATCTTGACCTCTTTCTTGTCTTTCTCTGTACCCAGATTTACTGTTTCCAGTGGCTCTTCATGCGGCTGTATGACCCTTTCTTCCTAAAGTAACAGTCTAGCAAGTTCCCCAGGCACCTCACAATCATCCTCACCTTCGTCCTCGGCTTGGTTGATCGGATTTTAGAAGTTATAACTGGCAGTAGCAGAGTCGTTATCAGTGGGATCCAGAGTGGATGTGGACCTGTATCATGATATGTGAGTATGTGTAAGACAAATAGTTGTTTTGATAAAGTGCAAGATAGAAAAGAAAAACAAGGAGCGCAAAATTTGTAATGTAATAAAAAAATCCAATGCTTTATTGATGATTGTGATACGGTGGGAGAAATGACTTGAGGTTTTGCGTTTCGTCGCCAATGTTTCGGTTTAGCAAGAGTCGCCACCGACTTTTATTTTATCCAAAAGGAAAGGTAAAAAAGAACAGGAAAGACCTTTGAGATGTTTTCTTGAGTTTGGGGGGTAGATTATGAAAAGGGAAGGTGCTAGCACCCTTTTCATCCATGGTTTTCCATGGGCTATTAGTTACTTGTTTAGATCACTTGCTTTGCTTTTCCAATTGTTTGAAATGGTGCTTTGTATGGTTTTGAAAGTATTTTGAAAAAAGGCCATCGTTTTGGCAATCTTTGTAATGATTCTCGTTTGTAAGAATGTATACAAAGATGTTTGTCTTTTGAAAAATGTTTCAATGTTTTGAAAGTTGTTTGGAAATGTTTTGAAATGTGTGTGTGTTTGTTTGAAAATAGCAAGGGTTGTTTGCAAATTGATCAAGTAACTAGAAGCATTTTACCTACTCAAAAGTCTTTCTTATACATTTTTATTCCTTTGACATTGTTGTTTTACCATTGCATTGGTAAACAACCCTATCTTTGGATGTTAAACGGGACGGGCGTGGGTTGTCGTATGACCATGATAGCAATGTTGCTAGGTATCTTGGCATTTTTGTCGAGGGACGAAGATCATTTGTTTTTAGGCAACCTTGTCTAGCGTCATCGAGGGACTATGGTCTTTTGTTTTGTTTGATTTTGCCAAGATACCTTGTATGCATACCATGGCCATTTTTAAGGCAACAAAGTGGGTGAAACCCTAGAGGTGCTTGTGTGCAATGTGTTGTCATTTTTCATGCATTTTTGTCTTGCATTAGGTCATGCTATTTTGCTTGATTTTGTCTTATCATACAAACCCTAGTTTTTATTAAACATGGATATAATGCGATAAATCGCGTAAAGTAAATCTAAGCTATTACAACAATATTATGGGAGGGGGATACAAGTTTTGAATGGGGAATATTGCACACAAAAATAAAACCCTAAAAACTATTACAACCCAATTGAATTTATTGTACAATAAATAAATAAACAAGTATTTAAATATGTAATAATATGTATTTATGCAAAATGTTTTTGTATTTGTTTTATGTATGATAAAAATAAAATTATCTAAGTCCTAAAAATAAGGAAAAAATAATATTATTATTTTTGAGAGGGGAAACCCTAATTTTGTTTTAAAAGAAAATATTGTTTTCTAATATTATTTTATTCATTTTTGTTCAAGAAAAAATAATAATAATATTATGTACAAATATTTATAAAAAAAATTAAATATTATGTGAAATAATCAAAATAAAAATGTATTGTATTTTTATTATTTACAAATTATTTTAAGAAAATGATTTCTACTTATTAAAATAAAACTATTTTATATGCAAAAAATAAGATAAAAAATAAAACAAAAATGCAAAAAATTAAGAACATATTTTTGGGATTTTTTAATGTTCAGAAAAAAAAAATAAAGTCAGAAATATAAAATATGCAAGAAAATACAAAAAATATAAAAATATGCAAAGGGGGTGCAGAAGTAAAATGGGGTGTGTGGAAAGTAGAAAAAACAAGGCCCAGGCGCGCCAGGCCCAGACAGGTCGTCCCTGTCCTCCAGCTCTTCTCAAACGTGTGTTTCTGTGCTTCAACCCGTAACTTGCTATTCTTTGCATAAAATCAAAAACTTGTAACATGAAAAATGTAGCTCATGACCTCACGATTCTAGTGATATAAAGTTTGAAACCTAACTCTAAGAAACCAGGGAGAATTTCAGTGGCCCTAATTCCTGACCTAATTATTTTATAAACTTCAACAATCAAATACTCTTAGCTCAGTTAATATAAATGACAACTATGCATATGTACAACTTAAGCAAGTTAAGGACTACATTTTTGCTTCACAAATCTAAGCTTAAGGATGCCTAAATAAGGAGATAGAACTTTGAAAAATACCTTGTTCAATTGAGTCTGGATATGGCAATGTGGGAACTTTGAGTGAGGCCTGAGGATCGTGTGAGCTTCCTTGAAGTTCCCTCAAGTTTCTCCAATGCTCAGCTTGCCTTGTAGATACTTGAATCTCCCTGTAGAAGTCAACCTGCAAACCTCCAAAATGAAAATGGTGATACTTGAAACAGGGGTTACAGTTGCAAGACAAAGGCCTGGACAGCTTAAGTAGGATGTATGTAAAGTGTTTGAAGTCTTAAAATGAGAAACACACGAGCCAATGTTGATTTGGCAAGGGTTCTGCAGATGATGCCCTGTTTGGGAAGAAAAATGTGATTTTGGTGTTTGAGAGTGTTTGGGATGCTATGGATTCGTGCTTAAGCTTGTTACAAAGTTCTGAAGTCGTTTCAAATGATGCTAAGCCTTGCCTTTATCAGATGGACAAGTTGTATTGACTTTTGCAAGTTTGCTTGCTCTTGAAGAAAGTTGACATGATAATGCCAAAGGCTTGTACAGGCTATCTTGTGGATTGCAGGGAGTTGGTATACTTTGCCTGATGTTTGTGGATCTTGTTTGCAACAAAAGATCAGGTCAATGGCTCAAGAAATGCAAAGTTGCAAAAAGGCTTGCTTTATCAAAGTAGTATTGTGAACTTTATGCCATTTTTGGATTAATTCATTGTACAATGCTTCAAAGATCAAAATGAAACCATTATCCATTGTGTTAGAATTCAATTATGGAGTGTAGAAGGGATTAGGACCTGTAATACCAAGTACAAGCATGCTAGGACAGATTTGCAACTTGAACCATTGTGAAAAATGCCTTGAACAAAAGTGATAAATTGCCATTTTCCTTTCTTCGATTCTCCCTAACCATAAATGATCTCAGAGAGTTCTTGGACATTTTGGAATGCTTGTAATATGATCTACAATCCATCTTTGAAATGCAACTTTAGATTCCTCTTGGAACTAGGTGAAAATTTTCCATGAAGTTAGGTCAAAAACCTGCCTAAAATAGGGCAAAATTTCACTAAGTTAAAAAGTTTATGGACCCCTATTCACAAAATCATAACTTAAGATCTAAGCATATTTTTGGAAAACTTTGTGAATCAAAGTTGTAGATTTAACGTAGGAATACAACTTTCATGTTGGAAGTTTTCTTTGAATCCAATTGCATCATGGTGAAAAAGTTGTGGAAAGTTGGGAAAAAATAAGAAATTTCCATAACTTAGAAAAATTCTAAGTTATGAAAAATTTCAAATTAAAACCCTAATTTGCAATTTTAGGTTTCTTGGTCAACAAGTTTCACATTTTGACATGTTTTGATGAATTATGACCTTTGGCACTTGATTTTGACCAAAAAGTCAAAGTTTGACTTTTCAGTGTACAATTGATTTTTGATCAGTTGACTGGAAAATTCATCTGTCAATCCTATGTACTTGAGATCTTTTGAACCTTGTGATTAGGTCAAGATGATTCCATTGGATCCTTGAAACCATGTTTGAACTCAATTGGCCATTGACTAGGTTAAAAATCAGAAATTGTCATTTCTCAGTCAAAACCCTAATTTTGACCATTTTGCCCTTTTGATGATCTGATCAAATTTCCTGAGGAGTTATGGTCCAAACTTGATAAAATTGTTCATATAAGTCTATAATGTTGATGTGGATAAAAAATTATGAGGTTTGACTGTAAATTGGCCATGGTTGACTTTTTCCCAATACAATTGATTTTTAGGTCAATTATCCAATTGACTGGGCAAAAATTTGATTCAAGGCTTGAAACTTGGTATGAGCAATCTTAGGGGTCCAAGATGGTGTATGAAAGTCACATTAAGCATTGATGGTCCAAAAATCCTTGTGCAAACTCAAACCCTAATTTCAGGTTATCAGTGCAAGGGGATGTCTTGAGCTGAGCAAACCCTAATCTGGTCTTGAGTCCAAGAAGTCTTGTGAGGAAAATCTTGATAAATGAGAAGGAAAATTTTGGGGTAAAACAATAATATATGGAAATGATACATATTAATCCCTCACAAACAAAGCCACAGTGCCTTGGGCAAGGCACCGAGCCGTAAAAGTTTCAAATTGTCTGTTACAAGTCTCAAAACAAAAGTCTATTACTGTGTAATAAAAGAAACTGGCACAAAGTCCTTCTCCGTCCAATTGTTCAAGCCACCGTTGGTAGTCTGGTAAATCCAGCCGTCGATATCTGACTCTTCATCATCATCTTCAATTGCATTCACTCCCGAGTCATGCTTTGGCATAGGAGCCGTTATGGCGTTGGGTTTCTCCGGAGCTTCAAACTCAATCTCCTTAGCTTCAATCAGATCTTGCACTTTATTCTTCAAAGCCTAGCAGTTGTTGGTATTATGCCCTGGGCTATCAGAATGATATGCACAACGGGCGTTCGGATTATACAACGGAGAGGTGGTATAATTGCGGCAGAATTTGAGACAAGGTCATACTGAGCCGAGTATACTGTCTTTGCGGTCGCTCTACTCTTTGCTGATTGTTGCGTTGTGGGGCAACAGTAGGTCTTGATATTACCACCACATTCATTGCTTGGCGGCGTTCAGGTCGATTTTGGCTCCTTGAGCTATAAACTGCACTAGCTTCTTTCCTGAAAGGCTTCTTTTATGTACTTGACGAAGCACCTTTATGTATCTTGCCACTTCTGATACCAACCTCTACTCTCTCCCCAGTCATAATCAATTCAGTGAACCCAGACGATGAACTTCTGATCAAATGATTGAAGTATGGACCAGACAAAGTCCCAAGAAACATATCCACCAACTCCCTGTCAGACAGATGGGGTTGTACTCTTCCAGCCAGATCTCTCCACTTCTGAGCGTAGTCCTTAAAACCTTCGCTTGCACCCATAGACATACCCTGAAGTTGAGTACGCGTGGGGGAGAGGTCGGCATTATACTGGTATTGCTTATAAAAAGCAGCAGTAAGGTCCTCCCAGTTGCGGACATTAGCTCCTTCCAATTGATAGAACCATTCAAGCTGAGTCCCTGACAGACTATCTTGAAAGAAATGAACCCAGAGGTTCCTATCAGCAGTGTAGGGTTGAATCTTTCTGACGTATGAGCGGAGGTGTAGCTTCGGGCAGGATACCCCGTCATACTTAGCAAAGACAGGAGCTTTAAACTTGTGTGGGATCACCACCCCAAATGCCAGTCCCAAATCTCCAAATCCAGACCAGGGACCTTCTGAACCTCTATGGCACTCAGACGGTCTTCAAGTTGCTTGTACCTATCCTCAGCAGGAGGGTACTGGTCTTCATCAAAATCAGTGTCATTGTCAGAAACCACAGAGCTAGGACCCTTTCTTTCCTCTTAATTCTCTCCTCCTCTAGATGAATGAGACAAATATACTTCCTTCCGCAACCTGTTCCCAAATCTATGACCCATATTCAGCATAACCACTTTCTTCTTCTTCTTCTTCTTCTTCTTCTTCTTCTTCTTCTTCTTCTTCTTCTTGTCCTTCAAGATGAGAGTCTTCAAATCCTATTGACTCTTAGCCAAGTTCAAGAACATCTCCTGGAACTGAGCATTCTGAGCTTGAAGAGCCTTAATAGCTTGATCAGTAGGTGTTTCAGAAGACATGTTGTGCTGAAATAAACAACGAAGAAGATAAGAAACCTGTAATGGTACCTGTAATGAGGTGCATGGTAATGGAATGCGTATGAAATGATTTTAAAGACTTAGAGAGATTCAAATTTGTAAACCAAAATAAAACACACTTTATTAGATTAAAACTTGTAACGATGTTTAACAATGCCTTCAAGGCGTTACAAAAGAAATACTGAAAAGCAAATCTAAACTAGAAACAATAAAAGACATCAGAAATCCCATGGTCATTTTCCCTTCGTGCTGACATAATCGTTGATTGTCCTCTCATTCTCAAGATGCCTTGTAAGCTTCAGGATCTTCCTCTCATTCTCATGATACTTCTCTCTGTAGGTATCCCTTTCTTCCTTTAACTGGATCCAAGATCTCTTTAATGCCACCAGATCAGTAGGCATATAGGGATGGAGGATTGTATAAGGAACGCCTTCCTCACCAGTATGCTCTATAATCACCGACAAAACAACTTCATATGGCATCCCTAGCTTTTGAGCATGGGCTCGAACCCACTGGATATAAGGTTCTATCGGGATGGAAGTCTTCAATCCTAGCTCATGTGGATCAGACCTGTTAACCATGCCCCAAGCTCGTATAAGCCTGCGGCGATGTCCCTCAACATCACCCGTGTAGTCAAAGACAATGTATGTAAGAAGCAGCTCATGAGGACCGTCTCTCTGAGCTCGTCCAAATTGTCGTAAAGCCAAACAAGGGTTGTAGGTTATACCCCCTTGAATTCCAAGCAATGGAACATTAGGGTATTCCCCACATCGATCAATGACAGCTACTCTTTCCATATCTTTAGAACTCCAAAGGATGTCCGTATGAGCAAGGGACATGATTTTGTAAGCCCAACCTACACCTTCCTCATTCTTCAATACAGATTTGGGAAGGTGAGAAATAAACCACCTCGCCAGCAGCGGTGTGCAACACATGAGGATTCCCCTTCTCCGTACAGTACGGGTATAGAGAGCATGTAGAATATCACCTAAGAGAGTAGGCACTGGGTTACGAGACATGAAGATCTTGATTGTGTTCACATCGACGAAAGAATCTGGATTCGGGAACAGAACCAAGTCGTAGATGAGGAGAGCCAGGATGTCTTCAAATGCTTGAAAGTCCAAACTATCCCAAAATTTTTGGTCTTGATCGATCAAAAACTTAGCCAAGATACCTTTAACCCCACTCCGAGTCTCCCAGTTAGATACTACATCAACCATTTTTAGACGTAGGGCTGAAGCAATATCCTCTGGCCTAAGAGCTATCTCCAAACCTATAAAGGGTGTCTGCTCGAGGATAGATATGCCTAGTAAATCAGAAAATCCTCCAAAGTAGGGACTAGTTGATAATCCGGGAAGGTAAACCAATGATGCAACGGGTCAAAGAACTGGAATAACACGTTCATCATTTGCTCATACAACTTTGAAGTGACCAGGCTAAGGAGATGACCATGTCTTCTAACAAAGGAAGAAGTATCAGGAACCTCTGAAACTAAGTCTCTGAGCTGAGCAGGGATTTGCACGAAGTTGACTCGAATGGTATTTTTGCACATAGAAGCCATAATCTGCAAAACAGAACAAAGATGAATCCCATCGGTCTTTGAAATGGTTAGTCTAATGAAATATGCATGCAATGTCATGATGCATGATGTCATGATAAAAACACACCACAGGTATCACAGATAGCAAACATGGTAAGGGAAAACAAGTCACACAAAATCCCTTAAGTTTAGGCTTGCATGGAGTCTAGGTACTACCCTCTTGAAGTTCAGTTGGTTCAACCTGTCCTAATAATAGTAACCGGGTTATAGAGGTTCTCAATATCACTGACCATCCTTCATCGATCATAGTTTCAGCTCACGCAATCTTTTCTTGCGGCCAGAACCATCTCGAGAGTATGATCTTAATGAGTGTAGCATCTCACTACTTCCTATGGCCAAGTTGGTCAATTATAGGTTCTAAGGTCAGTTAATGCTTAATGACCCATATAGCAGCCCCATATTCTTCTTGTTGCTCCACAATGGATATCGGTACCAACTAATGTGCCACATCAATGTAGCTACTGTTTCAACCGTATCAGTCTACGTCGTACAGTTCCCTCACAGTCTATTGCTACTTACCTAAAAGGTGTCCCCCAGATCCGGGTTAGGATCTATAGTAACTCTGATACAAAAGCCCATAAAATTAAAGCAATCAAATCAAACAATAGAAAACAATATGATGAACTATTCCTAAGGTACACCCCACTTATATTTTCCCCAGCAGAGTCGTCAATTCTGTGATACGGTGGCCAGAACCAGGACTATTTTTTAGGAATGCTGGTTTGCATTTTTCGTTTGTGTTTGCAAAATGTCGCGGTAAGCAAGAGTCGCCACCGACTTTTATTTTATCCAATAAGGAAAGGAAAAAAGCACAGAAAAATTCCTTTTTCGAGATGTTTCTGAGTACGGGGGGTAAATTATAGAAAGGGAAGGTATTATCACCCTTTCTATCCGTAGTTTTCTACGAGCTCTTAGGTACTTGCTCATCATGTTCAAAATTGCTTCTTTTGTGGGTTTGTGTGGTTTGAATAGTTTTTGTTTTGACTTTGATTTAACTCTTGCTTCTGTCTTCAAGAGTGTAATGAAGTGTTTTGAAAACTTTGTTTGAAAAGGAGTGTAAGTGTGAAAAAAGTTTGTTTATTTTGAGCAAGTACTTAAGAACTAATCTACCTACTCGAAAAAAGAATTATTCTATGTTTGTTTCCTTTAGACAGCGCTATCCCCCTATTAGTGAGTAGGTAGCACCGTCGTTGGAGTTTTAAGGGTCAATTCGAAAGGGATGTACGATCACTAAAGCAATGTTAGGACGTCTTAGTAATAACCCTAATGTCTTAGATCAATTATCCGAGGCAATAATTCCGAGGCAACTTTTCCGAGGCAACTTTGATCTTTGAGACAAAAGGACGACCACTAAAACATCCTATACTCAATGACCGTTTACCGAAGGCAACTGAAGTGGGAGTGTACCCTAGGAGTTCACATGTGTGAGTGATTCGATTTCAGATTATTTATCTTTGCACATTCAGGGTTTGCTAACTGTTTTAAATTTTTTACATACATTCTTGTCATGCATCCTAATATCATACATCTAACAGTTAATATTTTGCGGAATTTAAAGTGCGGAAATTAAACTACGCTATTACAAGGCTTCGGGTATTTACATAGCCAAAAACAAACCCTTAAAAGTAAAGCGATACATGAAAATAAAGACCTAATTAACTATTACAACTTATGAGCAGTTACATTAATAGGATAAAAATAAAACAATAAAGCGCGCGTGATGAAATTAGAACGAGAGAGAACTAGGGTTTTGACCCTTCCAACCTAATCAAAAGAAAACTTGTTTTTATTGTTTTTAATTATTTATAAAAGAATTAAGTTTTAAATTAAATACTAAATTAATTAGTTAATTAAATTAATTAATGAAAATAAATAAATGGCTTATTTTGTGTGTTTTTTTTGGTTATTTTTTAGGAAAAAGAAAATATAATTAAGTTAAAAATAAAACCCTAATTGTTCTAATTAATTTTAATTTATTTGCAAAAATCTAATTGAATTAATTACATTTTTTGATTAAAAAATAAAGTCTAAACCTAATTTGGTGAAAAATATTATTTTTGTGATTTTTTGATAAAAATAATTATTCAATTTGGTTAGTAAAACAAATAAATAAATTAAATGAAATAAAATATAAAAAAAGAAAAAGGTAAGAGTTATTGGGCCTGAGAAAAGCAGTTTGGGGGGGGGGGGTGCAGATAGCAATCTGGCCCAAGAAGAAATTGGCCCACACTTGACTTTTTGGATCCAATACGTTGCATTTACTAGGCTTCATGGTGCTCCTTCATTGAGGGCCTTTGGATCTGGCCATCTGGCCATCTGGCAGGCTGGATGATGAGGATGCATGATGGTCCTTTGGCTTGTGTACGCATGAGATTACCTGAAATAAAAAATCATGAAGCAATTTGGGGGACCTGGGATTCGAACCCAGGTCCTGAGGCACGTTCAGTGACTGGCTACCAGCTAAGCTAGTTGTTTTTGTTGTACATAAAATAAGCATAAAATATAATATGGGAATCAATAAAGCATTAAATCTTTGCGCCCGGAAATTCAAATGATCCAATGGGAAGGTTCCAGCTAATCATCTTCTTCCCTTCTCTGTGGGTAAAAGTCCCAGACTTTTACCTACGGACGTTTGTCCGTCACTACAAACCTGCGTTCTCTTAAAATCAACCATGAGCAAGATAAATAAAAACTAGGGCCACCAATCAACTCGTCTGGACCTTCTGAGTATAATGGTGACCCTTTCATGGCCCAATTTTACCTAAATTCAGAAACCCCAAGGCGAGCTTATAAACCCTAATAATGGTGGAATCTCATACAGGCCATGAAAACACAATTGAATATTACATAAAGCTTGCAAACATGTCAAGGAGTAAAAATGTATAATTATTTCATGCTATAAGGGCCTGAATTGCACAATTCGATTTCAAGAAATAACCAAGGTCGTGGATGACTTAGAGCGTGTTTTGGTACTGGAAAAGGCCCGTTCTTGATTGATTTCGCTTGCTGGGGATCCCAGGAAGTGATTGGGATGGTCAAAGGATCTTGAAATTGCTTCAAAGTAGGAATTCATGTTTGCACTTTTTCTTGTTTTTTTCAAGTTTGGTTCTGATTCACATGCCTCTCTCTAACCTCCTTTTAGGTCTGCAATGGTTCTATATGTACTGAGGAGTGAATTAGGGTTCCAAAACTGATCTCAATCTTCCTCCATCAATGAATTTGATTTTGATTTGATACACCTTGAATATGTTTCCAAAAATAGTCCAAATCCAATCTTTTTGTGCACCTCATGCCTTTACACGAATTTGATCTCATGCTAGCTGTAATTTAAGACCTGAAACATGTATCAAATCTTGAGATTTCAATATTTTGGATTTTTTATGATTTGTTTTGATTTAAAATAATTTAATTCAAATAAAAATCAAAATAAATAATAAAAACAAGATAATAACAAGTGGAAAGGGCTAAGGCTCGTGGACCATGTTGCCAACTCAAAACCAATGCAAAAAGTTAGGCCCATTAAGCAAAATTTGTAATTTGAGGCATAGTTGACTTTTGACAATTTTGCAAAAAGGGTCAACTTCACCAATGCATAACTTACTCAATTTTGACTCTTTGAAGGTGTTCTTAGACTTTTTAGAAAGCTTGAGGTGTCTTCTAAGCAATCCGTTTGGTCTCATCTCAATTTGATATTCCATGCTCATGTATGAAGCTTTGACAAAAAAGGTGTTTTTGTTGACTTTTCAAAATGACCTATAATGTCCAAATTCATAACTTCTTGTGAATGCATATTTTTAACTTGGGAGCTGAAGATGGATTGTAGATAATGGCATCCTCCTAAAAATGAGCTTTGGATGGGTCATTTCTCATAAAGTATGAGAGAGTTATGCTTGGTCAAAGTTGAGTTGACTTTTCCTGCAAAACCCTAATTTAGCAACTTTTGGTTCTTGATGACTTGTTAGCCATCCTTGATGAATCATGATCAAACCTTGATCAAATGATGAAATATACTTCAAAATGAGGATGTTGACCAAAAATCTTGAAGTTTGACTGTATGTGGGCCACCGTTGACTTTTGCCCTAACATAGTCGATTTTCAAGCCTTTGAGCAATTGACTGAGCAAACTTTCTCTGCAAGGATCGAAACTTGACATGGATGATCTTGAGAACATATTAGGACAATGGTGATAATTTGGGATCTCTTGGACTCAAGTAACTTGATGCAATATGAAACTCTAATTTGAGGTAGACTGCCTTAGGAAAGAGCTTGTCTGGTCAACCCTTGGACTTCCTTGAACAACTTGAGGACCTCACTTGAAATGTTTTGAGAAATATGGGAGGGAAAATTTTGGGGTACAACAAGTACTCTCGAACTTGCCATAAGTGCCAAATCTATGCTGATAAGGTGCATGTGCCTCCGGTCCCCTTGAACGTCTTGACAGCTCAGTGGCCCTTTGCAATGTGGGCCATCGATATGATCGGAGAAATCAGGCCCACCGCCTCTAATGGGCATCGCTTCATCCTAGTAGCCATTGATTACTTCACGAAGTGGGTCAAAGCAGCCTCTTTTGCCACAGTAACCAAGAAGGTGGTGGCGCGGTTTGTCCGAGATAATCTGATCTGTCGATATGGTGTGCCAGAGAGGATCATTACTGACAATGGTATGAATCTCAACAACACAATGATCACCGAGCTCTATAAACAATTTAAGATACAACATCACAACTCTTCTCCCTACCAGCCGAAGATGAATGGCGTTGTCGAAGCAGCTAACAAGAACATCAAGAAGATTGTACAGAAGATGACGGTGACATACAAAGACTGGCATGAGATACTACCATTCGCTCTTCATGGGTACCGTACCTGAGCACGGACATCGACATGGGAAACACCCTACTCTCTGGTATATGGCATGAAGGCAGTCCTACCCATTGAGGTTCAGATTCCCTCCCTAAGGATTATGAGAGATGCAGGCCTAAACGAAGACGACTGGATCCAAACCCGACTTGATCAGTTAAATCTAATCGATGAAAAGAGACTTACCGCTATCTGCCATGGTCAGACGTATCAAAAGCGGATGATCAAGGATTTTAACAAGAAAGTCAGGCGTCAAGAATATCGAGTCGGAGATCTAGTGATCAAGCGCATTATACTGCCGCAAGGTGACCCCAGGGGCAAATGGACTCCCACATACGAAGGACCATTTGTGGTTAAAAACATTTTCTCAGGTGGAGCCATGATTCTGACCACCATGGACGGTGACGACCTTCCTCATCCTGTCAATGCATACATAATGAAAAGATACTACGCATGATAAAATACCCGCTAGGTTGACTGGCCTAGGAAAAAATAAGGGCTTCCCGGCGAACCAAAAGGGTTCGGGCAAAAATAATGAAAATGAAAAAAAATCTGTACACCCGGCAAGTCGAAAACCTGAAAAGGGGACTTGGGAAAAAAGGGTATCCCAGTGGACCAAAACCTCGAAAGGGCGGTCTAGGAAAAAGTTAGGGATGAAAAGCGTATCACTATGTCCCATTGGATCACCCTGCGATCTGACCTCAGTATCAACTATCAAGCTCAAACGACATCAATCAATCTAATCAGCTTCGGACAAGCAGCAAAGTAAGGAGACGCTCAAAGGCATAATGGCAATAGAGGATTTGAAACCCAATGGGATTGTCGCACATAGCTGTTTTCTTTTTGTTGAGCACAATACTGTATATCTTTTCATTTTTTACAGCGGCATTCTCTTATTAGAACGTCAACTTCCTTGTACAAAAACGCCTGTTATAGGCCAACTTCAAAATTAATACAAGTCATTTTTACAAAACCATTTGTTTTTCTTTTTTTGATTTGTTTTTACAAGAACGTCCAATGAGTTATTCTTGACATATGCATTTGAATATGACTGTTGTTCACAAATATTTGCATAGGAAACAAAAGACAATTGCTCATAACTTAAGAAACAGGGACAGAGGATCAGAAATGTCAAATCCCACAGTTACCATGCCCAACAGGTACCAGGGCAGAGACAGCATTGGAGCACAGTCATCAATACATGTGACCCTGTAACATCCATACTCCCCACAGAGTAGAAGTAATCAAAGCATCAATAATAGTCCTCTCGAAACGGGAAGTAATCTCCCTATTTAAGGGTCATCCAGAAACCTGACACCCATGTCCCCCAGTCGAATTTCATAATCACGAGTGGATCACCACAAATTTATAACTCCCCAAGTAAAGTTTATTTCTCTGGATACATAAGCTCAATCCCTGACAGAGTCCATTACTTCGGTTATGGGAAATTCACCTTTCAAGAGGGGTCCCCGCATAGTTATTCTCAAGCAGAGTCTCTCCTCGACAGAACCTTCGTAAATGAGGAGCAAATCCCCAGCATAGTCACTTTCATTCATCATCCCCAACAGAAGTAGAAGAGCCATATTTCTCTAAAATAGTCAGGAATTCTATTTTCTCCAGCAGCAGTCAGGGATTTATTTTCCCGGACTCGGATATGTCACAACTACCATGCTCATACATCATGACATGCGCATACATATCACATATAATGTAATCTCGTTTATTTTGAGAACATCATCTCACAATGCATTTCATACACCGCATATAACTAACCCTGTTATCTTTTCAGGAAAGACAGTTATCACCAACAATTCCTGCAGTTATACATGTCATATCTGCAGGCAACCAAGGAAAAATCAGTTTCCGAAACCAAATGGGTCAACTAGTCTACATGATTAAACGAAGTAACCCTACTATCCAGGTTTCTTCTCACAGCCCTACTACCCAGGCTTTCGTCTCGAAGTAACCCTACTATCCAGGTTTCTTCTCACAACCTTACTATCCAGGCTTTCATTCCGAAGTAACCCTACTATCCAGGTTCCTTCTCACAACCCTACTACCCAGGCTTTCATCTCGAAGTAACCCTACTATGCAGGTTCCTTCTCACAGCCATACTATCCAGACTTTCATCTCAAAGTAACCCTACTATCCAGGTTCCTTCTTACAGCCATACTATCCAGGATTTCATTCCGAAGTAACCCTACTATCTAGGTTCCTTCTCACAGCCCTACTATCCAGGATTTCATCAAATGAAGTAACCCTACTATCCAGGTTTCTTCTCACAACCATACTACCCAGGTTTCATATCGAAGTAACCCTACTATCCACGTTCCTTCTCACAACCCTACTACCCAGGCTTTCATCTCGAAGTAACCCTACTATCCAGGTTCCTTCTCCCAACCCTACTATCCAGACTTTCATTTCGAAGTAACCCTACTATCCATGTTCCTTCTCACAACCCTACTATCCAGGCTTTCATTCTGAAGTAACCCTACTATCCAGGTTCCTTCTCCTTATCTCCAGACAACAGGTTACAACACTGTAACGCCTGGACCCGATCAAATACAGTCGATTTCACATCTCCCCAGCGAGTTGCTGTACAGCCTGGACCCTGACCAGGTATACAGTATACTTTTACCTCTTCAATCAAGAGTTAATTCCCCATTAGAGTAATGGACAACCAAAAGTTCCTAGACTTTACTTCCCAGTGCATAAATCAACATTCCCCAGCAAAGTCCCCCTTGACAGTGGGTACAAGAATTTTCACCCAGGAATCTCTTATGCAACAAATCTTTTCTGGATGGCATCTTTAAGCACATCTCCTGTGATTTCCCATCACCTTCCAAATGACATCTGTAAGCCCATTTCCGACTTTACTAATCAGCAATCCTGCATGCAAGTGTAAATTTCTGGACACTCTAGTGTTCAATCATCTTCCACCTTCAGATCACGAAAGGCAGACCAGCCAATCTACATCCTCATGTTTAAGAAGATTGAACATGGGCAACTGTTGTACCCCAACATTTGCCCTCACATTTCTCAAAGGATCAACTTGGACCCTCAAGTTTGCTTCCATCCAATTGCAAATCTGAAATTACAAATTTTCCAAGAGACTCATTCACAAGGGCAAAATGGTCATTTACACACCAAAGGAGTCAAACTATGACTTTTGAATCAAAAATCAAGTTCCAAGAATCATATTTCATTAAGACATGAAATTGGTTCATCAAAAATCAAAAGTCAGAAGTTACTTTGAAAATCAAAATTTTCTAAACATTTAGAAAATTTCCTAAGTGTCTAGAGAATATGACACTTCAGAACTTCTGAGCCAGCCTCTATGCAAGTGCAGTCAGAAGTTGCAAACAGGGTTCAGAACATGATGCTTCAATCAGAACATGCAGAAGCGATGCTTTTTGGTCAGAACATGATGCTTCAGTTAGAACATGATTCTTCAGCATATGGAGGCTATGTTCAACGCTCCGTCCAGAAGATGCCCCTTCAGCATTTGGAGGTTACGCTTATGATCTTCTGTGATCAGAACATCACCAAAACCTCGTTTAAGTAACCTGCTGCCCTGCTATGGCACAATCCTCCAACCAGCTGCCACAACACTCCAAGGCGCTGCTGATCTAGTCCACGCCTGCGTTTTTCTTGCACCAAATTAGCCTATGAAAATTGTGATTAAAAAACAATGGGACTGTATGCCAAAAATGTTTAAAACTCATTCCCCCCCCCCCCAAACCACATCAAACCCATCTATAAATAGTTTGTTCCATCACACGTTCAAGGGGTTGGTTTTTTGAGAGAAAGAATCACCAAAAGAAAGAAAAAAAGCTTTAAATCCCTGCAAAAATTCCAAGAATCCGAAAAGCTGTAAACACCAAAATACAAAATCTTAGCATTTGATTCTAGCATCAAAACTCCATTTTTCCTTGACAAAAAACCATCCCCACAGTTGCTGAATCACATATTAGAAGCTATTCTAACTTCTGTTTTCATACTGCCATACACTCTCCATTCACCTCCACCTCAAAGAAGTCAGAATATCACCCCTTGGCTGTTCCAGAAGTTGAAAACTTCCATCCTGCTGCATATGTGAAGAAGTTGCTCAGAACATCACCAGAGTTCAGGACCAACCTCCAGTTCACATAATCTTTTCCAGATGCAAGGTAAGCTTCTGCTGACTCTTATCACGTTACTTAAGCAGTACCAAAAGTTCCATATTCAAAAATACAATGTAGATATCATGTTTCTGATGTTGTACATATTCTGATATTTCATGCATCTGCCTGCCTAAGTAGGGAATAAATCAGTTCAGAACTTCTGGAAGAAATTAGAACTCAGAATTAGGATTAGCAAATTCACACTTGCCTCTGATTTATAGTTCTGATATTACTTGTTTCTGAAATGCTATGAAACTTGCCATAACTGTCATATGCACATCTTCTATTTTATGGAGAAATGACCAAGTTGCAGATGTTCTGACTAGCATGGAGAGAGAGACCAAGTTCTGCCCGTGGTATTAGAACTTCTGAAATCCACTTTGTTGCTGGTGGTATCAGAACTTCTGAAATCTACTATGTTGCTGGTGGTATCAGAACTTCTGAAAGCTAATGTGCTCCCAGTAGACTCAGAACTTCTGAATTTACTTATTTTTTCACTAACAGGATTTCTGTTTTGCAGTACGCCATAGTCAGAACTTCTGACCTCCCTTAATCATTAATACGCTGATTCTATTTTTTCTTTTTTTTTCTCACTATTTTTACTATCACTTTCTATTTCATTAATCAACAAACACCAAAAACATTTTTTTATGCTTTATTTTATTTCTTAAAACAAAAGACCAAAAAATATTTTCTTAAATAAAACTTATTTCTTTTCTTAAATAAATAAGCTATTTACGTTTCTTGCACATTCTGACCCATTTTGATATGATTGTAATAGTAACTTAGGATTTAATTTTACTTGCAACCCCATTCATAAATATGTACCCCCATCTCCCTAAAGCGATGTAATAGCTTAGATTTTATTTTTCGCATTTTTATTTGCTTTTCATATATTGCTAGTAAATAAGATGTATGGCAAGATAAAATCAACAAATATATGACTTTCAAATACAAGAAAAAATGCACGCAAACTAACACACTATTCACACATGCACCCTTAGCGTAATCCCCTTGCGTTGCCTATCGGAAAAATAGTCATGTCCCACGAACATGAGCATTTTAGCAAAGACCCTCGATAAAAGATCGTATTCCCTCGATGACCCTCGATGTTGCCTTTGGTAAATGATCTAGTCCCTAAAACGACATTGCTAAAATGTCACATGGGTTGCTTTCTATGACTATACAATCGTCCCAACGTCCGTCCCTTCACATCCAAAAATGTGGCTTCTTACCATATCAATGGTAAGATAGCCACATCTAAAGGAGAAGGAAAAGCATACTTAAGACCTTCCGAGTAGGTAGATTCGCTCTTAGTTGCTCGCTTGCTCACAACAAAATATCTTATACACCAACACTCTCGTTTTGAAACATTTTTAAAAAGACAAACACTTTGTACGCGTTCTTATAGAGACGAGAGCCATTACAAAGAAAACCCTTTTCATTATCACTTTCAAAAAACACATCCCACAAACACCTCTTTGAACTATTTTCAAAATAAAACTTTGTATGCATTCTTATAGAAACGAGAATCATTACAAAGTTACATTTTCAAAATACTTTCAAAACCACACAAAGCACATTCAAACAAAAGCAAGTGATCTAGCGAGTAACTAAGAGCCCATGGAAAACCATGGATGAAAAGGGTGCTAATACCTTCCCTTTTCATAATCTACCTCCCGAACTCAAAAAACATCTCTAAAGGTCTTTCCTGTGCTTTTTCACCTTTCCTTTTTGGATAAAATAAAAGTCGTTGGCGACTCATGCTAAACCACAACATTTGCAAACACAAACGCAAAACCTCAAGTCAGTTCTCCCACCGCATCACACAAGGGATTGAAGAAGTGAAGGAAAATATAAAAAATGGGAAATAAGGGTATTTATAGACCCTGAGGAAAGAGGAAATAATGGGAAAATCTTTTGTAATTTCCCAAAGTTCAAATCACGTCAGTTAGTGGGGTGCGTGTCATAGGATCAACGTGAGTTAGTGGGCCATGTTTCCCACCAAAAGTGCAATGATGGCAAGCAATTAATGTCGCACGTCTCGAAACTGAAAGGCGTGGTACGCTACCATGATTGTGTGACGTCACGGAAAAGACATAACGGTAATGTTCACTTTTTGAGAAATGGAAACGATTTGGTTGAATAGTGAAATCGACGCTTCAGAGATGCCATTATCTCATATTAGTCGAAATTCGAAAATGGCATCTCTGGGGGGCATTTGTTACCTTGGAAAATCTTAAGGAATTCAAGTACATGTGATAAATGAATATATTCTCATAAGTTAGGAGTCATCCTCCAAAATAAGGGTTTTTTGGGAAACAGGAGTCAATGTGTGAAAAGTTGATTTTATTAAGTCAGAGTTAATGCTTAGAAGGAGTCACACTGAAACTGTCGAAATTGAACTAAGTCGACTAGGAAGAAATAAAAGGATATGTGAGGAGTATGAAATTGGTTTAGTCGACCAAAGGTTAAAAGACGAGGACTTGGTCGAAAATGGTTTTAGTCAACAAAGAAGGGTGTTTTGGACTTAGAGGAAGTATGATTATTCTTTGCCAGAAAGAAAGCGTCGAAGCAAGGCAGAATAGGTTTGTGTTTAAGAGGCTTAGAGGAATCGTGGGCAGTTACCAGCAACCCATGACGTGTTCAAGCGCCAAATAAGCGGAACTTTAAAATCATGAGCAGTTACTAGCAATCCACGACGTGTTTGAGCGCCAAATAGGTGGCAACATTTAGTGAAGCAGTTATCTCAAGATGTTAATATTAGCCATAGATTTTATCTAGGTAGTTACTTTGTAAACACTATAAATAGGCATATTTTGTGTAGTTTGTGGGTGTTCACTTGTCAAACTCTCTCATTCCGAGCGTCAGGAAATCAAGAGTGAAGAGTGATTGATGTACGTGAATCACCATTTTTATTTCAATGCAAATCTTTTATCTTTCAATTATATCTTTTGAGTACTTTATCCGTTTTCTCTTTACTGTCGAGCAAGATCTATATGTTATCTTCTATTTCACATAAACAATTGACACTATCTGTGGGTCACGAGTCACCTGTCAGTTAGTTTAGTGAGTCTCGCTTTTTTGTATGAATATCTTCTGTCAGTCACGAGTTACCAGTCAGTCGATTAAATTATAGTGTGGAAAACCATTACACCCATTTATCTAGTCAAAAGAAAACTGTTTCCCTTGACTAATATTTCGACAGAATATGTGTGATAGCAAAAACTCTTAGCACGCGTCTTGAGATTAACTAGTTGATCTCGCAATTTACCCTCAGTTTAGAACTCTGGGAGGACCAGCGGTTGTTTATCATTTTCCACAGTAAACAAATGTATGAAATTAAACACAAAATTATATTTTTCTCTATATGTGCATGTATGGATCCATAAATTTTTTGTAAAAAACTGAACCAACATAAACTGTATTAGTTTTGTTTAGTTAAGTTTTATTTTTAAAAGTCAACTGAACCAAATCGAAGCACACATTTTTTCTTTTGCGGTTCGAGTGATTTTTAGCTTCAAAACTGCCCAAACCGCACCACGAACACCCCTAATTATAGCTGGTCATGGGGGTGTCATTAGAGATGCTTATGGTAGCTGGTTGGCTGGATTTGCTAAAAACATTGGCACTTGTTTTGAGTCTGTGGCAGAACTTTGGGGGTTTGAAGGTCTTAAGTATACTTATCGATTAAAGATCGGGAAGGTGGAGATTAATGTGGATTCAATGACAGTGGTGGAAGTTTTTAAGAAAGGATTTTCTGATAGTCTTGATGGTCGTGCGATGCTCCGACAAATGAACATGTTGATCAAGATTCATGAAGAAGTTCAAATAGTGCATATGTATAGAGAAGCAAACAAATGCGTAGACACGCTTGAAAATGAAGTTTGTTATTTAGACACTAATATTATCGTTTATAATAATCCTCCTAGTTACCTTAATTCATTATTAGTTGATGTTTTCTTGGGATCGTCTTTCTCAAGATTAATCTCCGTGTAGTTTTATCTTTTTTTCTTTGGGTTTCAACCCTCTCTTATATCAACAACAAAAAAAGCTTTATTATATTTTGGCTGATTTCACATATATGTTAACAATTATAAAATAATATATAAAATTTAATTTTATTAAGAGATTAATATTTTTAGCGTTAATCTAACTATAATAAATAAATTGTGGCATTATATTGTAATTGATTGGAGGTGTGTATAAAAAAAAATTATACAATGAATTCATAAATATTGATCTTTTTTAATAATTACATGAGAAGGAGGTATTTAAAAAATGATAAATAATAATATTAATAATAAAGAATATGATAAACATTGATGTTTTATAAAAAAAATTGAGTTCATTTTTTAAAAGAAGTTGAAACAACTTATAATTTTATATAAATGTAAAATAAAGATTATTGTCATTTTAATAAAATAGTTGTGAAGAATCATTTTATTTTTTATAAATAAAATGATTTAACATGACATGTGGTCATTATTAATGAAACATTATTGTTCTGTTAGAAATTCATAGATGATTGGTGAAATAATGGAGTAGAGTCTTGATATGGCGAAGTGAATATGTAATACTATGGTACAAGACTGGATTTACAAGGTTAGCACTCCAATGTTTCAGTGTGTGTTTGGTAAAGCAGTGGTATATTGCTACCGTGCATCCTGAGCGCGATTTTGATAAATTACTAGTTGTAGCTTTTGTGAGACGTGCGGTGTTTCCACGATTTTCTTCAAAAGCCAGACATAGGCTAAGTCGGTTAAATGATGAGGGGTAGAGTGAGGTACAAATTAAAGAGAAAGTACCTCGAGCTTCATATGGGATATGTTGTATATGAATGACGATTATGGAAGTTCCTTGTCATTTCTACATAAAATATGGGAGACCATCTGATGACATATAACAGTAAGCGATAAGCCCTAGTGGGGATCTGATGTGATGTTCTAGATCAGGGTTACATTATACCATTAGTACTTTGGCGGAGTGGTCGGGAATGATGATTGGGCTTCCTCATTTTAGGCTAATGATTATTGTAGAACAATTGTCCATAAGTCTTATTTTAGGGGAGAAACGAGAAGTCTTTAACAATGTTGGGTCATGTTTATTATATTGAGTTCATCTTTTGGATAAGTGTAAAAGATTTGGAAGTCAGCTTGAGTTACCTTGGGAACAGATGAATAAAATTCTAGTCTGAACATTGAAATATATCGCATGATCTTTCTTACATTTGGCCCTAGTTCCTTAGACTATGGTGTGGAGTTTCCCTCTATTGTGCTTAAGTGTACTCGAGTTTCCTTACAATATTGAGGAAAATCCAACTGTTGTTTCTCATTTTACCATTTCTTTTATTTGGGACCGTTGAATTACTTGCCCCGTCCTAATATATAAAATTTATTTCACGTTCCTTTCCATATTTCCTCTCTTTACACAAACTGTAAGTTTTTCCTTCTTTTATGAACCTCTATTATTTTGCCTTGCGCTTCAATGATTTATGTTTTATTTATCTTTCTTTTCGTCTCTAGGTTGCATATTTTCTCAACTCATCACACCCATAGAACAATTTTTTGCTTTAATTGTTTCCTCAAACTTCAACTTCTTCAGGTACCATTTATCTTGCACCAAAATAGTAAACCCAAAAATGCCAAACATTTCCCTCTAGCAGTTAATCGACCCACTGCAAACCTCATTACTCTCATGATAGTTCTGACTTTGATGAGAGGTTTATCGAAGATGGAAGTGAACCCTCAATATGGAAACTATCATATTGGTTCATACCTTAACAATTAAGGATCCACATTAGTAGCTTAATCTCTTTGCATTATATGCCAATATTGTGACAAAACTTGGCATACAACAAAGATTTTCTAAATTACATGGTTATATAAAAGCTTCATAATGGTCTTATGGCTCATCATGCACGTACAACATTGTGCGTTGTTGCTCAAGTTTTAGTCATGGATTCTAGTGCAACTCATCACACCACCAATGCTTTGGATAACTTTCACCTAAATCGCTCTTATCATGGCACATACGAGTTACTCGTTTGCGACGACAAGAGCTTACCCATCACAAATACTCATAAAACATTTATATACACTCCCCCACACTCACCTAATCTACCAAATGATTTACATGTTCCTAAAATTTTCAAAAAACTTTTATCTATTTAATCTCTCAGTCAAACTTGCGAGTGCAATATCCTTTATCATATGTATTGAATGATGTCAAAATTAGGTAATATTTAGTATTTATATATTGGACATTATCTCTTTATGTCTAGGTTGCATTTTCATCTTAGGACACCTTTAGATTATGTCAAAAGCATTTGGACAAGTTTAAAAGTAAAAAATATGAATTTTTATGAAAAAATCATGTTTGGAGTCAACTCACACTGAAAGAATTTTGAAAAATTACTCTCTGTTTAAAAGGAATTGATACATAGGGGGTTTAGAGTCGACACACAACACTAAGGAGTCAACTCCCTCGAGTTATGGTTCTACTCCCACTGAAAGGTTTTTTCTAATTTTTATTTCTGTTAAAAAGGAGTCGACTCACACGCATTTGGGGTCGATATATAACAATAAGGATTTGTTGTACCCCAAAATTTGCCCTCTCATTTTACTCAAAACATACTCCTAGAGATCCTCAATTTGCTCAAGGTTGCCTAAGAGTTAGCCATACAAACTCTCTCCTAAGGCAATGTATCTCAAACTAGGGTTTCCATTTTCATCAAGATGGGTGAACTCCAAAGACTTCATATGCTCTCCATGGTCCTAATATGTTCTCAAGACCCTCCATGTCAAATTTCAAGCATTGCACAAGAAGTTTGCTCAGTCGACTGCTCAGATGCTTAGGAATCGATTGTACTAGGTCAAAAGTCAATTGTGGCCCACATACAGTCAAACTTCAATATTCTTGGTCAACATCAACATTTTGAAGTTATATCCATCATTTTATCAAGGGTTGATCATGATTCCTCAAGGAATGCCCCAAATTCATCAAAACCCAAAAGTTGCTAAATTAGGATTTCTTAGGAAAAGTCAACCAAACTTTGACCAAGCATAACTTCCTCATACTTTATCAGAAATTTTCCATCCAAGTCTCATTTTGAAGAGGATGCAATTACCTATAGTTCATCTTCAACCCTCAAGTTAAAAATATTCACTCACAAAAAGATATGAATTTCTACATTATAGGCCCTTTTGAAAAGTCAACAAAAACACTTTTTGGGTCAAAGCTTCTTACATGAACATGGAAGACCCAATTGAGATGAGACCAAAAGGGTTGTTTAGGGTACACCCTAAGCTTTCTAAAAAGTCCAAGAACACCTCTCTAGGGTTAAAATTGGAAGAGATATGCCTTGTCAAAGTTGACCTTTTTTGCAAAATTGTCAAAAGTCAAATGTGCTCAAAATGCATTTTTTTTCCAAATGGGCCTAACTCTTCATGTTTGCACCTCACTTATAACATGGTCCACGACCCAAATATTCACTCACACATTATTTGCCTCATTTTTCATTTTATTTTGATTTTTATTAATTAAAAATTGAATTAAATCAAATAAATGATAAATAATAGCAACGATTTGTTTTAATTGGATTTTTGGACAGAATCACAAGCTCATTATGCTGGCATATCAAGATCAAATCGAATCAAAGTTAATTGGCACAAGAATGGCATGATTAGGCCAAATTTGGAAGGATATCATACAACATGAAAACCAAATCAAATCTTCAAAAATTGCAAAGATACTAGTGGTTTTTATAACCCTAATTCGTTCAAGGATATATAATGAACAAAACGTAGCACAAAAACAAGAGGTTGCAGTCGTGAAGAACCCTAGAACAAACTCAAAATTTTGGCAAAAAGTGGTGATCTGATCTCTACCCTAGAGGATAATTCAAGGCCTTCCAACATTCCTAAACGATTCATGGACCTTCCTAGAAGCTAACCCAGTCGATTGCAGGTCCTTTCACACCCAGAATCATCACATAATACTCTCACGGTTTGCTTCTTTTTCAAAATCCGATTACAATGATTCTTGCATCATAAACATGTTTTAATGATATATTTGTGTTTGTTGACATATTTGCAACATATTTGAGTGGTTTAATTGATGTTTCAGTGCATATATTGATGATTACCACTGCTAGGGTTTGAGGTTCCGTTTTAGGGTTTCTTTGTACAGGTGAAATTGGGCCAAGAAAAGAGTATTATCATACTCGTGAGATCAAAACGAGTTGATCCATAGGCTTAGAATTAATTTATCATGCTTGCTATTGATTTTGGAAGGTTGCATGTTTGTAGCTATGGAAGATGTTCATAGGTGAAAATATTGTACCTAAAATGACGGACTGAGGAAGAAGGTGATGAGGTGGCTGATAACCACGAGCTCGTTTGAATTAAACGCGCGTTTTTAATTTTTTCTAGTTTATTCACGTTTTAACATATAATATGTATTGTTGTTATTATGTTAACAACTAAGCGACGCAACGCAACTGACAAGGATGTGTGTTTGAAAATGGGAAGACCTGGGTTCGATCCCAGGTCCAAGCATTTTATTATTTTCTTCATATTTGATTACAGATTCCATACTCCAAATTGCCAGACATCCACCATGCACCACAACATCTAGCCAATGGATCATCTCCATCACTAATCCAACGTCCCATGCAGCAAGGTCCATGGTACACCCTCCAAGCATGGTCACCAATGAATCTAGCGCAGGATTGGGCTTCAGATTGGTGGGCCTGGAATAATTTCAAATACCCCCCCCCCCCCCATTTAGCTTACAATACAGGTCCAATTTCCTTTATTTTTATCTTAATTCTTTTATTTTAATTATTTTATTAATTATTTCCTTTTTATAAATAACACCAAAAATCATATTTTTTTTCATTAAATCAAAAAATCACAAAAAAACATTGAAAATCATATTTTTCATAAAAATATTTTATTTCCATAATTAATTAGATTAATTCAAATTAGGTTAATTTAACTCCTTTTTATAATTAAAATTAATTAGAAATTAGGGTTTTGTATATAATTAATTTTTTCTTCAAAAATAACTTAAATATTTTTTTCTCAAATTAGATTTTTAGGTCTTCTAATCGTCCTCGCATTTAATTCGTCGTGCGTATTTTAATTACTTTTTTTAATTATTTTTATAATTGCTCCAAGGTTGTAATAACTTTAATTAGGTTTTAATTCCGCATTTTATTTTCAGTCAAAATAATTCTGTATCTGCGAAAGCCATGTAATAGTTATGGTTTTATAAAATCAAGCTTCTCAAATAAGATTTTGTTTTTGTTGAAGACAAACCATGGCTAACAAAGAAGGCAAAGATTTTGATCAAACATCTAAGCATCTAAGGATAATATCTTCACTCAAAGCTCTCAACAACTTTAAAGGTATAATAATATTATCTACTTTGATCTTAAGATATAGATGCTCAAAAATGAAAAAGAAATGTTTAAGAATCATTACTTAAGCTTTTCAAAGATAAAAATTCATTTTTCTTTTGCATGCAATCGATTTACATCTTAGTGCAATCGATTGCACTCCTCAAAATTTCAGATCTTTTGCTTCTGTTTCTTTGTGAAATTGATTTACATTCCTATGCAATCGATTGCATACTTAAAATTTTCAAAACGTTTGCTACTGACTTTACATGCAATCGATTACATTGTTAGTGCAATCGATTGCACTCAGTTAATTTTTGCTACTGACTTTGCATGCAATCGATTACATTGTTAATGCAATTGATTGCACTCTTAAAGATTTTGAAAAAATAGCTGTTAAAAACCCTGTGCAATCGATTAGACCAAGGGTGCAATCAATTACACACTGCAAGAATTTGAAAAATAACAGCTTTGTTCATGCCTTTTGATCATGCCTTTTCATTACATCTTTTCACTCAAACTTGGCATTTGTTCATGATACATTTCCATACCTTCGTGTTGTTTCAAAAGGGTGTTATGAACATATAAATATTCAATTTCAAATCCAGATCTAACACCTTCTTTCATAAATATTTTTCTGATCTTTCAAAATACAAACTCAAGCATTCTTCATTTTCATGCATAAGTTTTCTGCACATTTTCATACTTTAAACAGAAAACTTTGAGCAAATATATCTTGAGTCTTTGTACAATATTATTACTGAAAGAAGAAGATTATACATTGTCAAATCACTCTTAGTGATCAATATTACTCTACTCACTCAAACTCACAAATTGATATTTACTTACTTATTTTCCAGGATTGTTGGAATTAAGTTTAAGTGTTTTTGTTGAAATCTTG
The DNA here is from genome assembly GCA_948472305.1 of Vicia faba. NCBI lineage: Eukaryota > Viridiplantae > Streptophyta > Magnoliopsida > Fabales > Fabaceae > Vicia > Vicia faba. Next base: position 985,260,719 of record OX451736.1, on the reverse strand, counting down.
TCTTTCCAAATTGTTGGATACAAGTGTAGTTACATTGAGAGAATTGTTCTCATAGGTAACTTAGTGAAAATCCAAGAGGATTATTCTTGGTCCAAGAGGATTGTTCTTGGTTTGGTTGGTAGTTCTTGTTTAAGTTTGCCACAATAAGTAAATCTCTTTCATGTTGAAAGGGGACTGGAGTACTCTCGGTCTGTGAGGGGAACCAGGATATATCGCCCGTGTCTCTTTATTTTTCTGCATTTTTAAGCTTTCCTAAACTCACTTATAACCAGAAAAATAAAACCATCATCACTAAAAACCAGAATTTTTAAAAGTACCTAATTCACCCCCCTCTTAGGCTCACTTCATACTTACAATTGGTATCAGAGCAGGTTATAGGTAACCTGCTCCTAAAAGATCTAGAATGGCTTCCACAAATTATAATCCCGTTTTCAGAGATGGTGGTAGTAACAACAAGCATCCTCTATTCTGTGGTGAATATTTTGACTTCTGGAAAATTCGCATGAAGGTGCATCTAGAAGCACAAGGAGAAGAAATATGGGATGCCGTCGAAAATGGTCCATTTATCCCGATAACGGTAATCAACGGTGTTGGCTCATCAAAGCCTAAAACTGCATGGGACGATGATGATAAGAAGAAAGTTCTCTATAACAAAAAGGCAGTAAACCTTCTTCAAGGTGAACTTAGCATGGACGAATTCTTCCGTGTCTCGGCATGCAAAACAGCAAAGGAAATATGGGATACCTTGGTACAAAATCATGAAGGAACGGTTGAAGTAAAAAGATCAAGACTAAATACCCTAAGTCAAGAATACGAACTATTTCGAATGCAGCCTGGAGAAACCATTCTTGACTTACAAAAGAGATTTGCACACTTGACAAATCATCTAAGTGCTCTTGGTAAAACTTTGACAAATGATGAATTGAATCTGAAAGTACTTAGGTCCTTAACTAGGGAATGGCAACCAAAGGTAATAGCAATTTCATAAAAGAAAAGTCTCTCCAATATGACATCCGCAACATTATTTGAAAAACTTCAAGAATACGAAACGGAACTCAGAATACTCGAAAAGCATGAAAATCAAGAGAAGAAATCCAAGAATATTGCTTTGAAGATAGACTCCAAGGAAGTTGAAAAGGAAAACAATCCAGAAGAAGATGAAAACTTCATGCTTCTTGTTAAAAGGCTTGGTAAGTTCTTCGGTAGAAATGACAAACCTTTTTTTCATTCAAAAGGAAAGAAACATTTTCAGAAAAAGGAAGGCTCCACATCAACACAAGAAATCACATGTTATGAATGTGGTAAGCAAGGTCATATCAAGCCGGATTGTCCAAAACTCTCCAAGAAAGGTGGCTTCAAAGGCAAGAAGGGATTCAAGAACAAAAAGGCTTATGTCGCATGAGAGGACAATGAAATAAGTTCCTCATCCGATTCCGATAGTGATGAAAGTGAAAATCTAGCATTGATGGCCTCACACCATTCTGATGATGAAGACAATGAGGTTAGTAATGAATTTTCTCTTTTTGATAGTGATGCACAAGGTGCTATAGATGAACTATTGAATGAATGCAAAATTCTGTATAAAGCCATTTCATCACAAAAGAAACAAATTTCATCCTTAGAAGAAAAATATGTTTCAATGGAAAAAGATTTCAAATAAGAAAAACAAAAATCAAGTGATGAACAAAAACAAAACTTTGTATGCAAAAATTGTGATTCACTCTCTTTCCAAATTGTCCAATTAAAAAGAGTCATTGAAAGATATGAAAAAGGGCAAATTGGATTGGAAGGTGTTCTTAGCCAAAAAAGGCACTCCAATGATAAAAGTGGGCTTGGATATTCAAAATTTTCAAAACCAAGTTCTAACAAAACTATCTTTGTTAAGGCAAGTGATCAATCTTCCAAAGAGAAAGTGAACAAACATAAAATAGTTCGTCACTATCCGAAAAAGAAAACATTTCCTAAGAAGAAATCTCATACTTTTAGATATAGAAGTAACTTTGAACCTACTTGTTTTTATTGTGGTATTAAAGGCCATACACCTAATGCTTGCTATGTTAGAAACTTCAGTGTGGCAAGTTGGCATTATGTATGGGTAAAGAAAGGCACTAATTATGAAGGACCCAAAGCAACTTGGGTACCTAACAAAACCTAATTTGTTTTGCAGGTATGCTTGAAGACCACATGCAATCTTTGGTATCTTGATAGTGGTTGTTCAAAGCATATGACAGGAGATATAAACCAATTTTCACATCTAGCGCTAAAGGCCAAGGGTTTTGTCACTTATGGAGACAATAATAAGGGAAGAATCCTAGGCAAAGGCAAAATTGGTGCTCCACATTTCACATCCTTGAAGATGTTCTTTATGTTGAAGGACTAAAGCACAATCTTCTAAGTATTAGCCAACTTTGTGACAAAGGCTTCAAAATCAAGTTCACCAAGGATGAATGTTTGATAGAAGACGAAGTCACTCATGAGGTTATACTTAAAGGTAAAAGAATCAATAATATATTCATGATTTCCATTGATGATCCATCTTTGAAGGTTAAATGTCTCATGGCGAACAACAATGATTCATGGCTTTGGCACAAAAGAATTGCTCATATTCATATGGAACACTTGAATAAATTAATCAAGCATGATCTTGTCATTGGATTGCCTAAGAGAAATTTCATCAAAGATAGACTATGCGATGCGTGTCAAAAAGGGAAACAAACTAGATCAACTTTCAAATCTAATAATGTGGTGTCCACTACAAGGCCACTACAATAGTTACATATGGATCTATTTGGTCCATCGAGAACAAGGAGTTTTGGAGGTAATGTATATGCTTTGGTTATTGTTGACGATTTCTCTAGATATACTTGGACATTCTTTTTAGTGCAGAAAAGTGATGCATTCAAGGCGTTCAAGAAGTACGCTAAACAAATTCAGAATGAGAAGTCTCTAACAATTGCCTCAATAAGAAGTGACCATGGCAGAGAATTCTAAAATGCTCTATTTAAAGAATTCTGTGGAGAACATGGAATATCTCACAACTTCTCGGCACCAAGGACTCCACAACAAAATGGAGTGGTTGAAAGAAAGAATAGGTCTCTTGTGGAACTTGCTAGAACAATGCTTAGCGACTCAAACCTTCCAAAATACTTTTGGGCGGATGCGGTGAGCACGACGTGTTTTGTTAGCAATAGAGTTAACATTAGACCAATCTTAAAGAAAACTCCATATGAACTTTTCAAAGGGAGAAAACCAAACATTGCTTTCTTTCATATCTTCGGGTGCAAATGCTTTGTCCTAAACAATGACAAAGATAATTTGGGTAAGTTTGATGAGAAATCCGATGAAGGTATATTTCTTGGTTACTCACTCTCTAGTAAAGCATATAGAATATACAACAAAACAACTTTGACTATTGAAGAATCTATGCATTTTTCTTTTGATGAATCTAACCCCTCCAAGGAGGATAATATTGTTTGTGATAATGATGATAAACTTTTAGAAGGTCCTCAAGAAAATTCTTCCAAGGATCAACCCATTTAACTAGAAGAATCACCTCAACAAGAATCAAATCTCAATGATATACCAAAAGAATGGAGAACTCGTAGAGATCATCCTATTGATAAAGTAATTGGTGATATAAGTCAAGGCATGTCTACAAGATTAAATCTCAAGGATTCTTGCCTAAACATGGCGTTTGTCTCTCAAATTGAACCTTCCAAAGTTGATGATGCTTTAGGCGATGACCAATGGATCATAGCCACACAAGAAGAATTGAATCAATTTGAAAGGAATCACGTTTGGGAACTCGTTACTAGGCCAAGCAACAAACACATTATTGGAACAAGATGGGTGTTCAAAAACAAACTTGACGAGAATGGAATAATTGTTCGCAATAAAGCAAGATTGGTAGCTGTGATATGGTGGGAGAACTGACTTGAGGTTTTGCGTTTTATCGCAAATGTCGCGGTTAGCAAGAGTTGCCACCGACTTTTCTTTTATCCAAAAGGAAAGGTAAAAAAGCACAGGAAAGACCTTTGAGATGTTCTCTTGAGTTCGGGGGGTAGATTATGAAAAGGGAAGGTGCTAGCACCCTTTTCATCCATGGTTTTCCATGGGCTCTTAGTTACTTACTTAGATCACTTGCATTGTTTTGTTTGAAATGGTGTTTGGTGTGGTTTTGAAAGTATTTTGAAAAGAGGTCATTCGTTTAGGCAATCTTTGTAATGATTCTCGTTCTTAAGAATGTATACAAAGATGTTTGTATTTTCAAAAATGTTTTCAATGTTTTGTAAGATGTTTTGAAATGTGTGTGTGTTTGTTTTTGAAAATAGCAAGGATTGTTGTTTGAAATGGAGCAAGTAACTTAGAAGCTATCTACCTACTCAAATGTATTTCTTGTGCATTTTTATTCCTTTGACATTGTTGACTTACCATTGATTTGATAAGCAACCCTATCTTTGGATGTAAACGGGACGGGCGTGGGTCATCGTATAACCATGATAACAATGTTGCCAAGTATCTTAGCATTTTTTGAGGGACCAAGATCATTTTGTTTAGGCAACTTTTGAATAGCGTCATCAAGGGGCTATGATCTTATACTTGTTTTGTTTTGCCAAGATACTTCGCATGCGTAACATGGTCATTCTATTTTAGGCAACCAAGTGGGAGAAACCCTAAGGGTGCTTGTGTGCAAAGTGTATCATTTTCATGCTTTTGTCTTGTATTTAGGGTTTTCTATTTTGCTTTGTTTTTGTTCTTGTCATGCAAACCCTAATTACTAATCATGGTATAAAAGCGATAAATTGTGTAATGCAAATATACTAAGCTATTACAACAATTTTTATGGGAGGGGGGAATACACATTTGAATGGGGATTTGCACAAATATAAACTAAATATATTATTACAACCAAATCGAATATGCGCGAATTAAATAAATATAATACAAATATTTAAAATGCAATGCAATATGTATGTAAAAGAAAAGTTTTTTTTATGTCTTGTTTTTTGTATGAAAAAGTATTTAATTTAAACCGAAAAAAAAAGGAAAAAAATATTTATTTTTGGAAGGGATCAAACCCTAGTTTTTATTTAAAAGAAAATAATGTTCTATATTATTAACTTGTATATTTTTTTTGTATAAAAATAATAATAAATAATATTGTATATAAATATTAAAAATTAAATATGTGTAAAAATTGGTATTTATGAGTATAAAAATGTATAATAAAAGTATTAAGTATATTTGATTATTTACAAACTATTTAAGAAAATAAATTCTATTCTATCAAAATAAATCAATTTTTTTTGTGAGAAAATAATAAAAAAATAAAATAAAAGTGAAAAAATAAAGAAATATTTTTAGGATTTTTTATCATTCAGAAAAAATAAACAAAATTATTAAATATAAAAATATGAAAAAAAATATAAAAATATAAAAAAGTCAGCCAGGGGGTGCAATAGCAAGTCAGGGGGGTGTGTTTAGCAAAACCAAAAGGCCACACTGCCAAAAAGCCCACTGACTTCATCCCTGTCCTTCTTCCATCTTCTTCGCGCTATGCCAGTTCAAACCTGTATCTTGCTTATGCTTGCATAAAAATGAAAACTCATAACATGAAAAATGTGGCATTTGAGCTCACGATTCCAACCATATAAATTATGTAACCTAACTATCAAAGATCAAAGAGAATTTTGGAATCCCTAAATCATGACCTAATTTTTTCAGAGATTTCAAGCTTCAAATTCTCTTAGCACAAGTAATATAAATGCAAAGTAATGATATGTACAACTTCGTTATGATGAGAACAACATTTTTTCTTCACAAATTGTGGCTTGAGGTTGCCTATATAAAGAGATAGAGTTTAAGAAAATACCTCCTTCAGCTGGAATCGTGTATGGCAATGTAAGGACTTTGATGGAGGCCTGGTGATTGTTTGAGCTTCCTTAAGCTTCCCTGAACCTATTCCAATCTTTATCTTGCTTTGAGGATGGCTGGAACTCCCTGACCAAGTCCAACTGCAAGCTTCCAAGTTGAAAATGGAAGATGGTGAAACAGAGGTTACAAAACCAGGGTGATGGCTTGGATTGACTAGGTATCAAGTGTATAAGATGTTTGAATCAGTTAAACATAAAACGCACGAGCCAAATGAGAGTTGGCTGAGATTTTGCAGAAACTGTATGCTTAGGCAGATTTTTGATGTTTTTCAGTTTGAGAGTGTTCTAGGTTCAAGGCAAGCACGTAATGTCTTGTACAATGCTTGCATATCAATATAGAAGTGATCCAAAGTCAGCTTCCTACTAGCTGTGCAAGCCTTAGCCCTTTTGCAACTTTTCTTGTACTTGAAGCAAAGTTGACAAGACCAATCCCACATGCTTGTACCAACTTGCTTTAGGGCTGATATGAGTTTGTACAAATTGCTTGAGAGCTGTATAGTTTGCTTGTATCAAGGGGACAAGTTCAATGCTCCAAGTTGACAAAGTTGCAAAAGTTCATCTTTATGGAAATGGCAATGAAGCCTTTTTGCCCAAAATGGAATTAAAACTTGTGTAAAGTTTCAAAAGCAAGGATAAAGGCTTTGTCAACTGAGTATGAATTTAATTAAGGAGTGTATAGCAAGCTTAGGACCTGTAAAGCAAGAAATAACCATCATAGGTTTGGTTTGCAACTTGATTCTATGTGAAAATGGCTTGAACAAAAAGTGAGAAAATGCCAACTTCCTCTCTTCGATTCTCCCTACTCAAAAATGATCTTGGAGAGTTCTTGGACATTTTGGAAATATTGCAATATGCTCTATAATCCATATTTGAAATGAAATTTGAGATACCTCTTGGAACTAGGTGAAAATTTGCCATGAAGTTGGGTCCAAAACCTGCCTAAATTAGGGCAAAATTTCACTAAGTTATTTAGTTCATGATCATGTATTCAAATTTATATCTTGAGATCCAAGCATCTTTAGGGAAACGTTTGTCGAGAAAAGTTGTAGATTTCATGGAGGACTACAACTTTCATGTTGGTAACTTTTCTTGAATCAAAATGCATCATGGTGAAAAAGTGGTGAAAAGTTGAGAAAAATAAGAAAAATTTTATACTTAGAAAAATTCTAAGTTATGGAAATTTTCAAATTAAAACCCTAATTTTCAAATTTGGTTTTCTTGGTGAACAAGTTTCATATTTTGACACATCTTGATGAATTATGACTCTTGGTACTTGATTTTGACCAAAAAGTCAAAGTTGGACTTTTCAGTATACAGTTGACTTTTGATCAGTTGACTGCAAATTTCATTTGTCAATCCAATGAACTTGAGATATTTTGAACCATGTAATTAGGTAAAGATGATGCCATTGAATCCTTGAAATCATGCTTGAACTCAATTGGTCATTGGCTAGGTTAAAAATCAGAAATTGCCCTTTCTCAGTCAAAACCCTAATTTTGATCATTTTGCCGTTTTGATGATTTGATCAAATTTCTTGAGGAGTTGTGATCCAAACTTGATCAAATGGTACATATGAGTCTAAAATGTTGATGTGGATAAAAAATTATGAAGTTTGACTGTAAATTGGCCATGGTTGACTTTTTCCCCAATACAGTTGATTTTTAGGTCAATTGTCCAATTGATTGATAAAAAAATATGGTTCAAGGCTTGAAACTTATCATGAGCAATCTTAAGGGTCCAAAATGGTGTATGAAAGTCACATTAAGCATTAGTGGTCCAAAAATCCTTGTGCGAACTCAAACCCTAATTTTGGGTTATCAGTGCAAGATGAGATGTCTTGAGCTAACCAAACCCTAATCTTGTCTGGAGTCCAAGAAGTCTTGTGAGAAAAGTCTTGATAAATGAGAGGGAAAATTTTGGGGTACAACAGCTGCCCATGTTCAATCTTCTTGAACCTGAAGAGTTAGATTGGTGAGTTTTACCGCTCGTGACTCGAAGGTAAAAGATGATTGGACACTAGAGTGCCCATAAATTTGCACTCGTCAAAGTGTAGTTTTAGGGAATAGGCTTAAAGATGCCATTTGGAGAGGTGATATGATCTTGTTGGAGATGGGCTTATAGATGCCATCCAAGAATATTTGTTGTAAATCAAAAGAATAAGCATCAGAATGGTGTCCGTATCTGGAACGTATCTGAGCTGTATCTGAATTGAATCTGCATGAGCAATGGAATAACATCCGTGTCTGGAGCGTATCCGAGCCGTATCTGAACTAGAATCTGAATGAGTAACAGAATGGCTTCCGTGTTTGGAGCGTATCTGAACTGTATCTGAACTTGAATCTGAATGAGTAACAGAATGGCTTCCGTGTCTGGAGCGTATTTGGACTGTATCTGAACTTGAAATCTGAATAAGTAACAGAATGGCAACCGTGTCTGGAGCGTATATGAACTTGAAATCTGAATAAGTAACAGAATGGAAACCGTGTCTGGAGCGTATCTGAACTTGAATCTGAATGAGTAACAGAATGGATTCCGTGTCTAGAGTGTATCTGGAGTATATCTGAAAGATGAATCTGAATAAGTATCAGGATGGCATCCATATCAGGAGCGTATCTGAACTTGAATCTGAATGAGTAACAAAATGACATCCATATCTGGAGCGTATCTAAACTTGAATCTGAATGAGTAACAGAATGACTTCCGTGTCTGGAGTGTATCTGTACTGTATCTAGAATCTTTGAACATTGTTAATGGTAGCTGTTAATCTTATCCTGAAAAGGGTAAAATGTTAGCTGAAGCACAAAGTTATGTTGCATGAAATGTATGATGCAATATATGTACTTTATCAATGTTTATGATATATGGATGTAATGTATGCGCATGTAAGCTGATTTGTTGTATTGCTGAGGAAGATAAATCCTTGTCTGCTGCTGAGGATATGTGGATTCTTCATGTCTTGAAGTTGGAGTATTGACAAAAATTCCGTTGTGAGAGTAATGCCATATACTTCTTGAGGAATCTGCTTGGGGAATCCAGAGAATTTTGATGACTTCTACTGGGAACTAATGACGGGAGTCTTTGTTCTGTCGGGGAGCAATAAAAACTCCATGGGGAAAAAGCTTATTCTTGTTTGGAAAAAGTTTAGGAGTTTCGGTCGTCTGTCACCCTACCGGGGAGTTATCCTAGGTTGGGGAGTAACAGAAGTTAACTGTTATCCGATTGATTTTCGGGCTTCAAGATAACCTGCTGGGGGATTTTGGAGAAACTGGATGGTTTCCACTGTGGATTAATAATTTGAAGTTTTGGCTCCGTTGGGGATTTTGATAACATACTGTAGGGATTGTTCAGGGAATAGCCTAAAGACATTTTCCTATTCTTTCAACCTGTCAGTAATTGTTCTTTTTTTTCATTTCGTTTATTTATAAACAGTAATTATGTTCAAATGCATATGTTCATTAATGAATCATTGGACGTTTTTTGAAAATAAAACACAAGTGTAAAAGAAAAGGACAAATAGTTTTCTATACTTTAAAGAGGTATTTTTGTATTTACTTTGAATAAGTATTTTGTACAAAGGAGACAGACACCCTAGTAAGAGGACGGTGTCATGAAAATAAGAAAAATTTATACAAAGAAAGATAGCTATGTGTAATAATCCCATGGGGTTCCCATTCTGCTATAGCCTTCGTATCTCCGAATATCTTGTTTGTTTGTCGCTTTGTCCGAAGATGATTGAATTGATCAGAAACTCTGAGTTTGTCAATGAAGAGATTATCCTTAAAATGATCTGAAGAGACATAGTCATACGCTTTAATTCCATAAGTTTTTCCTGAACCGCCCTTTCGGGTTTTCGATCCACCGAGAAACCCTTTTTTGCCCAAGTCGCCCTTTCGGGTTTTCAACTTGCCGGGTGTACAGATTTTTTTATTTTATCCCTAACTTTTGCCCAAACCTTTTGGTTCGTCGGGATGCCCTTGTTTTGCCTAGGTGTGTCAACCTAACGGGTCTCTCATGCGTAGTATCTTTTGACTATGTCCGCGTTCGCAGGGTGTGGCAGGTCTTCGTCGTCCATGGTGGTTAAGATCATTGCCCCACCGGAGAAGATGTTCTTGATTACAAATGGTCCTTCATAGGTAGGAGTCCATTTTCCCCTGGGATCACTTTGTGGCAAGATGATGCGCTTGATCACTAGATCTCCAACTTGATATACTTGGTGTCTGACTTTCTTGTTGAAAGCCTTGATCATCCGTTTTTGATACATCTGACCATGGGAAACAACAGTAAGTCTCTTTTCGTCAATTAAGTTCAACTGATCAAGTCGGGTTTGAATCCAATCGTCCTCACTCAAACCTGCATCCTTCACGATTCTCAAAGAGGGGATCTGAACCTCAATAGGTAGAACAACCTCCATGCCATAAAACAGAGAATAGGGTGTTGCCCCAGTTGATGTGCGAGCTGTGGTACGGTACCCATGGAGAGAAAACGGTAGCATCTTATGCCAGTCTTTATAGGTGACTGTCATTTTCTGTATGATCTTTTTAATATTTTTATTAGCAGCTTCGACTGCACCATTCATCTTTGGCTAATAGGGGGATGAATTGTGATGTTGAATCTTGAACTGCTCACACAAGGCGGTGATCATAGTATTATTAAGGTTAGTCCCATTATCAGTGATGATCCTTTCTGGGATACCGTACCGGAAAATGAGATTCTGCTTGATGAAGCGGGCAACAACATTCTTAGTAACGGATGCGAAGGAAGCTGCTTCGACCCACTTTGTGAAATAATCAATGGCCACTAGAATGAAGCGGTGTCCATTGGAGGTTGTAGGCTAGATCTCCCCAATCATATAGATTCCCCACATAACGAAGGGCCAAGGAGCTGTTAAGACATTTAGAGGAACCAGGGGCACGTGCACCTTGTCTGCATAGATTTGACACTTATGACAGGTCCGGGAGTGTTGATAGCAGTCTGCTTCCATGGTAGACCAATAATAGCCTGCCCGTAGGATTTTCTTCGCCATCGTATGCCCACTAGAGTGAGTGCCAAAGGTACTTTCATTTAATTAAGCCATGATCTTTTCAGCTTCAATCTTATCCACACAACGGAGCAGAATAGAATCATGATTACGTTTGTACAGGATGCCATTACTTAGGAAGAACTTAGCAGATAATCTCCTTAGGAACTTTTTATCATTGATTGAAGCTCCTTCTGGATATTCTTGAGCCTCGAGATACCTTTTGACTTCATGACACCAAGGCTGGTCCACTACTTCTTCAGTATTAATCTCGTGATAGTGTGTTGGTTCGTCCATTCGTTCAATGGTGATCTGGGGAGCTTCGTTATCCCAATCAAGTTTAAACATAGATGACATTGTGGCTAGAGCATCTGCTAGCTGATTTTCTTCTCGCGGGAAGTGCTCGAAGGTAATCTGCTCAAAATATGGTAGCAATGTCAAAAGATGTTCTTTGTAAGGGATAAGGTTTGGGTGCTTAGTGTCCCACTCTCCTTTGATCTGACTGATGACCAAAGCCGAATCTCCAAATACAACTAAAGATTTGATCCCAAGTCTATGGCAGCCTTGAGACCAAAGATGCATGCTTCGTATTCCGCCATGTTGTTCGTACAGTTTAAGCAAAGTCTGACAGTAAAAGGAGTATGGCATCCTTCCGGAGATATGAGTACAACACCGATACCATTACCAAGTGCATTAGATGCCCCATCAAAGAATAGGTTCCATCGGGATCCTTGTCCAGGTCCGTCATATGGTCTGATTTCTTCACAGTTGTCTAATGTCATGATGTCTTCATCCGGGAATTCAAACTTCATGGACTTATAATCTTCTACAGCTTGATGAGCAAGATGATCAGCTAGCACACTGCCCTTTATAGCTTTCTGGGTAGTGTACTGTATGTCATATTCTGTTAGGATCATCTGCCATCTAGATATCCTCCCAAACAGCGCAGGCTTCTCAAAGATGTACTTTATTGGATCCATCTTAGATATCAGCAAAGTGGTATGAGTCAACATATACTGTCTTAGCCGGCAAGCAGCCCATACCAGAGCGCAACAATTTTTCTCGAGCAGTGAATATCTGGTTTCACAGTCGGTAAACTTTTTGCTCAGGTAATAAATAGCGTGCTCTTTTCGGCCAGACTCGTCATGCTGCCCCAATACATACCACATTGAGTTCTCTAAAACGGTCAGATACATGATCAGTGGTCTTCCCTCAACTGGTGGCATCAAGACATGAGGCTCTTGTAAATACTCTTTGATTTTGTCAAAAGCAATCTGACATTCATCATTCCATCTGACTACTTGATCTTTCTTCAGCAACTTAAAGATTGGTTCACAAGTAGATGTTAGGTGAGAAATGAATCTGGAAATATAGTTCAGGCGTCCCAAGAACCCTTTGACTTCCTTCTCAGTATGAGGAGCAGGCATTTCTTGTATCGCTTTGACCTTGGCAGGATCAACCTCGATGCCTTTGTTGCTGACAATGAAACCTAAGAGTTTACCGGACCAGACTCCGAATGTGCACTTGTTCGGGTTCAACCTTAGTTTATACTCCTTCAATCTGACAAACAGATTTTGCAAGTGATCAAGGTGTTCTTCTTCAGTTTGTGATCGGGATATCATGTCATCTACGTAGACCTCTGTCTCATGATGTATCATATCATGAAACAAAGCTACCATGGCGCGTTAAAATGTTGCCCTGACATTCTTCAGTCTGAATGGAATCACTTTATAGCAGAACGTACCCCACTGCGTGACAAATGTAGTTTTCTCCATGTCCTCAGGTACCATTTTGATCTGGTTATAGCCTGAGAATCCGTCCATGAAAGAAAATACTTTGTGCTGGGCTGTATTGTCGACCAGGATGTCGATGTGTAGAAGTGGAAAATCATCTTTAAGACTGGCCTTATTTAAATCTCTATAGTCCACGCACATTCTTACTTTGCCGTCCTTTTTAGGCACGGGAACAATGTTGGCAACCCATTGAGGATAGGAAGTAACAGCCAGAAATCCAGCATTGAACTGTTTCATGACTTCCGCTTTGATCTTCTCTGACATGTCAGGTCTCATGCGACAGACTTTTTGCTTCACTGGTGGACAATCTTCTCTTGTGGGTAGATGGTGTACCACAATATCTGTATTGAGTCCTGGCATGTCTTCGTATGACCAGGAAAAGATCTCAACATAATCATGCAACAGCTGAATTAGGCGCTCCTTGACACTCGGCTCTATATTGGCACCCACTTTGATTTCCTTTTTATCTTCCTCGGTACCCAAATTGATTGTATCTAACAGCTCCTCATGAGGCTGAATAGCTCTTTCCTCTTGTTGTAGTAGTCTGGCCAATTCCCCCGGCACTTCACAATCTTCCTCATCTTCGTATTCGGCTTGGTAGATCAGATTTTCAGAGTCACTGAAGGCTATTGTAACGCCCGTAATTTAATTAATTATTTAATTAAATTATTTTTAGAATATTTGTGAAGAAGTATTATTAAATTGGATTTATTTTATTAATGGAGAAATAATAATATATTTGAGGTATTATATTATTATGAGAAATAATGTTAGAAGCTAATATTATTAAGGTGGGCTTAATTTGAGATAGTAGAAGTAATAAGGGGGTGTAAGTTTGGAGCCCATTAAGGAATAATCTAATAATATTAGATTATTTTATTATTTGTTGTTAGAATAGAAGGAAGAAACAGTAAGAAGAGAAATAAGGATTGTGGAACGTGAAGCTGCTGGTTTTTGAAGGAAACGGCAAGAACAAAGATTCAACCCAGGAATTGTAGAGCGACCTTCGATCCAAGGTAAGGGTGGGGTTCTGGCTTTATAATTGGGTTCATGATGTTTGATATATGGGGTTAGATGTAATTGCTGTTTTGTTATTGAATTGAATGATGTATGGTGAATATTGATGAATTCTCGATGGATAAATGATGTTATGATGCTGTGTAATCGATGTTGTATTATAAGTTAATGTTAGGTGATGATTTATTATGATTATGATGAGGATTGTAGGACTGCAATTAGATTCCAGTAGTGAATTACAGTAGAAAAATTCCATTAGTGAATTGCAGTAGAAAACACAGAAAATTATGCAGAAAATCGCAGGATGCGTCGACCTCAAACTGGATGAGTCGTTGCAAGGAGGCTGTTGGACTCAGGATGAGTCGATGCATATAGAGGATGTGTCGATACATGAGTGTGCGAGACTCAGGATGCATCGACCAGTGCGATGCATGTGTCGATACATGCTGCATTTTGAAGTCAGGATGAGTCGATCGGTAAGTGCATGTGTCGATACATGCTGGGATTTGAAGCAGAATGAGTCGATCCATAAGGAGGATGCGTCGACTCATAGCGTAAAGAAGAAGCAGGATGTGTCGACCCATGGTGTTTTGTGTCGATACATAAAGTCTGATTTTTGACAGAATTGACTTCTAATTGCTGTAACTTGAGTTTTAGGATGTTGTTTGGGATGCCGTTCGAAGCATTGATTAGCTAATGCGATGAATATTATTTTAGATGATTAAAATGATGATTAAGAGGTGTAATTCCAATAACTAATTTAGGATTAGAATTTATTCCCGTAGATGACCGTTATGCTGGATTTTGGACAGATTGATGAATTTGAGATGCTAGAGGTTGCTGTTAGAATTATGACAGTAAGACTTAGTGATAATAATGATGTACAGTAGTAGAATAACAGTATGGCTTACTGTAGTATTGATATACAACTGAATATTAGTGAGATGTTATTAAAGCTGTGTTTGATAATTTATGATGAACAAATGATGTTGATAAATAAGTAATGTTTAACAAATTACTTTGAGATGTTTATGAGATGATGTGATTGAGATGTTGTTGTTTGAGATGACTGAAATGTTGTTGTTTTGATGATTGAGATGTTGTTATTTGAGATGACTGAAATGTTGTTGTTTTGATGATTGAGACGTTGTTGTTTTGAGATGTGTTTTGAGATGTTGTTAACTGAGTGTGTTATTACATTCATGTTGAGTCGCATACATTGCATTTTTTTGAGATGGTCTGGATTGGAAAATTTTGAGATGAAGGCCATGCCTTATTTGATGCCTCTATTAATTGGCAGATTAGATTTTTGAGATGGGAGTTCTTCTCCAATGGTACCACATGTATTTGCATAGTTTTGAGTCGCATTTTTGTGATTGAATAATGAGATGTATTTGATGTTGCTGAATGAATATGTATGCTGTATTTATTGTTGATTATGAGATGAGAAATGGTGATGTGATTGATCTAATTTAATATATTAATTATCACGCGCTTTATTATATTGTTAGATATCTCACCCCTTCTGTTTGAATGTTGCCCCTATGTTGGTAACGTGCAGGTAATCGAGAGTGAAGGCCGTATACCTTCAATAGATTGAGTCGGTGTCATTGCTCTGATATGTAACACTCGGGGGGATGAACGCTTGCTGATTTTTTATTACTGATTTTTAGTTGTTGAACTTTAAATTGTTTATTTACTAAATATGCGATGTTTCGAAGTTGTTGCTATTTTATTTAAATATGTTATTGAAGAATTCCGCTGCGTAGTTGTTGAATATTTAATGAAAGATGTTATGTTGTTAGTTCATCCGACGTTTTGAATAAGTGTTATATATCTATGATGTATGCAATGAGTTTATTAGAAGAATTTGTGACGCCCCGATTCATTTGTATGATTGAAATTTTATAACTCTGATTTATTTTGCATAATTTGCTTGGGGTAGAATTGGGGTGTTACAGCTATAGCAGTATCGTTACCCATGGGATCCAGAATGGAAGGGTACCTGCATTTGTGAGTGTGGGTGTGTGTAAGGGTATAGCCATCTTAAAACAATAAAATGTAAAAGAAAGACAATGAGCACAAAAAGGTTTATATATGAAAAAGCGTCCATGATTCATTGAATGTCATATGAAGATGAAATAAAAACCCTTACAAATGGACCAATGTGCCTCGGGTAAGACACAAGGTTGAAAATGTACGAATTGTTTGTGAATATTACAAGTCTAACAGAAATGTAAAAGATAAATTACTGAGAGATGAAAGTTATTGGGACAAAGTCTTTGGCTTCCCAGTTGTGAAGTCCTCCGTTGACAGTAGGAAATATCCAATCTTCCAACCTGCCATCATCTTCACTGTCCTCCACTGCATTGGCATTATGACCATGCCTAGGCATTGGAGTGGAAATAACATTTGGTTTCTTATGCGCTTCAAACTCAACTTCCTTCACGTCTATCAGGTCTTGAATTTTGTTCTTCAGAGCCCAACAGTTGTTAGTGTCGTGCCCTGGACTTTCAGAATGGTATGCGCATCTGGCATTTGGATGGTAATGAGAAGACGCAGTATTGGGATTCTTTGGGGCCTCTTTTAAAGTCACCATATTCAATTTCAGAAGATGTGGTAGAACTTGGGCCGGAGTCATGTTAATCTTGGTGAATTGTCGGACTGGCCTTTCCACCCTTGGATGATTATTTCTTGGCTGGTCTGATGCAGGCTTTGGAATCATAACGGCCCCCACTGTTGGCCGGTGTTCAGTTCTTCCTTGATTTCTGTGTGAATAAACAGCAGATACATCCTTCTTCCAGTGAAGGGATTTTTCACAGCTGTAGAGGCAGACGCGTCCTTCTGAATCTTCCCACTTCTTATACCGGCTTCCACCCTCTCGTCGGTTAAAATCAATTCAGTAAACCCTGCAGAGGAGCTCCCAATCAGATGATTGGAGAAATGGCCCTATAGAGTTCCCAAGAACATGTCCACCAACTCCCTTTCAGACAGAGGGGGTTGCACTCTTCCGGCTAGATCTCTCCACTTTTGCGCGTAATCTTTGAAGCCCTCATTTGAAACCATAGCCATACTCTGAAATTGAGTATGGGTAGGCGCCAAATCGACATTGTATTGGTATTGTTTATAGAAAGCTGCTGCCAGGTCTTCCCAATTGTGGACATCGGCCCTTTCTAATTGGTAAAACCAATCAAGTTGCGTTCCTGATAAACTGTCTTGGAAGAAATGAACCCATAAGTCTTTGTCGGTAGAGTGCGGCTGAATCTTCCTGACATATGACCAGAGGTGCATTTTAGGACAAGACACCCCATCATACTTGGCAAATAATGGCACTTTAAACTTTGGTGGGATTACAATTCCTGACACCATCCCTAACTCTTCAAAATCTAGACCTGGTACTCTCTGCATTTCCATAGCAGTTAAACACTCTTCCAAGTGTTTGTACTTATCATCAGCCGGAGGGTATTATTGTTCAGAGTAGTCCTCCTCTTCCTCTTCTTCTTCTTAAGAATCTGATGGTACTGCCGTTTCTTTTCCTTTTCTTTCCCCTTCATCAGATGTTGTTGGAAAATCTAAGGTCTTTCTAGCTTGTCCCTGAAACCTTCTGCCCATGATTATCACACCAGCTGGCTTCTTCTTCTTTTTCTCTTTCTCTTTTTCTAGCAGAGTCTTCAGCTCCTCTTGCCCCTTGGCTAAGTTCATGAGTAACTGTTGAAATTGTGTATTTTGAGCTTGAAGGTCTTTAACCGTCTGTTCAAGATCTATCTTGCTGAAATAAATAGTAGATGGATGAGGAAACTTGTTGCAAAGACCTGTTTATGTTTATGATGAATGATATGTATTCATGCAATGCTTTCAAGGATTTAAAAATTCAAATTTGTTTCAAATAAAAAGAAACACGCGCTATATTAATAAGATAGAATTTGAGTACATCAATGCCCCTAGGGCAAAATAATACAAAACTCTAAGATAAAAAGACATTGCACATCCTCTTTAGTGCAATGTAGGTATTGAGAGTCTGCTCTTTATGAAGTAGCCGAGTGAGTTCTAAAACCTTCTTCTCGCTTGCGTAGAATTGGGCTTCAAAAGTATCGCGCTCTCCTTTGAGCTGTATCCAATCCCTTTGTAGGTCTTCGAGTGATGTAGGCATGTCAGGATGTAGGATAGTGTATGGAACTTCTCCCTCCTTAACAGGCTCAATAATCACTGGGAGAATGGAAGGATAAGGCATCATAAGACTTTGAGCGCGGGTTCATACCCACTTGAGGTAAGGCCCAAGAGGGATGGAATTCTTGTGTCCCAAAGTCTTGCTATCCACCTTGTTTAGCATCCTCCAAGCTCGGATGAATCTTTGGAGAAGTCCTTGATTGTCATTGTCATAGTCCAAAACCAAGCCTTGAATCAGCATATCATGTGGGCCATCCCTTCGGGCATAACCAAACTGTCTTAGAGCTAAGCACGGGTTGTAGGTGATGCCTCCCCTAATGCCAAGTAGAGGGACATTAGGGAATTCCCCACAACGGTCAACAATGATAACATTCTCTTTGGATCGAGAACACCAATGAATATCTGAATGTTTAAGTGTCATCAACCTTTGTGACCATCTCAAACCTTGCTCATTCTTTAAGACTGATTGGGGAAGATGAGAAATAAACCATCTTTCCAGGAGAGGAGTGCAACACATAAGAACACCTCTTTTCCTCATTGTACGAGTGTGAAAAGAGTGTAAGATATCTCCAAGCAATGTAGGCACCGAATTGCGTGACATGAAGATTTTGACAGTACTCACATCTATGAGTTGGTCAGGGTTGGGAAACAAGACCATCCCATAGATAAGAAGAGACACAATCTCCTCAAAAGCTTGCAAGTCCAAGGAGTTCCAACAGTTTTGGGCCTTCTCAAACAAGAACTTTGCCAAGAAGCCTTTGACACCACTTCTAGTTTCCCAATGGGTTGTGACATCATATGAGTGCAAGTGCAGGGCTTGAGCAATCTCTTCTGGCTTTGGATCTCTTTCTGTACCGTTGTAGTTGATTGAAAATGGGAATCCTCAAGAGTTGAGAGAATTCTTCCAAAGTAGGCACAAGCTGGTAGTCAGGAAATGTGAAACAGTGATGCAAAGGGTCAAAGAACTGGAAGAGAACCTTCATCATGTCTTCCTTTGTGTTGGAGGTGACCAAGTTGAGTAAACGACCATGCCTCTCGGTGAATGGAGAGTTCTCAAGAATCCTTGAAGCTAGATCCTTGAGTTTTGGAGGAATTCTTACAAGATTGACTTGGATAGTTTCCTGCGAAGTGAATCCATATCCTACAAAACAAGAACAAAGATGAATTTCCAAAATCCTTGAAATGGTTAGTGGATGTATATGATGCTCATGATGTCCAAGATGTTATGCACAAGTATATATGTACAAGACCATCAAACAAGTTCCTAGTTTAGGCTTGCATGGGGTTTTATAGGTGTGATCGGTGGATCTGGAACTGACTGTTTAACGCTGGTTCGCGAAATGTCGCGGAAGCAAGAGTCGCCACCGTCTTTTATTTTCTCCAAATGGAAAGGACAAAAGCACAGAAAAATTCCTTATAGAGATTGCTCTCGGTTCGGGAGGTAGAGTTATAGAAAGGGAAGGTGTTAGCACCCTTTCTATCCATGGTTATCCATGGGCTCTTAGATACTTGCTCATTGTGTTTTCAAAAGTGTTTTCTTTTCAATTGTGAGTGAGTTTGAAAAAGTTTCTTTGAAAATTCCAGTTCGACTCTTGTATCAGTCCTCAAGAGTGTTTGAAAAATTGCTTTCGAAAGCTTTTTGAAAAGGTGTCGGTGTGAAAAGTATTTTTGATTTGTTTTGTTTTGAATTAGAGCAAGTATCCACGAGTCGTCTACCTACCCTAAGGAATTCGTCTGTGTAAATGTCCTTTAAAGTAGTGCCATCCCACCATTGAGAGGTAGGTAGCACCACCGTTGGAGGTGTTCGGGTCAATTCGAGGTTCGGGACATGGTGATCACCGGAGCAATAGGAAGACACCTTAGAAGCTACCCTCATGCCAGGTTCCTGGATCATGAGGACTTACTAAGACATCCTCTACTCGACGATCACCTTTCGAGGCAAGGCAACAGTGAGGCGTACCCTAGGGGTGGTGTGTGATTTGTGTGTCAGATTCATTTATTTTTGTCTAGTTCATGTCAGGTGATCTACGCGTTTGTTTTTAGTCATTCATTCTTGCATGCATTTATTTAACAGTTAAAAAGTGCGAGAAAGGTAAAGTTCTAAACTATTACAAAAGGCGCGGGTCCACATCGCCAAAATTTCCAGGACCCGATTTGACAGAAAAATAAAGAATTAAAGTGCGAGAAATAGATTACACAGCTTTGGGAGAGGTACATAAATATTAAAAGAAAAGAAATAAATATGCGAATTGAATTAAAATTAGAAACGAGTGCGTTGGACCCCTTTTAATGAAATTAAATTATTAGCAAATTAATTAAATTAAAGAAAAAGAAATTATTTTTGGTTTTTTGTATTTATGAGAATTTAATGAAATTTAAAACCTAATTCTACAATTTTTTATTTATTAAGAAAATATGACAATTATCTAAAATTAAGCCTAATTAATTAATTGCAACTTGATTTATAAAAATAACTAATTAAGAATTAATAATTAATATAGTAAAAATAAAAAAAAGATGAAAAATGCTAGAAACCCTAATTCTACCAATTTTAGGTTTTTTTTTGAAAAAATGTTAAGATTAATCCTAGATTTAAAACTAATTAATTAATAAAGGTTTTATTTACAAAAATATTAATTAAATAACAATATATTTAATTTTGTCTTTTTCTGATTTATTGTTTTTTATGTTTTTTTATGAAAAATAATTAAATTAAAGAATTGAAAAAAAAGGAATAACTGAATCAAAATAAAAAAACAAAATAAAATAGAAAAGATGTTGCAAACCTAGGGGGGTCTGTCCCCAATTGAGAGGTTAAATCAGCATTTTAGGCCCATTAATCCTTGGCCTCTGTTGACTTCTATGCCAGCGTGTGGGACAGTTGACTTGTGTTTACCATGCTCTCCAGATCTGGGCCATTGGATTGATGAGATTGGCCAAGTGGCGTGTTGGATGGAGGAGCATATGGTGGAGCCTTAGACCCTGCACTGCATGAGAATGCAATTAAATGAAAAATATAAGGAAAGGGAGGGGGACTTGGGATCGAACCCAGGTCCTATGGTTTACCAAGCGTTTTCCCCACCACTCAAGCTAGCGCGTTCATTCTTTAATCTGATGGAAACTAAATAATATAATGAAAAAAAAAGGATTAGTGGACAAATAAAAAAACGCGCTAATTATTTGAATCCTCCAATGGTACTCTTCCACGCATCATCTTCTTCTTCTTCGTTTATTTTTTCCTGAAACAAAAAAAGATTGGCAACGGTTTTGAACCGTTCCAAAAGGCACCATTCTAGAAAATAGCGAACAAGCCATATGGCCTCATAAATTAGGCGCGAGGGTTGGGTCTAGATCATCCAAGCACGCTTGTTTCAATGATATATGTCTCGAATCTCAATTGTTCCAGAATAAAGAAACCCTAATTCATGAACTCTGTAACCCTAAAAAGCAACAATGGTAATTTCGCGTATGGTGCACAAAACTTCAATCAAACCACATTGTTAGCTTCAGAATGGTCTCATTAGTACAAATCCATGAATAAAATGCAATGAGAATGCTGGGAATTTGAAATACGAATATGCATATTACATGAAAAAGTTTGAGTTGTGTATACCAATTCTGGGCGTTATGAATGTGAAAAACGATTCAAATATGTTGCTTGATGTCTCAAGAAGCCAATGGAACAGATATTTTGCCTTGAATCACCTTGTATCCCTGTTTTCAGTTTTCAATTTTTAAGCAAAAAACTCAAGTGTGGTTTTCTATGTATGGCGCAGCTTGGAGTCCTTGGGCACGAGGGTTAGCATGTGTATATGTATATGAGTGATTAGGTCAAAGAATTTGAGCCAAAGAATCAAGGAATTGATGAAACAATATTTGATTTTCCATGCCATAATTTTCAAATCTTTTTCATGCTATTTTGGCCTCAGTCATATCCAATCACCTTTGATTCTTTCCTAACCTGATTTGCACGAAATATTGAGATTATTTTATGCACAAAAAGATTCAAAAGGTTAGGTTTAGTATTTTTCACCTATTTATTTTAATTAAATGAATTATTAATGATTGAAAATCCAAATAAATAAATAAAAATGATAAAAAAACTTCCCTTTGGGCCAAATGGTCGTGCACATGCCTTGGATGATGAATTGTGTAAGAAAAAGAGGCCCATTAGCATTTTTAGGTCATTTGAAGCAATGTTGACTTTTCAAAATATCCAAAAATTTCCCAACTTCCACAAGGCATATCTTGCTCAATTTTTAAGCTTTGCTCATGTTCTTGGACATTTTGGAAAGGTTTTTGAGTCCTCTAACCAATTCATTTTGTCCCATGTCATTTTGATTTACCAATCCCAAGTTATGGCCTTTGACTTAAAGTCCCTTTTTGTTGACTTTTGAAAATGACCTATAATGTTGAAATTGATAACTTTTTGTGAGAGAATTTCTTGGACTTTAAGTATGAAGAGGGGTTGTAGGAAATGTCTTTCTCTTCAAAATGAGCTTTGGATGGAATTTTTCTGACAATTCATGTGAAAGTTATGGCCTGGTCAAGTTACAGTTGACTTTTTCAACTGTCCAAATATGGAAACTTTTGCATCTTGATGATTTTTGAGCCAAGCTTTGAGAATCATGATCAAGCATTGATCAAATGATGTTTGTGGCTTCAAAATGAGATGTTGACCAAAAATTCGAACTTTTGACTGTCAAATGACCATTTTGCCCCTACAGTTGACTGTAGTGCAATTAGGGTTTTGACTGTGCAATTTTGTGCTGAAAGTCTTGAAACTTGGTATGAGGATGCTTGACCATGTTTGTAGGCATATGGGACTTGATTGGACCCTTGGAAACTTCATTTTCTTTGTCATAACCAAAACCCTAATTTTGACTGTTAGGAGGCCCTTGCACTGTGCAACCCTTGGGGAATTTTGAAGCATGACTTGGCAATTTCTTGAAGAATATGGGAGGACAAATTTTGGGGTACAACAGTTGCCCCTGTTCAATCTTCTTAGACCTGAGGATGCAGATTGGCTGACGTGCCTTTCGTAATCCGAAGGTGGAAGATGATTGAACACTAGAGTGCCCAGAAATTTGCGCTCACATAGTAGCAGTGTGATGGTGGAATGGGCTTATAGATGCCATTTGGAGATTGATGGATAGGATGAGGGGCTTATAGATGCCATGCTAAGAGATGATGGAAGGTGGATGGGCTTATAGATGCCATCTGGATGTTGATCGCGTAAGAGCTTCCTTAGCGAGAACTTGCATACCTGCAAAAAAAGAAAAATGATTACCTGACCTGTTACGGGAGCTGGTCTTCAAATTCTTTGTATAGATGTGTCCTGACTGGTTACAGGAGCTGTATCTGGATCTTCAAACGGTGATGAATGAACCAGGGATGGTTACTACCTCAACAGGAACGGTGAGAGAACCTTGGATGACTTTAACCTCAACAGCAATCGTTGAGAAAATCTTGGGATGATTACTACCTCCGCACTATCGGGGAGAGAACCATAGGCGACTACAACCTCAACAGCAATCATTGAG
Source organism: Vicia faba (assembly GCA_948472305.1). Classification (NCBI taxonomy): domain Eukaryota; kingdom Viridiplantae; phylum Streptophyta; class Magnoliopsida; order Fabales; family Fabaceae; genus Vicia; species Vicia faba. The sequence continues at coordinate 985,237,249 of OX451736.1, read as the reverse complement.
AGAATCTTGGATAACTTCAACTTCAACAGCAATCGTTGAGCGAATCTTGGGATTACCACCTCCGCAGTATCGGGGAGAGAACCATGGGCGACTACAACCTCAAAAGCAATCATTGAGAGAATCTTGGATAACTTCAACTTCAACAGCAATCGTTGAGCGAATCTTGGGATTACCACCTCCGCAGTATCGGGGAGAGAACCATAGGCGACTACAACCTCAAAAGCAATCATTGAGAGAATCTTGGATAACTTCAACTTCAACAGCAATCGTTGAGCGAAATTTGGGATTGCCACCTCCGCAGTATCGGGGAGAGAACCATAGGCGACTACAACCTCAAAAGCAATCATTGAGAGAATATTGGATAATTTCAACCTCAACAGTATCGGGGAGAGAACCATAGGCGACTACAACCTCAACAGCAATCATTGAGAGAATCTTGGATAACTTCAACTTCAACAGCAATCGTTGAGCGAAATCTGGGATTACCACCTCCGCAATATCGGGGAGAGAACCATAGGCGACTACAACCTCAAAAGCAATCATTGAGAGAATCTTGGATAACTTCAACTTCAACAGCAATCGTTGAGCGAAATCTGGGATTACCACCTCCGCAGTATCGGGGAGAGAACCATAGGCGACTACAACCTCAAAAGCAATCATTGAGAGAATCTTGGATAACTTCAACTTCAACAGCAATTGTTGAGCGAAATCTAGGATTACCACCTCCGCAGTATCGGGGAGAGAACCATAGGCGACTACAACCTCAAAAGCAATCATTGAGAGAATCTTGGATAACTTCAACTTCAACAGCAATCGTTGAGCGAAATCTGGGATTACCACCTCCGCAGTATCGGGGAGAGAACCATAGGCGACTACAACCTCAAAAGCAATCATTGAGAGAATCTTGGATAACTTCAACTTCAACAGAAATCGTTGAGCGAATCTTGGGTATCTTCTACTAAGTCTTTATCAGGAAAATCTGTTTGGGGTCGATTTAACTGGACTAGAGAAGGCCTTGGACTGGATAAGAAACAGAGAATCTTAGGGTCGATTTACTGAACCGGTCTAGGTCTTGAAATGTCTTCAACTGGATAAGAGACAGGGAGATCTTAGGGTCGATCTGACTGAACCAGAGAAGGTCTTTGATTGGATAAGAAACAGAGAAATCTTTGGAGTCGATTTAACTGAACCGGTCTAGGTCTTGAAATATGATTGAGAACTTAACTGAATATTTCCTGAAAGGTAAAGGCCAGTCATATGCAATGCGTGATATGGATCAAGCAATGATGTTCTCAACATAAATGAGATTTGTAAGATATGATGCGTATATGCATGCTATGATGTAGGGAAGTGCGATGTTTATGAATGTATGTTTTTGCGTCTAGGAAAGTAAATCCTTGACGGGTGCCGGGAAGGCACTCCTGGGCTGATGTTGAAGAGTAGATTTTTGCCTCCGCTGGGGATGATAGTTGCAAGAATACCAGTAGGAGGAGATAACTCCGTTGGGGAATATACTTGGCAAATGGATCACTCTGCAGGGAGAAAAGTACTCTAACGATCTTGCTGGGAAGCAATACTCTGTGGGGAGAAAGTACTTTGCTGGAATGTTGATAATAACTTGCTGGGGATACCATTGTTGTGTTGGAAGTGTTGATAGACTTCACTGGGGTAAGAAGACTTCTTCGAGGACGCTCTTTTCGTGGCTTTTGGCTGAGGATAACCCAGTTATATCCTGGTAAGGAAATAACTCTTTGAATAAAGCCGGGAGACGCGTTCGTGTTCTGCGAGGATAAGCTTCCAGAATCTACTGGGGATAAGCCTAACTACTTGGGGAGATGGATTCCAACTTTCCTAGGGAACTGGATTGGACTCTCCTGGGGAAGTTTATTTGATATGCTGGGGAAGTAGCTCCATTGAATGTTTGATATACCACCGGGGAACAATCTTTAGATCAAGACTGTCGGGGATGCCTGTTAAGAATACATGTACTGCTGGGGAATATTGAGATCTGCTGGAGGATACCCAACTTCCTTAAGGTTGGTAATAGCTTTGCTTGGGGAGAGTATACTGCTTACTGGCTTACTCTCTGGGGAATTAAGACATACTGGTGGTGTTCTTCAGCCGAACCTATCTTAGTACCTTGGTGGATAGAGCAATTAGATCGTTTGGACGACTCATCATTGCCCCTGTTTCTGAGGTGGGAGAGGAAAACCTGTGAGGTGCTGATAGTTGTTGATGGACAAACTCTTCTTTTGATAGGCAAGTGACAAGATGACGTGACATAGTCGTACGCTTTGATCCCTAACTTTTGCCTGGACTGCCCTTTCGGGTTTTCAGTCCACCGGGGTACCCATTTTTGCCCAAGCCGCCTTTTCAGGTTTTCGACTTGCCGGGTGTACAGATTTTTTTTTTTCATTTCATCCCTTCATTTTGCCCGAACCCTTTTGGTTCGCCGGGAAGCCCTTATTTTTGCCTAGGTATGTCAACCTAGCGGGTCTTTGATTTTGCGCAGTATTTTCTCGACTATGTCCGCGTTCTCAGAATGTAGGGAGTTGCCCCTGTTAGAAGTGTTTTGTCATGTCACCAGAAGATGTCTGACCGGGCAAGATTCATTGCTGGAATGCCCCAAGTGACTCAGGTGGAGATTTGCCCCAGGCTATTTGGCCTTTGAGAGATTCTCCGAATCTTGATTGGATTGCCCCAGATGATTGGACCATGATCATGTTGTGCCCCTTGATTGGAAATGCTTTTGTTCACTAGGTATTCATCGTGCAAATTTCCCTGCTGTTCAAACAAATAGTCATATGCAAACAATGTTATATCAAAAATGCAAAGCTTACGTCTGTCTTGAAGTTTTTGAAAATGCATTTTTTCAGTAAAACAAGTAAATTTTGTAAAATGTGATGTCAACTCAGTATTTACCGTAAGCCTTAAGGAGTCAGGATACCTTTCGTAACAGTATGCTTTCGAACTAACCCATGCTTCAGCTAGGACTTCTAAGGGTTATAACGTGGCCTGGTTCACGGTTTAAGAAACAAAGGATAAAGGCTCAAATTATTTGTACCCACCCGCTCTTCGTGATGTTCTCCAAACCTAAACTCAGTTGATCATACGTTAGACCTTGTTTGAGTCTTTGCTCTGATTTTTCGGTGATGGTTCGGATGTTGACAATTTATTTTGAATAGGCAGTCATTCCTTTTTGTTATTGTTGAGGGTTTATAAGACCTCTTTCTTTTTGATTTTGTTATCCCTGTTTTTTGCCTGAGCTGTTTCCTTTTTTGGAATTACAGTCAGCGGGATGCCCCAGTTTCGTAAGTCCCCTTTATAGGTTTTGAATTTTCGGGCTTTTCATTTATGAACTTTTTTGATAATGACTGCCTGTCTTTATTGGTCATTCGGAACCATCACTGTCTTTTGTTTTGTAAGGACCTCTTTGGTGCCATTCGTTGTGCACTTGGATCAACTGAGAGAACTACCCTGCCCCAGGTTATGATTAAGGGTTTTAAATTTCGAAAAGAAAAACTCCTACTTCTTTGGCTCAGATGGGTTGACGAGGGATTATCATCCTTATAACTCCAGTGTTTAGGGATTGAAACAATGCCTGTACCTCATCAGCGGGGTCTGTTCAAAAGCATACTGTAGATTATGGTATCGTTTTTGTCATCCTCCCTCAAGAGGCTTAGAATTTTAGATCAAGAGCTGACATCAGAAAAAATATGAAAATAATTTGCATTTAGTGAATACGAATATATTGTTTCAGAACAGACATATGCGATGCATTAATGAAATAACAATGTTTAACATGAGTAAATGTTTGAACAAAAGAGAATTGCAACTTGAACATTCGAATGAACAAAAATTTCTCAATCCTAGCCATGTTTTGGCAAGGGAGCAGTGATCACGTGGGGAGTCTTGGGTACTTTAAACTGAATCTCTCCGGCGTCGATCATGTCTTGAATCTTGTTTTTGAGAGGCCAACAGTTGTCCGTAGTATGCCCCGGGCTATTAGAATGATATGCGCACCTATCGTTGGGATGATAGTTAGGAGCAGAAGTGTTTGGATTCCGGAGAGGAGCCCTTAAGGTGATCAGCCCTGCCTTCAACATTTGTTGTAGTGCTTGATCCAGCGATATGTTGATCTTGGTGAACTGCCTTTTAGGCTTGTCTGGTTTGCTCTGATCAGCCCGTTGTTCTGGGCGAGGTCGTTGTTGGACCTGTGAAGTAACAGTAGCTTGGAGAGGCCCAAACCTTTGACTTCTTGGAAGTTGATTAATGACTGGGTCCCTGACTTGGGCTCGTTGCTTCATGTCTAGAAGAAGCTGGCTGATCATGGCTCTCAGCTCTCCTTGCTCCTGAGCTAAACCTTGAATGAGGGCCCTTTGCCCCAGCATCTGGGTTTTCAGTGTGTCTACCTCAGCTTGTAGACGTTTCAGCTATTCGTCTTTGTCATCTTCAGGACTCTTTCTGATCAGATTCCCCATGAGGAGTGTCCTCAACTCTTCCTGCCCCTTGGATAGGCTTAGGAAGATCTCTTTGAACTGAGTCTCTTGAGTGTGAAGGTCCTGGTTATCTTGTTGGGAAGCCATGGCTGAAATAAACAGCAGGGAGGGTAAGTGACCTGCAACAAGGATACCTGTTATGCAATGATGAGTATGACATGCATGTAATGTTTTCAAGGACCTCGCAGGGTAAACAAGAAAATTGGTTAGCATTTGGATCCGGTAGCTTGATTGAAAGAAACTTCATATTTGTTGAGAGTCTTTCTTCCAAGGGTCAAAGGCTCACCATATCAAGTGGGTCATAGCCCCTGACTCAAGTCATCAACCTTATTTTGCTTTCCAAACGACCTTGGCTAAGGGAACCTTCTTCAGGAGTCAAAGCTCACCATATCAAGTGGGTCATAGCCCCTGACAACCTTAGCTAGAGGAAAATAAATCCTCTTTGCCCCTTGCTAGATGTTTGATTTATCATGACCTGCATCACAAGCCCTTGAGATCCTTGAAATGGGTTAGGATGTATGCAATGGTATGATGTCATGCTATGCATGGGGTGATGTAGGTAAACCCTGTTATGAGTCCCAATTAAGGACTATAAACAAACCCTGCAAGAGATTCAGTATACTTGTCATGAGTCCCAATTAAGGACTAAAAAAACCCTGCAAGAAACTCGGTAAACCTGGTTATGAGTCCTAGTTAAGGACTAAAACAAAAAACCTGCAAGAAACTTAGTAAGCCTTGTGATGAGTCCTAGTTAAGGACTATGAACAAAACCTGCAGGAAGTTCAGTAAACCTTATTATGAGTCCTAGTTAAGGACTATAAACAAAACCTGCAAGAAGTTCAGATGTCAGATAACAAGCATGCAAGTAATCCAAGTTTGAAGGCACACAAGTCACGCAAAAGAGCCCTTAGAGTTTAGGCCAACATGAGGTCTAGGTATTACCCTCTTGAAGTTGGTGGGTTCAACCTGTCCTATCAGAAGTAACCGGGTTCTAAGGGTCTCAATATCACGGGATTGCTTTCATTGTTCATCGTTTCGATTTAGCCACTGAACTGGCGACCGAAATATTCCAGGAAAGCAACCCTCAATTGAGTGTAGTATCGAGTATCAACTAACCTCGGACTGCACCAAAGTCAGTTACCTCACTACCCTAAAGAGGCCAAGATAGTTCAATTAAGGTTCCTAAGGTCTGTTGATGCTTCACGACACCACGCGGAGGCCCCGTACTCTCCTTGACTGAACTCAAGGGTTGCCGGTACACACCAAAGTGTCACATCAACGTAGCAGACTGCTTCAACCATGTCGGTATACCCCGCACAGTTCCCTCACAGCCTTGTTGCTACTTTCTAAGAAGGTATCCCCCAGATCCGGGTTAGGATCTATAGAACTCCCAAGACAGTCCCACAATAATAAAGCAAGCAAGTCAATACAATTGAAAACACAGTTATGAACTACCCTAAGGTACACCTTACTTTAAGTAAATGTCCCCAGCAGAGTCGCCAGTTCTGTGATCGGTGGATCTGGAACTGACTGTTTAACGCTGGTTCGCGAAATGTCGCGGAAGCAAGAGTCGCCACCATCTTTTATTTTCTCCAAATGGAAAGGACAAAAGCACAGAAAAATTCCTTATAGAGATTGCTCTCGGTTCGGGAGGTAGAGTTATAGAAAGGGAAGGTGTTAGCACCCTTTCTATCCATGGTTATCCATGGGCTCTTAGATACTTGCTCATTGTGTTTTCAAAAGTGTTTGCTTTTCAATTGTGAGTGAGTTTGAAAAAGTTTCTTTGAAAATTCCAGTTCGACTCTTGTATCGGTCCTCAAGAGTGTTTGAAAAATTGCTTTCGAAAGCTTTTTGAAAAGGTGTCGGTGTGAAAAGTATTTTTGATTTGTTTTGTTTTGAATTAGAGCAAGTATCCACGAGTCGTCTACCTACCCTAAGGAATTTGTCTGTGTAAATGTCCTTTAAAGTAGTGCCATCCCACCATTGAGAGGTAGGTAGCACCACCGTTGGAGGTGTTCGGGTCAATTCGAGGTTCGGGACATGGTGATCACCGGAGCAATAGGAAGACACCTTAGAAGCTACCCTCATGCCAGGTTCCTGGATCATGAGGACTTACTAAGACATCCTCTACTCGACGATCACCTTTCGAGGCAAGGCAACAGTGAGGCGTACCCTAGGGGTGGTGTGTGATTTGTGTGTCAGATTCATTTATTTTTGTCTAGTTCATGTCAGGTGATCTACGCGTTTGTTTTTAGTCATTCATTCTTGCATGCATTTATTTAACAGTTAAAAAGTGCGAGAAAGGTAAAGTTCTAAACTATTACAAAAGGCGCGGGTCCACATCGCCAAAATTTCCAGGACCCGATTTGACAGAAAAATAAAGAATTAAAGTGCGAGAAATAGATTACACGGCTTTGGGAGAGGTACATAAATATTAAAAGAAAAGAAATAAATATGTCAATTGAATTAAAATTAGAAACGAGGGCGTTGGACCCCTTTTAATGAAATTAAATTATTAGCAAATTAATTAAATTAAAGAAAAAGAAATTATTTTTGGTTTTTTGTATTTATGAGAATTTAATGAAATTTAAAACCTAATTCTACAATTTTTTATTTATTAAGAAAATATGACAATTATCTAAAATTAAGCCTAATTAATTAATTGCAACTTGATTTATAAAAATAACTAATTAAGAATTAATAATTAATATAGTAAAAATAAAAAAAAGATGAAAAATGCTAGAAACCCTAATTCTACCAATTTTAGGTTTTTTTTTTGAAAAAATGTTAAGATTAATCCTAGATTTAAAACTAATTAATTAATAAAGGTTTTATTTACAAAAATATTAATTAAATAACAATATATTTAATTTTGTCTTTTTCTGATTTATTGTTTTTTATGTTTTTTTATGAAAAATAATTAAATTAAAGAATTGAAAAAAAAGGAATAATTGAATCAAAATAAAAAAACAAAATAAAATAGAAAAGATGTTGCAAACCTAGGGGGGTCTGTCCCCAATTGAGAGGTTAAATCAGCATTTTAGGCCCATTAATCCTTGGCCTCTGTTGACTTCTATGCCAGCGTGTGGGACGGTTGACTTGTGTTTACCATGCTCTCCAGATCTGGGCCCTTGGATTGATGAGATTGGCCAAGTGGCGTGTTGGATGGAGGAGCATATGGTGGAGCCTTAGACCCTGCACTGCATGAGAATGCAATTAAATGAAAAATATAAGGAAAGGGAGGGGGACCTGGGATCGAACCCAGGTCCTGTGGTTTACCAAGCGTTTTCCCCACCACTCAAGCTAGCGCGTTCATTCTTTAATCTGATGGAAACTAAATAATATAATGAAAAAAAAATGGATTAGTGGACAAATAAAAAAACGCGCTAATTATTTGAATCCTCCAATGGTACTCTTCCATGCATCATCATCTTCTTCTTCGTTTATTTTTTCCTGAAACAAAAAAAAGATTGGCAACGGTTTTGAACCGTTCCAAAAGGCACCATTCTAGAAAATAGCGAACAGGCCATATGGCCTCATAAATTAGGCGCGAGGGTTGGGTCTAGATCGTCCAAGCACGCTTGTTTCAATGATATATGTCTCGAATCTCAATTGTTCCAGAATAAAGAAACCCTAATTCATGAACTCTGTAACCCTAAAAAGCAACAATGGTAATTTCGCGTATAATGCACAAAACTTCAATCAAACCACATTGTTAGCTTCAGAATGGTCTCATTAGTACAAATCCATGAATAAAATGCAATGAGAATGCTGGGAATTTGAAATACGAATATGCATATTACATGAAAAAGTTTGAGTTGTGTATACCAATTCTGGGTGTTATGAATGTGAAAAACGATTCAAATATGTTGCTTGATGTCTCAGGAAGCCAATGGAACAAATATTTTGCCTTGAATCGCCTTGTATCCCTGTTTTCAGTTTTCAATTTTTAAGCAAAAAACTCAAGTGTGGTTTTCTATGTATGGCGCAGCTTGGAGTCCTTGGGCACGAGGGTTAGCATGTGTATATGTATATGAGTGATTAGGTCAAAGAATTTGAGCCAAAGAATCAAGGAATTGATGAAACAATATTTGATTTTCCATGCCATAATTTTCAAATCTTTTTCATGCTATTTTGGCCTCAATCATATCCAATCACCTTTGATTCTTTCCTAACCTGATTTGCACGAAATATTGAGATTATTTTATGCACAAAAAGATTCAAAAGGTTAGGTTTAGTATTTTTCACCTATTTATTTTAATTAAATGAATTATTAATGATTAAAAATCCAAATAAATAAATAAAAATGATAAAAAACTTCCCTTTGGGCCAAATGGTCGTGCACATGCCTTGGATGATGAATTGTGGAAGAAAAAGAGACCCATTAGCATTTTTAGGTCATTTGAAGCAATGTTTACTTTTCAAAATATCCAAAAATTTCCCAACTTCCACAAGGCATATCTTGCTCAATTTTTAAGCTTTGCTCATGTTCTTGGACCTTTTTGAAAGGTTGTTGAGTCCTCTAACCAATTCCTTTGGTCCCATGTCATTTTGATTTACCAATCTCAAGTTATGGCCTTTGACTTAAAGTCCCTTTTTGTTGACTTTTGAAAATGACCTATAATGTTGAAATTGATAACTTTCTGTGAGAGCATTTATTGGACTTGAAGTATGAAGAGGGGTTGTAGGAAATGTCTTTCTCTTCCAAATGAGCTTTGGATGAAATTTTTCTGACAATCCATGTGAAAGTTATGCCCTGGTCAAGTTACAATTGACTTTTTCAACTGTCCAAATATGGAAACTTTTACATCTTGATGATTTTTGAGCCAAGCTTTGAGAATCATGATAAAGCATTGATCAAATGATGTTTGTGGCTTAAAAATGAGATGTTGACCAAAAATTTGAACTTTTGACTGTCAAATGACCATTTTGCCCCTACCGTTGACTGTAGTGCAATTAGGGTTTTGACTGTGCAATTTTGTGCTGAAAGTCTTGAAACTTGGTATGAGGATGCTTGACCATGTTTGTAGGCATATGGGACTTGATTGGACCCTTGGAAACTTCATTTTCTTTGTCATAACCAAAACCCTAATTTTGACTGTTAGGAGGCCCTTGCACTGTGCAACCCTTGGGGAATTTTGAAGCATGACTTGGCAATTTCTTGAAGAATATGGGAGGGCAAATTTTGGGGTACAACAATAGGTAAGTACCCTCTTGAAGTTTAGTTGGATCAACCTGTCCTAGTAATAGTAACCGGGTTCTAAGGAGCTCAATATCACTGGATTGTTTCCTTGTTCATTGTTTCAGTTCAAGCCTCTTTACCAGCGACCAAAATATTCCAAGAAACCAACCCTCAATGAGTGTAGTATCGAGTATCTACCAACTTCGGACTGCACCAAAGCCGGTCATCTCACTACATCCTAAAAGGCCAAGTTGGTCAAGTAAAGGGTTCTAGAAGTTCATTAGTGCTTCATGACATCACTCAGCGGCCCCGTATTCTCTTTGATTGACTCAAAGGCTACCGGTACCCACAAATATGTCACACTAACATAGCTATTGCTTAGACCGTGTCGGTATACCCCGCACAGTTTCCACAATGTATTGCTATTTACCTATAATGTTTCCCAAATCCGGGTGGAGGATTTAAACCCAAACAAAGAACCATAATTGTAAAGCAAACAAGTCAAACAAGGTAAGCAAATAAATGTGATCTAAACCCTAAGGTAACCCCATTTTTATAAAGATCCCCAGCAGAGTCGCCAGTTCTGTGATACGGTGGGAGAACTAACTTGAGGTTTTGCGTTTTATCGCAAATGTCGCGGTTAGCAAGAGTCGCCACCGACTTTTCTTTTATCCAAAAGGAAAGGTAAAAAAGCACAAGAAAGACCTTTGAGATGTTTTCTTGAGTTCGGGGGGTAGATTTTGAAAAGGGAAGGTGCTAGCACCCTTTTCATCCATGGTTTTCCATGGGCTCTTAGTTACTTGCTTAGATCACTTGCTTTGTTTTGTTTGAAATGGTGTTTGGTGTAGTTTTGAAAGTATTTGGAAAAGAGGCCATTCGTTTAGGCAATCTTTGTAATGATTCTCGTTCGTAAGAATGTATACAAAGATGTTTGTCTTTTGAAAAATGTTTTCAATGTTTTGTAAGATGTTTTGAAATGTGTGTGTGTTTGTTTTTGAAAATAGCAAGGATTGTTGTTTGAAATGGAGCAAGTAACTTAGAAGCTATCTACCTACTCAAATGTATTTCTTGTGCATTTCTATTCCTTTGACATTGTTGACTTACCATTGATTTGGTAAGCAACCATATCTTTGGATGTAAATGGGACGGGCGTGGGTCATCGTATAACCATGATAGCAATGTTTCCAAGCATCTTAGCATTTTTTGAGGGACCAAGATCATTTTGTTTAGGCAACTTTTAAATAGCGTCATCGAGGGGCTATGATCTTATACTTGTTTTTTTTTGCCAAGATACTTTGCATGCGTAACATGGCCATTTTATTTTAGGCAACCAAGTGGGAGAAACCCTAAGGGTGCTTGTGTGCAAAGTGTATCATTTTCATGCTTTTGTCTTGTATTTAGGGTTTTCTATTTTGCTTTGTTTTTGTTCATGTCATGCAAACCCTAATTACTAATCATGGTATAAAAGCGATAAATTGCGTAATGTAAATATACTAAGCTATTACAACAATTTTTATGGGAGGGGGGAATACACATTTGAATCAGGATTTGCACAAATATAAAACTAAATATATTATTACAACCAAATCGAATTTGCGCGAATTAAATAAATATAATACAAATATTTAAAATGCAATGCAATATGTATGTAAAAGAAAAGTTTTTTTTTATGTCTAATTTTTTGTATGAAAAAATATTTAATTTAAACCTAAAAAAAAAGGAAAAAACAATATTTATTTTTGGAAGGGATCAAACCCTAGTTTTTATTTAAAAGAAAATAATGTTCTATATTATTAACTTGTATATTTTTTTTGTATAAAAAAAAATAAATAATATTGTATATAAATATTAAAAATTAAATATGTGTAAAAATTGGTATTTATGAGTATAAAAATGTATAATAAAAGTATTAAGTATATTTGATTATTTACAAACTATTTAAGAAAATAAATTCTATTCTATCAAAATAAATCAATTTTTTTTGTGAGAAAATAATAAAAAAATAAAAGTGAAAAAATAAAGAAATCATTTTTAGGATTTTTTATCATTCAGAAAAAATAAACAAAATTATTAAATATAAAAATATGAAAAAAAATATAAAAATATAAAAAAGTCAGCCAGGGGGTGCAATAGCAAGTCAGGGGGGGGGGGGGGGGGTGTTTAGCAAAAACAAAAAGGCCACGTTGCCAAAAAGCCCACTGACTTCATCCCTGTCCTCCGTCCATCTTCTTCGCGCCATGCCAGTTCAAACCTGTATCTTGCTTATGCTTGCATAAAAATGAAAACTCATAACATGAAAAATGTGGCATTTGAGCTCACGATTCCAACCATATAAATCATGTAACCTAACTATCAAAGATCAAAGAGAATTTTGGAATCCCTAAATTGTGACCTAATATTTTCAGAGATTTCAAGCTTCAAATTCTCTTAGCACAAGTAATATAAATGTAAAGTAATGATATGTACAACTTCGTTATGATGAGAACTACATATTTTCTTCACAAATCGTGGCTTGAGGTTGCCTATATAAAGAGATAGAATTTAAGAAAATACCTCCTTCAGCTAGAATAGTGTATAGCAATGTCGGGACTTTGATGGAGGCCTGGTGATTGTTTAAGCTTCCTTGAGCTTCCCTGAACCTATTCCAATCTTTATCTTACTCTGAGGATGGCTGGAACTCTCTGACCAAGCCCAACTGCAAGCTTCCAAGTTGAAAATGGCAGATGGTGAAACAGAGGTTACAGAACCAGGGTGATGACTTGGATTGACTAGGTATCAAGTGTATAGGATGTTTGAATCAGTTAAAAACAAAACGCACGAGCCAAATGAGAGTTGGCTTTGATTTTGCAGAAACTGTATGCTTAGGCAGATTTTTGATGTTTTTCAGTTTGAGAGTGTTCTAGGTTCAAGCCAAGCGTGTAATGTCTTGTACAATGCTTGCATATCAGTATAGAAGTGATCCAAAGTCAGCTTCCTACTAGTTGTGCAAGCCTTAGCCCTTTTGCAACTTTTCTTCTACTTGAAGCAAAGTTGACAAGACCAATCCCACATGCTTGTACCAACTTGCTTTAGGGCTGATATGAGTTTGTACAAATTTCTTGAGAGCTGTATAGTTTGCTTGTATCAAGGGGACATGTTCAATGCTCCAAGTTGATAAAGTTGCAAAAGTGCATCTTTATGAAAATGACAATGAAGCCTTTTTGCCCAAAATGGAATTATAACTTGTGTAAAGTTTCAAAAGCAAGGATAAAGGCTTTGTCAACTGAGTATGCATTTAATTAAGGAGTGCATAGCAAGATTAGGACCTTTAAAGCAAGAAATAACCATAATAGGTTTGGTTTGCAACTTGATTCTATGTGAAAATGGCTTGAATAAAAAGTGAGAAAATGCCAACTTCCTCTCTTCGATTCTCCCTACTCAAAAATGATCTTGGAGAGTTCTTGGACATTTTGGAAATCTTGCAATGTGATCTATAATCCATATTTGAAATGCAATTTGAGATACCTCTTGGAACTAGGTGAAAAGTTTCCATGAAGTTGGGTCCAAAACCTGCATAAATTAGGGCAAAATTTCACTAAGTTATTTAGTTCATGAGCATGTATTCACAAATTTATATCTTGAGATCCATGCATCTTTAGGGAAAAGTTTGTGGAGAAAATTTGTATATTTCATGGAGGACTACAACTTTCATGTTGGGAACTTTTCTTGAATCAAAATGCATCATGGTGAAAAAGTGGTGAAAAGTTGAGAAAAATAAGAAAATGTTTATACTTAGAAAAATTCTAAGTTATGAAAATTTTCAAATTAAAACCCTAATTTTCAAATTTGGTTTTCTTGGTGAACAAGTTTCATATTTTGATATATCTTAATGAATTATGACTCTTGGTACTTGATTTTGACCAAAAAGTCAAAGTTTGACTTTTCAGTATACAGTTGACTTTTGATCAGTTGACTGCAAATTTCATCTGTCAATCCAATGAACTTGAGATCTTTTGAACCATGTAATTAGGTCAAGATAATTCCATTGAATCCTTGAAATCATGCTTGAACTCAATTGGTCATTGGCTAGGTTAAAAATCAGAAATTGCCTTTTCTCAGTCAAAACCCTAATTTTGACCATTTTGCCCTTTTGATGATTTGATGAAATTTCTTGAGGAGTTGTGATCCAAACTTGATCAAATGGTACATATGAGTCTAAAATGTTAATGTGTATAAAAAATTATGAAGTTTGACTGTAAATTGGCCATGGTTGAATTTTCCCCCAATACAACTGATTTTTAGGTCAACTGTCCAATTGACTGATAAAAAATATGGTTCAAGGCTTGAAACTTATCATGAGCAATCTTAAGGGTCCAAAATGGTGTATGAAAGTCACATGAAGCATTAGTGGTCCAAAAATCCTTGTGCGAACTCAAACCCTAATTTTGGGTTTTCAGTGCAAGATGAGATGTCTTGAGCTAACCAAACCCTAATCTTGTCTGGAGTCCAAGAAGTCTTGTGAGAAAAGTCTTGATAAATGAGAGGGAAAATTTTGGGGTACAATAGTAGCACACAACTATAATCAAGAAGAAGGAATAGATTTTGAAGAAACTTTCGCTCCATTTGCAAGGTTGGAAGCTATTCGTCTCTTACTTGCCTATGCTTGTTCATTAAATTTTTAGCTTTTCCAAATGGATGTCAAAAGCACATTCTTGAATGGATATATCACTGAAGAAGTATACGTTAAGCAACCCTCGAGTTTCGAAGACTTCAAGAATCCATCTCATGTATTTAAATTAAGAAAAGCTCTCTATGGACTGAAACAAGCACCAAGGGCATGGTATGATCGTTTGAGCAACTTCTTATATGAAAAAGGTTTCGAAAAAGACAAAGTTGACAAGACTCTATTTATCAAGAAAATCAAAGACGACACTTTGCTAGCACAAGTCTATGTTGATGACATCATCTTCGGTTCTTCAAATCAAGAAATGTGTGAAGAATTCTCATCAATGATGCAAGGAGAATTTGAAATGCCCATGATAGGTAAAATGAACTATTTTCTTGGACTTCAAATCAAACAACTAAAAGATGGCATCTTCATCAACCAATCCAAATATTGCAAGGAACTCTTGAAAAGGTTTGACATGGATAATTGTAAGGAAATGTCTACACCAATGGGTTCTGGTTCTTATGTTGATCAAGATGAATCAGGTGTTTCCATCGACATCACTAAATATCGAGGTATGATTGGCTCTTTATTATATTTGACGGCAAGTCGTCCTGATATAATGTTTAGTGTTTGTCTCTGTGCCTGCTTTCAAGCTAACCCAAAGGAATCTCATCTCACGGCAGTAAAGAGGATCATGAAGTATCTCAAAGGGACAACAAATGTCGGATTGTGGTATCCTAAAGGTAGTGTATGCAACTTAATTGGTTATTCTGACGCGGATTATGCAGGATATAAAACAGATAGAAAGAACACAAGTGGTACTTGTCACATTCTTGGTAATGCATTAGTATCATGGGCCTGCAAGAAACAAGCATGAGTTACTCTAAGCACGACCGAAGCTGAATATATTGCAGCGGGTAGTAGTTGCGCTCAAATTTTGTTGCTAAAACAACAACTTCGTGACTACGGAATCGATCTAGGGTGCATTCCTCTAAGATGCGACAACACCAGTGCAATCAACATCACAAAGAATCTCGTCATGCATTCAAGGACTAAACATATAAACATTCAACATCATTTTCTCCGTGATCATGTTCTTCAAGGAGATGACGAGGTAACCTTTGTAGATACTCATAATCAGCTTGCCGATATCTTCACCAAACCTTTGGCGAAAGAACCTTTCTACAAAATTCGTCGAGAGCTCGACATACTTGACGAACGCGACTTATAAGGTGCATTCTACCCTTGATATAACTTTTATATATGTTTTATACATGCTGTTGTACCTCAAAATTTGCCCTCTCATTTTATCAAGATTCTCCTCACAAGACTTCTTGGACTCAAGACCCGATTAGGGTTTTCTCAGCTCAAGACCTCTCCTTGCACTGATAACCTGAAATTAGGGTTTGAGTTTGCACAGGGATTTTTGGAATTCCAATGCCTCATGTGACTTTCATACTTCATGTTGGACCTCTAAGATTGCTCATACCAAGTTTCAAGCCTTGAATCACTTTTTTGCCCAGTCAATTGGACAGTTGACCTAAAAATCAGCTGTATTGGGGAAAAAGTCAACCATGGCCAATTTATAGTCAAACCTCATAATTTTTGATCCACATCAACATTATAGACTCACATGAACCATTTGATCAAGTTTGGACCACAACTCCTCAAGAAATTTGATCAAATCATCAAAAGGGGCAAAATGGTCAAAGTTAGGGTTTTGACTGTAGAAGGGCAATTTCTGATTTTTGACTTAACCAATTACCAATTGGGTTCAAGCATGATTTCAAGGACTCAATGGAACCATCTTGACCTAATCACAGGGTTCAAAATATCTCAAATGCATTGGATTGACAGATGAATTTTGCAGTCAACTGATCAAAAGTCAACTGTGCATTGAAAAGTCAAACTTTGACTTTTTGGTCAAAATCAAGTGCCAAGGGTCATAATTCATCAAGATATGACAAAATGTGAAACTTGTTGATCAAGAAACCTAAAATTGCAAATTAGGGTTTAATTTGAAAATTTTTCATAACTTAGAAAATTTCAAAGTTATGGAAATTTCTTATTTTCCCCCAACTTTCCACAACTTTTTAACCATGATGCAATTGGATTCAAAGAAAACTTCCAACATGAAAGTTATAGTCCTCCACAAAATCTACAACTTTTCTTCATAAAGATTTCCCAAAAGATTCTTGGATCTCAAGTTATGATATTGTAAATAGGGGTCCATAAACTTTTTAACTTAGTGAAATTTTGCCCTAGTTTAGGCAGATTTTTGACCTAACTTCATGGAAATTTTTCACCTAGTTCCAAGAGGTATCTAAAAATTCATTTCAAAGATGGATTGTAGAGCATATTATAAGCTTTCCAAAATGTCCAAGAACTCTCCAAGATCATTTATGGTTAGGGATAATCGAAGAAACGAAAATGGCAATTTATCACTTTTGTGCAAGGCATTTTCACAATGTTACAAGTTGCAAATCAGTTTCAAACATGCTTGTACTTGGTATTACAGGTCCTAATCCTTTCTACACTCCATAATTGAATGCTAACACATTGGATATTGGCTTTATTCTGACCTATGGAGCTTTGCACAAAGAATTAATCCATTTATGACATAAAGTTCTCAATATCATTTTCATAAAGCTTGCTTTTTGCAACTTTGCATTCCTTGAGCATTGAACCCGTTTCTTTGTCACAAGCAAGGTCCACATTTATCAGGCATGTTTACCAACTCTTATCATCTAAGGAACTAGCAAGTACAAGCTTTTAGGCATTATCACTTCAACTTTCTTTAAAAGCAAGTAAACTTGCAAAAGTCAATACAACTCATCCATCTGATAAAGGGAAGCCTGAGTTTCATTTCAAACAACCTCAAAATATTGTAACAAGCCAATACACGAATTGCTAACATCCCAAACACCCTCAAACACAAAAAACCACATTTCTTCCCAAAACAGGGCAGCTTCTGCAAATCTCAAGCCAAATCAATATTGGCTCGTGCGTTTCTTGATTCAACCCTTGAAACACCTTCCATACATCACACCTAAACTGTCCAGGCCCTTATCTTGCAACTGCGTGCCCTGTTTCAAGCTTCACCATTTTCATTTTGGAGGTTTGCAGGTTGACTCGTGCAAGGAGATTCAAGCATCTACAAGGCCATTTGAGCATTGGAGAAGCTTGAGGGAACTCCAAGGAAGCTCACACGATCCTCAGGCCTCACTCAAAGTTCCCACATTGCCATATCCAAACTCAAATGAACAAGGTATTTTCCAAAGTTCTATCTCCTTATTTAGGCATCCTTAAGCTTAAGTTTGTGAAGCAAAAATGTAGTCCTTAACTTGCTTGAGCTGTATATATGCATAGTTGTCATTTATATTAACTGAGCTAAGAGTATTTGATTGTTGAAGTTCAGGAAAAAACTAGGTCAGAAATTAGGTCCATTAAAATTCTCCTTGGTCTTTTAGAGTTAGGTCATGTTTTTTATATCATTGGAATAATGAGTTCATGAGCTACCTTTTTGTGTTATGAATTTTTGATTTTATGCAAGCATGAGTGTTGTACCCCAAAATTTTCCCTCCCATTTCCTCAACATTTTCTCAACACAAGACCCTGGAAGATCAAGATCCAGTTAGGGTTTCCTCTGCTCAAGACTCCTCCTTGCACTGTTGACCCAAATTAGGGTTTGTGTTTGCACAAAGATATTTTGACCTAAAATGCCTAAGATGACTTTCATGCTTCATGTTGGACTCCCAAGTTTATCCATACCAAGTTTCAAGTCTTGATTCCAAATTTTGCCCAGTCAATTGGACAGTTGACCTAAAAATCAACTATATTGGGGAAAAAGTCAACTGTGGCCAATTGACAGTCAAATCTCATGAAAATTGACCCACATCAACATTATGAACTCACATGGACCATTTGATCAAGTTTGGATCACAATTCCACAAGAAATTTGATCAGATCATCAAAAGGGCAAAATGGTCATTTTTAGGGTTTTGACTGCACAAAGGCAATTTTTGACTGTTTGACCTAGCCAATGGCAAACCAAGCTCACATATGGACTCAAGGACCCCATAGAATTATCTTGACATGCTCAACAAGTTCAAAAGATCCCAAGTACACAAGATTGACAATTGAATTTCCCAGTCAATTGATCAATTTTGACTGTATACTGAAAAGTCAAGCTTTGACTTTTTGGTCAAAATCAAGGGTCAAGATTCATTTTTAATCAAAACATGCCAAATCATGAAACTTGTTCACCAAGAAATCAAAAATTGCAAATTAGGGTTTGAAATGAGAATTTTTCATAACTTAGAATTTTTCTAAGTTATGAAAAACCCTAATTTTTTCCCAACATTGCCCCACTTTCTCACCAAGATTCATTTGGATTCAAGCAAAAGTCAAAACATGAAAGTTGTAGCCTATTGCATAATCTACAACTTTGATTCACAAAGTTTTCCCAAAAGAGGCTTGTATCTCAAGTTACAATTTTTGGAACAAGGGTACCAAACCATTCTTAACTTAGTGAAATTTTGACCTTTTTAGGCAAGGTTTTTACCAAACTTCAAGGCCATTTTCCATACACTTCCACTTGGAATTTCAATTTGCACTTCAAATATGGATTGTAGTACACATTCCAAGCTTTCCAAAATGTCCAAGAACTCATCAAACAACCTCATAACTTGAGAGAATCGAATTTGGCAATATGGCAAAAACTCACTTTTGAATTGGCCAATTTCCATGTTCATAACTTATGCATTTTCAAGTCAGCTTGGTTTATGCTACATTACAGGTCTCTAAACCATCCAACACTCAATAATTTAATGCATACTCATTGTGCCAAAGCCTTATTTTGTGTATCCAAGCATTGTATGCAAGATTAGGCCATAAATGGAAAAAGTGAAATAGCCATTTTTGCAAAAGCAAGCTTTATGTCATAATGCAAATCCAAGAGGTACAGATCAAATCTAATTGGAACAAGTTTATGAGTTAATCACACTGATCAAGGAGAGGCTTTGCAGCATGTTTAGGGGTCCTCTACCTGTCTAGAACATAAGGTGGTCATTGCTTGCTTAAAGTTCAAGAAACACATCATAACATGTACCAACTTCCATATCAGTCAACCAGGCCTTAGAGAAAGTTATCAAACACATTCCAAACATTCATCCTAAGCTGAAGCATGACCCTAAGACCTCCAATACCTCCACAAACTCAAAATCACCATCAAACTGCCTAAACAGATTAACCTCTGCAGATTGAGTTCCAACTCTCATCCCTTTCATGCTTTCTTGCTAAAAGCTTATCAAACACATTCCCTAGCATCAATGCAAGCTAACCAAAACCTAAGACACGACCTGTAACACTCCCAGGCCACTTCACCATTTTCATTTTCTTGTTTTGCAGTTGAAGTTCTCCAGCACGATTCAAGAAGTTTCAGGACAAAGTAGAACTTGGAATAACATCCTCACACTTCAAGGAAGCTGTACAAATCATCATCTTGCTCTGAAAGCTCCTCCATTGCCAGATACAACTTCAACTGAACAGGTAAGGTCATGAACTCGTATCTCTTATTAGGCATTGTTAGCTTTAGGTTTGTGAAGAGAATATGTCACATTCATAGCCCTGAACATGCCCATGTAATTAGATTTCATTTATATTATGTGTGCTGCAAGAATTTAAGGTCTGAACATTGATGAAAAACTAGGTCAGGAATTGGGGGAGAAGAAATTCTCCCTCATCTTAGAGAGTTAAGTCAAGTTCTTTATATGGTTGGATTCGTCTTCTCATGCTCTACATTTTTCATGTTATGAGTTTTGCTTGAAAGTCCAGGAATTGGGAGATAGGAAACGCGCGTTTTCTTGAACAAAGTTTGTTCTGAGGTTGAAGATGACTGGTTTTGGGCTGGGCCTGGAATGTTTTTCTTATTTGCACCATACATTTACTTCTGAACCCCCTAAGCCCATTTTGTTCATTTTAATGATTTTTTGACTTTTCTTTTTTTTGGTTTGACTTATTTATTTTTTCTTACAATATAAAAAATATAAAAAATATTTTTCTCACCATTTTTGAATTTATTGGGCATTTATTTGTTTTCTTTTAGTTTGTACATAAATAAATAAATACATATATTTTTACTTAAAATACTAAAATAGTGCAAATACATTTTTATTTTTATTTTCATTTGTTTTATCTTCTGAAAATATTTTGTATAAAAAATACTTTTTTTTATAAATATTAAATATTATTATTTTTTGTATATATAATACATATTTAGTAAATAATACAAATATTTATATAAATATTAATATATTTAGGATAAATTACAAAATATACACATTTTTGTTTTCTTGTTAAATATTTAATATAAAAATGCCTTTTTACAAATATACTTCATTTTATTTTATTTTTGTATAGAATAAATAAATATTACACATAATAAATAAATAATACATTTTATTCAATAAAATTAGGGTTTAACCCTAAACATGAAAAAACTCAAAAAATAATACTTTTATTTTTGTTTATTTTGACATATAAAAATACTTTTTTTTCATATATACAAAAACCATTTTTGCATCTTACATATTTATTCTTATTTCATTTAATTTGTGCAATTAAATATCTTGTAAATAATTCAATATTGATGTAATAGCTTAGGTTTAAATTCCTTGTCAAAATCCCCATTTGAACATTTTATTTTTCGCATTTTATTGCTTTCTAATTATGCCATGTTAGAATTAGGGTTTGTATGCGAATCAAAAACGACAAAAATAGTTTGACCTAATTTCAAGATAAACAAGCATGAAAATGGACACACAAATCACACTTGCACCCCCTAGGTTATTCCACTTGTTGCCTTTCAAAATTGGGCCATATTGCATGTTAGGTCTCTTTGGGCAAAACAAACAATCAAATGATCATAGTCCCCCGATGACGCTTTCAAAATGTTGCCTAAACAAATGATCAAGTCCCTTAAAGAAAATTGCCCAAAGATACTTGGCACCATTGCATTCATGGTCCATACGATGACCCGCGCCCGTCCCTTTCACATCCTAACATGAGATTGTCCACCAAATGCAATGGTGGAACAAACTTGTTAAAAGGGTTAAAACATAGCAATAATCTTTGAGAAATTTAGGAGTAGACAACCTCTTAGTTACTTGAATCAAACTTGCAAAACAAAACACTTGCCTATTTTCTAAAACCATACCTCACAACACTTTCAAAACAACTTTCAAAAACAAATGAAAACCTTTTCAAAAGACATACACCTTTGTATACATCCCAACATGGATCATTACAAAGGTTGCCACCACATTGGCTTCTTTTCAAAAAACATTTTCAAACCCACACACACAAAGCACCATTTCAAACAAATTGAAGACAAAAGGCAAGTGATCTAAGCAAGTAACTAAGAGCCCATGGATAACCATGGATAGAAAGGGTGCTAATACCTTCCCTTTCTATAATCTACTCCCCGAACCCAAGAAAACATCTCAAAAGGTTTTTTCTGTGCTTTTTAAACCTTTCCTTAGGATAAAATAAAAAGTCGGTGGCGACTCTTGCTCAACCGAAACATTTGCGAAAACAAACGCAAAACCATAGTCAGTTCTCCCACCGTATCACAGAACTGGCGACTCTGCTGGGGAGTAATTTAAAAGTGGAGTAACCTTAGGGCTTAGATCACCTTTGTTTTCAATTGTTTGCCTTGTTTGCTTTTATATTTATGGGTTTTTGCATCGGAGTTTCATAGATCCTCACCCGGATCTGGGGAATTCCCTTTTTAGGTAGCATAATCTGTGAGGGACCTGTCCGGCGTAGACCGACATGGGTGAAGCAGTGGCTACGTTGGTGTGGCACCTTGGTCTGTACCTATATCCCTTGTGTTGCAATGAGGAGAATATAGGTCTTCTAAGGAGTCATAAAACACCAACCAACCTTAGAACCTTAAATTGACCAAACTTGGCCATTAGAACAGTAGCAGTATGCTACACTCATTGAGGCTAAACTCTCGCAATGGTTCTGGCCGCAAGAAAAGATTGTGATGTTGGAGTTATGACCGATTGAGGGTAGTCAATGATTTGAGATCCTCTATAACCCGGTTACTTTTGATAGGACAAGTTTTAACCAACAAAACCAAAAGAGGGTAATACCTAAACTTCATGCTGGCCTGAAACCTAAGGGTTGTCTTGTGTGACTTGTGTGCCTTATCATGTTTGCCTGTGTGAATACTTGTGGTGTGCTTCATCATAGCATCATGCTATCATACCATTGCATGCATCCTGTATAAAGGACTAACCCATTTCAAAGACAAAAAAAGTTTCATCTTTGCTCTGTTTTGTAGGACATCATGATGCCCGTGCGTAGGAATACTATCCGGCTCAACTTTGTTCAACCACCAACTTTGCTCAAGGATTTGGTTGGTAGGATTCCAAACACTTCTTCCTTTATCAATAGGAATGGTTCTCTCCTTGGCTTGATCACTGCAAAATGGGACCAACAACTGATAAGTGTTCTGACCCAGTTTTATGACCCCCTGTATCATTGTTTCACCTTTCAAGACTTCCAGCTGGTTCCTACCCTGGAAGAATTCTCTTATTTGCTTGGGATCCCTGTCTTGGAGCAAACTCCATTCACTGGTTTGGAAAAGACTCCTAGGCCTGAAGAGGTTGCTGCAGTTCTCCCCTTGACCAAAGAAGAGGTATTGGCTAACTGGGAAACTAGAAGTGGAGTTAAGGGCTTTTTGGTCAAATTTCTGGTTGGCAAAGCTAATGATTTCTGGAATGACTTGGACTTCAAGGCGTACGAAGATATTCTGGCTCTTTTGATCTATGGTCTGATATTGTTTCCCAATCCTGACACCTTTATCAGTATCCATGCCATAAGGATCTTCATGTCTCGGAATCCTGTACCCACTCTTTTGGGTGATATCCTGCAACAACTCTATGCTCGTACTGCCCGAAAACGGGGAACTCCGTGGTGTTGTGCTCCTTTGCTAGTGAGGTGGTTTATTTCGCACCTTCCTAAGTTCGTGCTGAAGAATGAAGAAGGAAAGGGTTGGGCTCGGAGGTTAATGTCTCTCACTGATAATGACATCACTTGGACTCTCAGAGGTTTGGATGAGGTAGCTGTTATCGATCATTGCAGAGAATACCCTAATGTCCCTTTGATTGGTATCCAAGGAGGAATCTCTTATAATCAATGCTTAGCTCTCCGCCAGTTTGGAAGAGCCATAAGAGTTGGGCCTCATGAAATGTTGGTTCCTCACTTCCATTTTGAATTTCAGGCAGACAGTGACAAACTACGCCATGGATTCATTAAAGCTTGGGACAGAATTCACAAAGCTGACCCACATGAGTTGGGACCAAAGACCTCTCTACCAATGGAACCCTATTGCAGATGGGTTCGCGTCCGTGCTCAGAAGTTAGGTATGCCGTACGAAGCTGTCAGACCTATCATTCTTGAATCTCCTGATGAAGATGGGGCTCCTCCAACTGTCCTCCCTCCTCAGATACCCACTGATTTTGACACAATGAAGAGATCTTGGGCGCAGCTAAAGGAAGAACGGGATTTTTATCGGGAAAAGTTCAACGAACAGGAACAGAAGGTCCAGAGGCTGACTAAGCAATTGGAGGAAGAGCGGGTTCTGAATAACTACATCAACACTGAGAAAAGGAGGCCATGGGAGCACTGATGGGCTTTGGATATTTCCTTTTATAGCTTTTATTTCCTTTCCAATATTTTTCATTCCTGTAATGCCTAAGGGCAAGTTGTTGAAAAATTTAAAGTTTGAATCTAATGAAGTGTGTTTCCCTTTTGTCTACAAAGTTGAATCTTGTTTGTCTTTGAAAACATAAAACATACGCATCTCATTGCACCATATGCATAGCAGGTACCCTTTTTCACAGGTTGCTTAATCTCCTTCGCTGTTTATTTTGAACAGTCATCATGAATCCAGACTCATCCAGTGAGCAAGCAATCAAGGCCCTTCAGGCCCAAAGTGCCCAGTTTCAAGAGATGGTCCTGAGCCTGGCCCAAGGTCAGCAAGAGTTGAAGACCCTGCTCCTGAAGAAGAAGAAGAAAAAGAGGACTGCGTTATTCAACACTGGACGCAGATTTGGGAACACACTCCATAATGAAGCTGATCCAACTACTTCTTCTGCTGAGAAAAACAGTCCCCAAGGGGGAGGAGCTCCTAGTCCTGCAGTCTCTGACAACGAGACGGACTACAATGACGAACAATACCCACCTGCTGCTGACAGATACAAGCAATTAGAAGACCGCTTGAGCGCCATGGAGATTCAGAATATGCCGGGGCTAGATTTCGGAGATTTGGGGTTATCTTCTGGGGTAGTAATCCCACACAAGTTTAAGGCGCCTGCCTTTGCCAAATACGACGGGGCTTCCTGTCCAAAGCTGCATCTAAGGTCGTACGTAAGGAAGATCCAACCTTACACGGCAGATAAGAACCTTTGGATTCACTTCTTCCAAGATAGCCTTTCGGGGTCACAACTTGAGTGGTTCTACCAACTAGATGGAACTAGTATCCGACATTGGGAAGATTTGGCAACAGCATTCTATAGACAATATCAATACAATTCTGATCTCGCTCCTACGCGTACCCAACTTCAGGGTATGTCTCTAGGAACGGGCGAAGGGTTCAAAGAATATGCACAAAAATGGAGAGATTTGGCTGGCAGGGTGCAGCCTCCATTGACTGATCGTGAGCTGGTTGATATGTTTCTAGGGACTTTGTCTGGTCCGTTTTTCAATCATTTGGTTGGTAACTCCTCCGCTGGGTTTACGGATTTGATTCTGACGGGAGAAAGAATTGAAGCTGGCATCAGGTCAGGAAAGATACAAAAAGCTGCCTCCACAAGTACTGAGAAAAGGCCTTTCAAGAAAGAAGCAAGTGCAGTCTATGGTCCTAGAAGACAAGTCAGGCCAGAAAGTCGCCAAGCCGTCAATGCTTTGGTCATTTCAAAACTTGTTGCTGCTCCTCAGCAGTACAATCAACAAAGAGGTGAAAGGCCCAAGAGACAGTATACTCGGTTGAGTATGACTTTGTCACAAATCTTACCGCAACTGTTATCAACCAACTTGGTGACCATCAAAGAAGCGCCAAAGGTCGTGAATACTGCATCTCCTAAGTATAACCCAAATGCCCGTTGTGCTTATCATTCCGATAGCCCCGGGCATACTACTGATGATTGCTGGGCCCTGAGAAATAAAGGGCAAGATCTTATCGACGCAAAGGAAATTCAGTTTGAGGCGCCTGAGAGGCCAAATGTTGTAACTGCTCCTATGCCCCAGCATAGAGTAAATGCCATCGAGGAAGATTTGTATGCTGTTTCGGTGAATGATGTTGCTACCCCTCTTTTGACTGTTAAGAGGAACTTACTGCTAGCCGGTTTATTTCCGGGTTGTAGCAAGGGTTGCCTCCTGTGTGCTGTTATCCCTACCGGTTGTCCGCTGCTGAAATCAGGCATCCAAAGCCTGATGGATAGCAAAGAAATTCTGTTCAAGAAAACTGCTGTTCCGTTTGTTTCCGTTGAAGAAGTATCTGTTGTCACAATTTACAATTCTACCAAAGCTCCCCCGAGGAAGCCAGTCCAGATTATGTCTGTTGCACCCATTACTATTACTGTTCCGGGGCCTCTCCCCTATGAGTTCGATAAAGCGGTCCCATGGCATTATGGGGCCGATGTGTATGTGCTTGGGGTGAAGCAGGAGTTCAACACCAATACCAGTATCAGTAACATCATTGGTCCCGCCAAGATTACCCGCAGTGGCAGGCTCTTCTCGCCTGACATTGCACCGCCAGTTATCCGAAAAACTCTCACCATCACACCCGCAAGTGTGCATGTTCCGAATTAAGTTCCTGTGTCTACTACTGCCGCCGAGTCCTCTGATATTCGGGGCAAAGAAGTTGCTACCGATTCGCCTGCCAGGACGGAGGCACCAAAAAAGACTGCTGTGGAAGCCTCCCAACAAGAAATGGAGGAAATCCTTAAAATCATTAAAAAGAGTGACTTCAATGTTGTTGAACAGTTGGGGCATACCCCCTCCAAAATCTCTATGCTATCATTGCTGCTATGCTCAGAGGCCCATGCAAAAGCCCTGATTTCATTTCTGAAAACGGCCCATGTGCCGCAAGAGACCTCTGCAGATCAATTCACTGACTGTGTGGCTAATTTGACAGCCGACAGTGGTTTGGGGTTCTCAGATGCTGACCTCACCGCTAAAGGGAAAAATCACAATGATGCCCTGCACGTCTCTATAGAATGCAGGGGCACTACTCTCGCGCACGTATTGGTGGATACCGGTTCTTCCCTGAATGTTTTGCCCAAAAAGGCATTGGATCGCTTGGATTGTGAGGATATGGAGTTGAAACCTAGCAACATCATTGTTAGAGCCTTCGACGGTTCTAAGAGGATGGTGCACGGTGAAGTAGACATTCCTATTCGTGTGGGTTCCCAAGTCTTCGATTCAACGTTCTATGTAATGGATATTCGTCCATCTTATTCCTGCTTGTTGGGTCGACCCTGGATTCATAAGGCTGGGGCAGTAACGTCCACTCTACACCAAAAGCTCAAATACCCTGTCAAAGGGAAGATTGTTACTGTGCAGGGTGAGGAGGAATACATGGTTAGTCACTTGAATTCATTCCGGTATATCGAGATGGACGGGGAGTTTATTGAAACCCCCTTTCAGCATTTTGAGGAGGTACCTCCAACGTTGGCATCGGCTGAAGCAGTGGTTGAGGAAGGCTTTTCGTTGAAGATGGCATCCTTGAAGGATGCCCGGGCTGTGATCGAGAAGCGCAATTGTGCAAATTGGGGTCAGCTTCCTGACTTCACTCAAAAGAACGACAAGTTTGGGCTGGGCTTTACTGCAGAGACTCAGAGGGCTGTGCGCAAGGAAAAGATCAGAAAGGCTCCAGTGTTTATCACCAGTCCAAGGGTGAATGCTATCGAGGAGGATGTAGAGGAAGCAGAGTTCGACAGTTGGATCTATCCAACCACCAGCAACAGACCAAGCAACTGGACGGCAAAGGATTTTACACCTATCACATTTGTCACGCAGTAATTAATTCTTTTGATTTCCAATTTGTAACAAACAATATGTTAAAACTTTATTGGCTCGGTGTCCTACCCGGGGCATCGTAGCTCCATTTGTGAGGGCTTTTTGTATGACATTTCCATATATCATCAATCAAAACATTGGACGTTTGTTGCATTTCAAATCTTGTGCTCTTTTTCTTTCTGTGTTATATATTGCAAAACAGCTATATTTACACACACTCACTTATACAGGTTTCAATCCACTCTGGATCTCACTGGTAACAGCTCTGCTACCACCAGTTATGACTTCGAGAATCCGATCAACTTGGCCGAGGACGAAGGTGAAGATGATTGCGAAGTGCCTGGTGAACTCGTAAGACTGCTACTCTAGGAAGAGAGGGCCATTCAGCCGCATGAAGAGCCGGTGGAAACAGTTAACCTGGGTACTGAGGCAGATAGGAAAGAGGTCAAGATTGGTGCTAATCTAGAGCTCAGCGTGAAGCAACGATTGATCCGGATGCTACATGATTACATGGAGATATTTGCTTGGTCCTACGAGGACATGCCTGGTTTGGATGCCGACATTGTAGTTCATCACCTGCCAACCAAGGAAGACTGCCCTCCGGTAAAGCAAAAGGTCCGCCGTATGCGCCCAGAGATGTCCGAAAAGATCAAGGCTGAGGTTATGAAGCAATTCGATGCCGGGTTTCTAGCGGTAACTTCTTACCCTCAATGGGTTGCTAATGTGGTTCCAGTGCCGAAGAAGGACGGTAAAGTCAGAATGTGTGTCGACTACAGGGATTTGAACAGGGCAAGCCCCAAAGATGATTTTCCTCTACCTCACATCGACGTCCTTGTTGACAATACTGCTCAACACAAGGTGTTCTCCTTCATGGATGGTTTTTCAGGGTATAATCAGATCAAGATGGCTCCAGAAGATATGGAAAAGACTACCTTTGTGACTCAGTGGGGGACCTTCTGCTACAAGGTCATGCCGTTCGGGTTAAAAAATGTTGGGGCAACCTACCAACGCGCCATGGTTGCTTTATTTCATGATATGATCCATCATGAGATTGAGGTATATGTTGATGACATGATTGCAAGGTCCCAAACTGAGGAAGAACACCTTGATCATCTGAGAAAGCTGTTTGACCGACTGAAGTTATACAAGCTGAGGTTGAATCCCAACAAATGCACCTTCGGGGTAAGGTCCGGAAAATTGCTAGGTTTCATTGTAAGCGACAAAGGTATTTAGGTAGATCCTGCCAAGGTAAAAGCCATACAAGAGATGCCAACTCCAAAGACAGAGAAAGAAGTCAGAGGCTTTCTGGGACGACTGAATTACATTGCCCGATTCATCTCACATCTGACTGCTACTTGTGAGCCAATCTTCAAATTACTGAAGAAAGATCAAGTAGTACGCTGGAACGATGAATGTCAGGCTGCATTTGAAAAGATAAAGGAATATCTCCAAGAGCCACCCATTCTTATACCACCAGTGGAAGGAAGACCTCTGATACTATACTTGACAGTACTTGACAATTCAATGGGGTGTGTGCTGGGGCAGCATGACGAGTCTGGCCGAAAAGAGCACGCTATTTATTACCTGAGCAAAAAGTTTACCGACTGTGAGTCTCGTTACTCACTGCTTGAGAAAACTTGCTGCGCTCTGGTATGGGCTGCTCGCCGGCTGAGACAGTATATGCTGACTCACACTACTATTTTGATTTCAAAGATGGATCCCATCAAGTACATATTCGAAAAGCCTGCTCTGTCTGGAAGAATAGCAAGATGGCAAATGATCTTGACAGAATATGATATCCAGTATACAACTCAGAAAGCAATCAAAGGAAGTGTACTGGCAGATCATTTGGCACACCAACCTGTGGACGATTACCAATCATTGAACTTTGAATTTCCGGACGAAGATATCATGGTGGTAACTGACTGTGAAGTACCTGGACCGGATGAAGGACCTGAGGAAGGATCCCGATGGTCTATGCATTTTGACGGAGCCTCCAATGCTTTGGGTAACGGCGTCGGCGCTGTAATCATATCTCCCAAAGGAACTCATACTCCACTCACCGCCCGATTGTGTTTCAACTGCACCAACAACATGGCAGAATACGAGGCATGTATCATGGGTCTGCAAGCTGCAATCGACTTAAGGATCAAATTTCTGAGTGTCTTTGGAGATTCCACTCTCGTGATCAATCAGGTCAAAGGCGAGTGGGATACGAAACACCCAAATCTTATTCCTTACAAGGAGTATGTGTTGACCTTGCTTCCCCACTTTGAAGAGATAACTTTTGAGAACTTCCCAAGAGAGGAGAATCAGCTAGCGGACGCACTAGCTACGATGTCTTAATGTTCAAAGTTAAATGGGACAATGAGGCTCCCCGGATCATTATCTGGAAATTGGACGAACCGGCATACTGCTGCGATCTTGAGGCCAAAGAGGTGACTAAAAAACCCTGGTATCATGAGGTGAAGAGGTACTTGGAAGCTCAGGAATACCCTGAAGGTTCATCTGTCAATGACAAGAAGTTCATGAGGAGGTTTGCGGAAAAATTCTTCCTCAGCAACGGCATTCTCTACCAACGGAATCATGATTCAACTCTACTACGTTGTGTGGATAAAGCTGAAGCAGAAAAGATCATGATAGAGCTGCATGAAGGTACATTCGGAACACATTCCAGTGGACATACCATGGCAAAGAAAATCCTTAGGGCAGGATATTTCTGGTCCACAATGGAAGCCGATTGTTACCAACATTCTCGAACTTGTCACAAATGCCAGATCTATGCTGACAAGGTGCACATCCCTCCGGTTCCTCTGAACGTCCTAACGGCACCTTGGCCTTTTGCAATGTGGGGCATTGATATGATCGGGGAGATCCGACCGACGGCATCCAACGGGCATCGTTTCATCTTGGTAGCGATCGATTACTTCACAAAGTGGGTTGAGGCAGCTTCCTACGCCACGGTAACCAAGAGCGTCGTGGCACGTTTCATCCGGCATAACTTGATTTGTCGGTACGGCGTCCCGGAAAGAATCATTACGGACAATAGTACCAATCTCAATAACAAAATGATCACTGAACTCTGCGAACAATTCAAAATACAGCACCATAACTCTTCTCCTTACCGGCCGAAGATGAATGGAGCTGTAGAAGCAGCTAATAAGAATATCAAGAAAATTGTGCAGAAGATGACAGTGACCTATAAAGATTGGAACGAGATGTTACCGTTTGCTCTTCACGGGTACCGTACCTCAGCAAGGACGTCAACCGGGGCAAATCCTTTCTCCTTGGTCTATGGCATGGAGGCAGTCTTGCCAATTGAAGTTCAGATACCCTCTCTCCGGATAATGAAGGATGCAGACTTGAGTGAAGATGACTGGATCCAGACTCGACTTGATCAATTAAACCTGATTGACGAAAAGAGGCTCACCGCTATCTGTCATGGTCAGACATATCAAAAACGGATGATCATGGCATTTAACAAGAAAGTCAGACCACAAGAGTATGAAGTTGGGGACCTGGTAATCAAGCGCATCATCCTTCCTCAAAGTGATCCCCGGGGAAAATGGACCCCTACATACGAAGGGCCATTTGTGGTTAAACATGTGTTCTCAGGAGGAGCCATGATCCTAACCACCATGGATGGTGACGACCTTCCTCACCCCGCCAATGCAGACATAGTAAAAAGATACTACGCATGAATAAAAGACCCACTAGGTTGACATACCTAGGCAAAAATAAGGGCTTCCCGGCGAACCAAAAGGGTTCGGGCAAAAATAAGGGATGAAATGAAAAAAATCTGTACACCCGGCAAGCCGAAAACCTGAAAAGGCGGTTTGGGCAAAAATGGGTATCCCGGTGGACTGAAAACCCGAAAGGGCGGTCCAGGCAAAAGTTAGGGATAAAGCGTAACACTATGTCTCATTGGATCACCTTGCATCCGGAATTCGACATCAACTATCTGGCTCAGACTTCGGCATCGACCAATCAGCTTCATCTTCAACCAAGCAGCAAAGCGATGAGACGCTTGAAGACATAAATGCGATAGAAGAGTTGGAACCCAGTGGGATTGTTCACATAGCTGTTTTGTTTCCTTTTCAAAATTGTAAATTCTATGTTATTCGGCGACATTCTCTTACTAGGATGTCAGCCCCTTGTACAAAAACGCCTATTCACAGGCAAAATTCAAAATCAATACAAATTCATTTTCCCATACAAATGGCCAAATTGTTTTTCTTTTTTCTGTTTTGTCTTGTGAAAAACGTCCAATGTTCATTTTTGATATATGCATTTGACATTAAATTGCTAATTCATAAATACTTGCATATGAAACAAAAGACTAATTACAGGTGACATCAGAAACAGGGGAAATATAGAGTTGTCTAATGCAGTCTGGTTGCTTTGTCCGCCAAGGTACCAAGGTAGATTTAACTGAAAGATATGATCAAGTTCTCTCAACTCCCCACAGAGTAAGACAAGATAGCAGCATTCCCCGACAGAATATCAATACCCCAGTGCAATTCCAAAAGTTTCCCCAGGAAGATGGAATTCTTATCCCCAGCAGGTCTTAAAGCTTATCCCCAGTAGATTCTGGAAGCTTATCCCCTGCAGATTACGGACGTCTCTCCCGAGCTTTATTCAAAGTTATTCCTCACAAAGGCTTATAACTGGGTTATCCTCATCTAATTGCCACGGAAGATCGTCCTCGGCAAAGTTCTTTCAATCCCCAGTGGAGTTTATCTTTGGTATCCCCAGCGGAGTCTATCATCATTATCCTCGGCGGAGTCCATCATTGAAATCCTCAGCGAAGCTCTCGTCAAACTTCAGCAAAGTATCTCTTCCACAGAGCAATTCCCCGGCCGGTCGTCAAGGATTTATTTTCCTAAGACGAAAATACATTCATAAACACTTCATATTTCATACATCTTGCTTACATACATGATAAAGTGCATACAACACTATCTCATGTTGAACATCACGACATCATGCATTTCATACATCATGACATTGCATACAACTGATGTTTTTACCTTTTCAGGGAAAAAGACAATCCCAAAGACAACTACTATCAACTATCACATTTCCAGACTCGATTCCTGTATCTAGCCAGGGCACGTCTGAAGAGCTCGAAGATTCGATTCCTGTATCCAGCCAGGGCATATCTGTTGACGACTATTTCCGGATTCGATTCCTGTATCCAGCCAGGGCATATCTGTTGACCACATTTCCAGACTCGATTCCTGTATCTAGCCAGGGCACGTCTGAAGAGTTCGAAGATTCGATTCCTGTATCCAGCCAGGGCATATCTGTTGACGACTATTTCCGGATTCGATTCCTGTATCCAGCCAGGGCATATCTGTTGACCACATTTCGAGACTCGATTCCTGTATCTAGCCAGGGCACGTCTGAAGAGTTCGAAGATTCGATTCCTGTATCCAGCCAGGGCATGTCTGTTGACGACTATTTCCGGATTCGATTCCTGTATCCAGCCAGGGCACATCTGTGAGCAACCGATTGTAGATTCGACACCTGTATCTAGCCAGGGCATATCTGCATGAGGAGATTGAAGATCAAACACCTGTAATAAGCCAGGAAAACATTTGTCTTTCTCAAATACACAAGTTCTCGCTAAGGAATCTCTTGTGCGATCAACACTTCTAAATGGCATCTATAAGCCCATTCCCGACAAGGTTCTGTCACATCTCCAGATGGCATCTATAAGCCCATCTCCCTATCCACCATCTCTCCAAATGGCATCTATAAGCCCATTCCCGACATCACATTGCTGGTACTCCAACATGCGAGTGCAAATTTCCGGGCACTCTAGTGTCCAATCTCCTTTTACCCTCGAGTCACGAAAGGCAAACTTACCAATCTAACTCTTCAGGTTCAAGAAGATTGAACAGGGGCAACTGTTGTACCCCAAAATTTTCCCTCCCATTTCCTCAACATTTTCTCATCACAAGACCCTGGAAGATCAAGATCCAGTTAGGGTTTCCTCTGCTCAAGACTCCTCCTTGCACTGTTGACCCAAATTAGGGTTTGTGTTTGCACAAAGATATTTTGACCTAAAATGCCTAAGATGACTTTCATGCTTCATGTTGGACTCCCAAGTTTATCCATACCAAGTTTCAAGTCTTGATTCCAAATTTTGCCCAGTCAATTGGACAGTTGACCTAAAAATCAACTATATTGGGGAAAAAGTCAACTGTGGCCAATTGACAGTCAAATCTCATGAAAATTGACCCACATCAACATCATGAACTCACATGGATCATTTGATCAAGTTTGGATCACAATTCCACAAGAAATTTGATCAGATCATCAAAAGGGCAAAATGGTCATTTTTAGGGTTTTGACTGCACAAAGGCAATTTTTGACTGTTTGACCTAGCCAATGGCAAAACAAGCTCACATATGGACTCAAGGACCCCATAGAATTATCTTGACATGCTCAACAAGTTCAAAAGATCCCAAGTACACAAGATTGACAGTTGAATTTCCCAGTCAATTGATCAATTTTGACTGTATACTGAAAAGTCAAACTTTGACTTTTTGGTCAAAATCAAGGGTCAAGATTCATTTTTCATCAAAACATGCCAAATCATGAAACTTGTTCACCAAGAAATCAAAAATTGCAAATTAGGGTTTGAAATGAGAATTTTTCATAACTTAGAATTTTTCTAAGTTATGAAAAACCCTAATTTTTTCCCAACATTGCCCCACTTTCTCACCAAGATTCATTTGGATTCAAGAAAAAGTCAAAACATGAAAGTTGTAGCCTATTGCATAATCTACAACTTTGATTCACAAAGTTTTCCCAAAAGAGTCTTGTATCTCAAGTTACAATTTTTGGAACAAGGGTACCAAACCATTCTTAACTTAGTGAAATTTTGACCTTTTTAGGCAAGGTTTTTACCAAACTTCAAGGCCATTTTCCATACACTTCCACTTGGAATTTCAATTTGCACATCAAAGATGGATTGTAGTACACATTCCAAGCTTTCCAAAATGTCCAAGAACTCATCAAACAACCTCATAACTTGAGAGAATCGAATTTTGCAATATGGCAAAAACTCACTTTTGAATTGGCCAATTTCCATGTTCATAACTTATGCATTTTCAAGTCAGCTTGGTTTATGCTACATTACAGGTCTCTAAACCATCCAACACTCAATAATTTAATGCATACTCATTGTGCCAAAGACTTATTTTGTGTATCCAAGCATTGTATGCAAGATTAGGCCATAAATGGAAAAAGTGAAATAACCATTTTTGCAAAAGCAAGCTTTATGTCATAATGCAAATCCACGAGGTACAGATCAAATCTAATTGGCACAAGTTTATGAGTTAATCACACTGATCAAGGAGAGGCTTTGCAGCAGGTTTAGGGGTCCTCTACCTGTCTAGAACACCAGGTGGTCATTGCTTGCTTAAAGTTCAAGAAACACATCATAACATGTACCAACTTCCATATCAGTCAACCAGGCCTTAGAGAAAGTTATCAAACACATTCCAAACATTCATCCTAAGCTGAAGCACGATCCTAAGACCTCCAATACCTCCACAAACTCAAAATCACCATCAAACTGCCTAAACAGAGTAACCTCTGCAGATTGAGTTCCAACTCTCATCCCTTTCATGCTTTCTTGCTAAAAGCTTATCAAACACATTCCCTATCATCAATGCAAGCTAACCAAAACATAAGACACGACCTGTAACACTCCCAGGCCACTTCACCATTTTCATTTTCTTGTTTTGCAGTTGAAGTTCTCCAGCATGATTCAAGAAGTTTCAGGACAAAGTAGAACTTGGAATAGCATCCTCACACTTCAAGGAAGCTGTACAAATCATCATCTTGCTCTGAAAGCTCCTCCATTTCCAGATACAACTTCAACTGAACAGGTAAGTTCATGAACTCGTATCTCTCTTATTAGGCATTGTTAGCTTTAGGTTTGTGAAGAGAATATGTCACATTCATAGCCCTGAACATGCCCATGTAATTAGATTTCATTTATATTATGTGTGCTGCAAGAATTTAAGGTCTGAACATTGATGAAAAACTAGGTCAGGAATTGGGGGAGAAGAAATTCTCCCTCATCTTAGAGAGTTAAGTCAAGTTCTTTATATGGTTGGATTCGTCTTCTCATGCTCTACATTTTTCATGTTATGAGTTTTGCTTGAAAGTCCAGGAATTGGGAGATAGGAAACGCGCGTTTTCTTGAACAAAGTTTGTTCTGAGGTTGAAGATGACTGGTTTTGGGCTGGGCCTGGAATGTTTTTCTTATTTGCACCATACATTTACTTCTGAACCCCCTAAGCCCATTTTGTTCATTTTAATGATTTTTTGACTTTTCTTTTTTTTGGTTTGACTTATTTATTTTTTCTTACAATATAAAAAATATAAAAAATATTTTTCTCACCATTTTTGAATTTATTGGGCATTTATTTGTTTTCTTTTAGTTTGTACATAAATAAATAAATACATATATTTTTACTTAAAATACTAAAATAGTGCAAATACATTTTTATTTTTATTTTCATTTGTTTTATCTTCTGAAAATATTTTGTATAAAAAATACTTTTTTTTTATAAATATTAAATATTATTATTTTTTGTATATATAATACATATTTAGTAAATAATACAAATATTTATATAGATATTAATATATTTAGGATAAATTACAAAATATACACATTTTTGTTTTCTTGTTAAATATTTAATATAAAAATGCCTTTTTACAAATATACTTCATTTTATTTTATTTTTGTATAGAATAAATAAATATTACACATAATAAATAAATAATACATTTTATTCAATAAAATTAGGGTTTAACCCTAAACATGAAAAAACTCAAAAAATAATACTTTTATTTTTGTTTATTTTGACATATAAAAATACTTTTTTTTCATATATACAAAAACCATTTTTGCATCTTACATATTTATTCTTATTTCATTTAATTTGTGCAATTAAATATCTTGTAAATAATTCAATATTGATGTAATAGCTTAGGTTTAAATTCCTTGTCAAAATCCCCATTTGAACATTTGTACCCCCTTCCCATATATGGTGTTGTAATAGCTTAGTAAATTTATTTTTCGCACTTTATTGCTTTCTAATTATGCCATGTTAGAATTAGGGTTTGTATGCGAATCAAAAACGACAAAAATAGTTTGACCTAATTTCAAGATAAACAAGCATGAAAATGGACACACAAATCACACTTGCACCCCCTAGGTTATTCCACTTGTTGCCTTTCAAAATTGGGCCATATTGCATGTTAGGTCTCTTTGGGCATAACAAACAATCAAATGATCATAGTCCCCCGATGACGCTTTTAAAATGTTGCCTAAACAAATGATCAAGTCCCTTAAAGAAAATTGCCCAAAGATACTTGGCACCATTGCATTCATGGTCCATACGATGACCCGCGCCCGTCCCTTTCACATCCTAACATGAGATTGTCCACCAAATGCAATGGTGGAACAAACTTGTTAAAAGGGTTAAAACATAGCAATAATCTTTGAGAAATTTAGGAGTAGACAACCTCTTAGTTACTTGAATCAAACTTGCAAAACAAAACACTTGCCTATTTTCTAAAACCACACCTCACAACACTTTCAAAACAACTTTCAAAAACAAATGAAAACCTTTTCAAAAGACATACACCTTTGTATACATCCCAACATGGATCATTACAAAGGTTGCCACCACATTGGCTTCTTTTCAAAAAACATTTTCAAACCCACACACACAAAGCACCATTTCAAACAAATTGAAGACAAAAGGCAAGTGATCTAAGCAAGTAACTAAGAGCCCATGGATAACCATGGATAGAAAGGGTGCTAATACCTTCCCTTTCTATAATCTACTCCCCGAACCCAAGAAAACATCTCAAAAGGTTTTTGCTGTGCTTTTTAAACCTTTCCTTAGGATAAAATAAAAAGTCAGTGGCGACTCTTGCTCAACCGAAACATTTGCGAAAACAAACGCAAAACCATAGTCAGTTCTCCCACCGTATCACAATGAGCAAGAACAGGATTTTAAGCAGAAGCGCGCGCGTTTTTTCTGGCTGGAGGACAGGGATGACCTGTCTGGGCTTGGCGCGCCTGGGCCTTGTTTTTTCTACTTTCTACACCCCATGTTTCCTATATGCACCCCCTTTGTTTATTTTTATATTTTCGCATATTTTATATTTTTAACTTGCATTTATTTTTCTGAACATTAAAAATGAGAAAAATAATTTTCTTAATTTTTTGCAATTTTTTTTCACATATAAAATAATTTTATTTTAATAAATAGAGCTTATTTTCTTATTTATTCATGTAAATAATTTTAAAAAAATACTATACCTTTTTATTTTATTATTTTTCACACAAAACATTATTTCCAGACTTTTTTTTAATACTTGTAAATAATTTTATTTATTATTTCTTGTAAAAAATGGACAAACAAAATAATAATAGAAAACATATTTTCTTTTAAAACAAAAATTAGGGTTTCCCCTTTCAAAAAACAATAATATTATTTTTCTTTTTCTTATTTTTAGGACTTAGATAATTTTATTTTCTCATACATAAAAACAATTACAAAACATTTTTTGCATATTTACATTTTTATTGCATATTTAAATAATTGCTTATTTATTTATGGTACAATAAATTCAATTGGGTTGTAATAGTGAATTAGGGTTTTATTTTGTGCAAATATCCCTATTCAAAACTTGTATCCCCCCCATAATATTGTTGTAATAACTTAGATTTACTTTATGCAATTTATCGCATTATATCCATGTTTAGTAAAAACTAGGGTTTGTATGATAAGACAAAATCAAAACAAATAGCATGACCTAGTGCAAGACAAAAATGCATGAAAAATGACAACACATTGCACACAAGCACCTCTAGGGTTTCACCCACTTTGTTGCCTAAAAATGGTC
Organism: Vicia faba; assembly: GCA_948472305.1. Lineage (NCBI taxonomy): Eukaryota > Viridiplantae > Streptophyta > Magnoliopsida > Fabales > Fabaceae > Vicia > Vicia faba. The sequence continues at coordinate 985,198,881 of OX451736.1, read as the reverse complement.
ATGGTATGCATGCTAGGTATCTTGGCAAAACAAAACAAAACAAAAGATCACAGTCCCTCGATGATGCTAGACAAGGTTGCCTAAAAACAAATGATCTTGGTCCCTAAAACTTGCTAAGATACTTGGCACCATTGCTATCATGGTCATACGATGACCCACACTCGTCCCGTTTAACATCCAAAGATAGGGTTGTTTACCAATGCAATGGTAAAACAACAATGTCAAAGGAATAAAAATGTACAAGAAAGACATTTGAGTAGGTAGATAAGCTTCTAGTTACTTGATCAATTTGCAAACAATCCTTGATATTTTCAAAAACACACAACACATTTCAAAACATTTCCAAACAACTTTCAAAACATTGAAACATTTTTCAAAAGATAAACATCTTTGTATACATTCTTATGAACGAGAATCATTACAAAGATTGCCAAAACAAAGGCCTATTTTCAAAATACTTTCAAAACCACACAAAGCACCATTTCAAACAATTGGAAAAGCAAAGCAAGTGATCTAAACAAGTAACTAAGAGCCCATGGAAAACCATGGATGAAAAGGGTGCTAGCACCTTCCCTTTTCATAATCTACCCCCCGAACTCAAGAAAACATCTCAAAGGTCTTTCCTGTGCTTTTTTACCTTTCCTTTTGGATAAAATAAAAGTCGGTGGCGACTCTTGCTAAATCGAAATATTTACAACGAAACGCAAAACCTCAAGTCAGTTCTCCCGCCGTATCACAGAACTGGCGACTCTGTTGGGGATCTTTATAAAAGTGGGGTTACCTTAGGGTTTTAGATCTCCTTTACATGCTTATCTTGTTTGACTTGTTTGCTTTACACTTTGGTTATATTGTTTGGGTTTGAATCCTCTACCCGGATTTGGGAAACATTCATAGGTAAATAGCAATACGTTGTGGAAACTGTGTGGGGTATACCGACACGGTCTAAGCAATAGCTATGTTAGTGTGACATATTTGTGGGTACCGGTAGCCTTTGAGTCAATCAAAGAGAATACGGGGCCGCTGAGTGATGTCATGAAGCACTAACGAACTTTTAGAACCTTTACTTGACCAACTTGGCCTTTTTAGGTTGTAGTGAGATGACCGGCTTTGGTGCAGTCCAAAGTTGGTAGATACTCGATACTACACTCATTGAGGGTTGGTTCCTTGGAATATTTCGGTCGCCAGTAAAGAGGCTGAATTGAAACAATGAACAAGGAAACAATCCAGTGATATTGAGCTCCTTAGAACCCGGTTACTATTTCTAGGACAGGTTGAGCCAACTAAACTTCAAGAGGGTATTTACATATGAAACCCCATGCAAGCCTAAATTAGGAACTTGTGTGATTTGCTTGTACATATATACTTGTGCATAACATCATGGACATCATGAAGCATCATATGCATCCACTAACCATTTCATGGATTTTGGAAATTCAGCTTTGTTCCTGTTTTGTAGGTTATGGAATCACTTCGCAGGAAAACAATCCAAGTCAACCTTGTAAGAATTCCTCCGCAACTCAAGGAGCTAGCTTCAAGGATTCCTTAGAATTCTCCATTCACCGAGAGGCATGGTCGTCTTCTCAACTTAGTCACTTCCAACACAGAGGAAGACATGATGAAAGTTCTTTTCCAGTTATTTGACCCTTTGCACCACTACTTCACATTTCCTGACTACCAGCTTGTGCCCACTTTGGAGGAATTTTCTCAACTCTTGAGGATTCCTATTCTCAATCAACTACCTTTCAACGGTACAGAAAGAGATCCAAAGCTAGAAGAGATTGCTCAAGCCCTGCACTTGCACTCATCTAAGGTCACAACCCATTGGGAAACTAGAAGTGGTGTCAAAGGCTTCTTGGCAAAGTTCTTGTTTGAGAAGGCCCAAAGCTGCTGGAATTCCTTGGACCTACAAGCTTTTGAGGAGATTTTAGCTCTTCTCATCTATGGGATGGTTTTGTTCCCTAACCCTGATCAACTCATAGATGTGAGTGCTGTCAAAATCTTCATGGCTCGCAACCCTGTGCCTACATTGCTTGGAGATATCTTGCACTCTTTTCACACTCGAACAATAAGGAAAAGAGGTGTTCTCATGTGTTGCACTCCTCTACTAGCAAGATGGTTTATTTCTCATCTTCCCCAACCAGTCTTGAAGAATAAGCAAGGTTTGAGGTGGTCACAACGATTGATGATTCTTACACATTCATATATTCATTGGTGTTCTCGATCCAAAGAGAATGTTATCATCGTCGACCGTTGTGGGGAATTCCATAATGTCCCTCTACTTGGAATTAGGGGAGGCATTACCTACAACCCCTGCTTGGCTCTGAGACAATTTGGTTATGCCTGAAGGGATGGCCCACATGATTTGCTGATTCCAGACTTGGTTTTTGACTTCGACAACAACGATCAAGGACTTCGACAAAGGTTTATCCGAGCTTGGAGGATGCCAAACAAGGTAGACAGTAAGACCTTGGGACACAAGAATTACATCCCCCTTGAGCCTTACCTGAAGTGGGTACGAACCCGCGCCCAAAGTCTTATGATGCCTTACCCCTCTATTATCCCAGTGATTATAGAGCATGTTATGGAAGGAGAGGTTCCATACACCCTCCTACATCCTGACATGCCAACATCACTCGAAGATCTGCAAAGGAGTTGGATACAACTCAAGGGAGAACGCGATACTTTTGAAGCCCAATTCTACGCCAGCGAGAAGAAGGTTTTGGAACTAACTCGGTTACTTCATGAAGAGCAGACTCTTAACACCTACATTGCACCAAAGAGGATGTGCAACGTCTTCTTATCTTAGAATTTTGTACTATTTTGCCCTAGGGGCATTGATGTAAACAAATTCTATTTTATTAATATAACGTTTGTTCCTTTTTGTTTAACACAAATTTGAATTTTTCTGAATCCTTGAAAGCATTACATGAATACATATCATTCATCATATGCATAAACAGGTCTTCACACCAAGTTTCCTCATCTCTCTGCTGTTTATTTCAGCAAGATGGATATTGAACAAACGGTCAAAGACTTGCAAGCTCAGAATTCACAATTTCAACAGCTACTCCTGACCTTGGCTATGGGGCAGGCGGAGCTCAAGACTTTGCTAGAGAAAGAAAAATAGAAAAAGAAGAAGAGGAGAGTTGGTGTGGCTACCATGGGCAGAAGATTTGAAGGTCAAGCCAGAAGGGTCCTAGATTTTCCATCAACCTCTGAGGAAGGGGAAAGGAAAGGTAAAGAGACTGCAGTGCCTTCTGAATCTGAAGCTGAGGAAGAGGAAGAAGAGGACTACTCAGAACAACAATACCCTCCGGCCGATGACAAATACAAAAACTTGGAAGAGCGTCTAGCTTCCATGGAGATACAGAGAGTACCTGGACTGGACTTTGAAGAGTTACGATTGGTATCTGGAATTGTAATCCCTCCTAAGTTTAAAGTGCCTTTATTTGCTAAGTACGACAGGGTGTCTTGTCCCAAGATGCACCTACGATCTTATGTCAGGAAAATTCAACCACATTCTTCTGACAAAGATCAGTGGGTCCACTTTTTCTAGGACAGTTTGTCAGGGACGTAGCTGGATTGGTTCTACCAGTTGGAGAGGTCTGATGTGCATAATTGGGAGGATTTGGCAGCCACATTCTATAAACAGTATCAATACAACGCCGACTTAACGCCAACCCGTACTCAACTACAGATGTATGGCTATGGCTACCAATGAGGGCTTCAAAGACTATGCCCAAAAGTGGAGGGATTTAGCCGGACGGGTGCAACCACCTTTATCTGAAAGAGAGATAATGGACATGTTCTTGGGGACTCTGTCAGGTCCTTTCTTTAATCACCTGATTGGAAGCTCCTCTGTAGGTTTCACTGAGTTAATTCTAACTGGCGAAAGGGTTGAAGCCGGTATTAGAAGCGGGAAAATTCAGAAAGATGCGTCTACCTCTGCTGCTGCCAAAAAGCCCTTCACTGGTAAGAAGGAGGTGTCTGCTGTCTATGCTCAGAGAAATCAGGGAAGAACCAAACGACGACCAACTACGGGGGCCGTCATGATTTAAAAGTCTGCATCGGACCAGCCGAGAAACAATCAGCTGAGAAATGATCAGCCGAGAACCAACCAAACAAGGGTGGAAAGGCCTGTACGGCAATTCACCCAGATAAACATGACTCCTGCTCAAGTTCTACCCCATCTCTTGAAGTTTAACCTTGCAAGTTTGAAAGAGGCCCCGAAGAACCCGAATACTGCTTCTCCGTACTACCATTTGAATGTCAAGTGTGCTTATCATTCAGAGAGTCCAGGGCACGACACCGACAGTTGTTGGGCCCTGAAGAATAAGATTCAGTATTTGATAGACGCTAAAGAAGTTGAATTTGACGCCCCTGAAAAGCCGAATGTAATCTCTGCTCCAATGCCAAGGCATGGCCATAATGCCCATGTTGTTGAAGAAGATCTTTTTGTTGCTACTGTTGATGATTTGATAACTCCGCTACTGATAATCAAGTTAAATTTGCTGAAGGCTGGGATTTTCCCAGGTTGTGAAGAAGATTGCTGCCTTTGTTCATCCTTACAAACCGACTGTCCATTGTTGAAGTTAGGCATCCAACGCCTAATGGATAACCAAGAAATCCTTTTTGAAAAGAATCCAGTGTCATCGACTCCTGTTAATGATGTTTCAATAATAACCATATCCGCCAATCTTTCTAAGGTCTCCAAAAGACCTGTTAAGATTACATCCGCTCCAAAGACTACTCCGTTGAAGATAACAATGCCCGGGCCTGCCCCATACAACTCAGATAAAATGGTACCATGGAACTATGGTGGAGAAATCTACTATCATGGTGTCAAACAGATTGAAGAGATTGCCAATGAAGAGAGTTCTAAAGAAGACAATTCCGACATCAGTAACATTGCTGGAACAAGCAGAATTACTCATAGTGGAAGAATTTTCTCTCCAGAGATTGCACCACCAAAGGAAGTCTCTGGACCCGTTCCGAAGATTACAGTTATACCAGTAACTACACCTGCAAGTGTACCCGCCAACAATAACAATACAATTCCCATCCCTATTTCCGCTGCTGAGAAAAAAGGAAAGAATGTTCAAGAGGAGCCTGTCTTGACGAAGGCTCAATCACTTGTTATTCCTGAAACATCCCAAAAAGAGATGGAAGAGATTCTGAGGATCATTAAGAAAAGTGATTATGATGTTGTTGAAAAACTGGGGCAGACCCCCTCCAAAATCTCTATGTTAGCCCTGCTACTGTGCTCCGAGGCACATGCCAAAGCATTGGTCAAGTTTTTGAAGACAACGCACGTGCCGCAGGAGACTTCGATTGATCAATTCCAGGAGTGTGTAGCCAGTTTAACAGCTGACAATGGCATGGGTTTCTCCGATGCCGACTTGACATTCAAAGGGAGAAAACATAACGATGCACTACATGTCTCGGTGGAGTGTAGGGGAACCACCCTAGCTCATGTTTTGGTTGATACTGGATCATCTCTAAATGTCTTACCAAAGAAATCCTTGGATAAATTGGATTGTGAAGGCTTAACCCTGAAACCCAACAATATCATTATAAGAGCATTTGATGGCTCTAAAAGGATGGTCCACGGGGAGGTGGACATCCCGATCAAAGTGGGTACCCAGACGTTCAATTCAACATTCTACGTGATGGACATCCGTCCTTCCTACTCTTGCCTGTTGGGACGTCCTTGGATCCATCATGCTGGAGCTGTCACTTCTACTCTGCATCAAATTCTCAAGTACCATGTCCAAGGGAAAATCATAACTGTTCATGGCGAAGAGGAATACATGATAAGCCATCTAAATTCTTTCTGCTATGTAGAATTGGATGGCGAATTCATCGAAACCCCTTTCCAGCATTTTGAAGAGGTAGCTCAGGAGATTGCGGAAACCAAGACAGTGTCTTCTGTACCCATGATTACCAGACCTCCGCCTCGGATGTCGTCTCTCAAAGATGCAAAGGCTGTGATTGAAGAAGGAGGAAGCACAATCTGGGGGCAGCTTCCATACTTTCCTTATAAATCAGATAAATTTGGCTTGGGGTTCACTTCCTCTGCTTAAAAGGTTGTATGCTGCGCCCGTGCTGGAGGGCCACCAGTGAAGATCACCCATCATGAAGTCAATGCTTTGGAGGATAGTGAAGAGGAAAGTAGCCTGGAAGACTGGATTTTTCCAACTGTTGACAGAGCACTGTGCAACTGGGAAGCAAAAGAATTTGTTCCGATTACTTTCATACCGCAGTAATTTATCTTTCAAACATTTCTGTTGGTTTGTAATAATTCTCAAACAATTCGTACACTTTTAGCCTTGTGCCTTACCCGAGGCACATAGGTCCATTTGTAAGGGTTTGATTTTTCATCTTCATATGCCATTTTAATGAATCATGGACGTTTTCACATATAAACTTTTGTGTTCATTGTCTTTCTTTTTACATTTTATTTGTTTAAAGGTGGCTATCCCTTACACACACCCACACTCACAAATGCAGGTACCCTTCCATTCCGGATTCTATGGGTAACAATTCTGCTATGGCCTTCAGTGACTCTGAAGATCTGGTCTACCATGCCGAATACGAAGGTTGTTAGAACATAGTTTGATTCTACAACCCTCAGTTAGAGTTTTGATGATAACAAAATACAAGATTAAATGAATTATGAGATTTATATAAGACATAGATGCTACTTAAAATTATGTTGTGTATTTACAGAAACTCTGATGGAATCAGCATCAAAATATCAATATCAACTTCAGCATCAGAAGATATGTCACATCAGAAGATCAATACATGTGCTACGCTGAAGCCTGATGAACAGAATCTGCGCTTAACATACTCTGACTCTGAGCAAGATACTTATCATGTCACCAGCATTCAGAAGCGCCATAATAAGATAAGCCAAGAACACTCTGACTTTCATTAAGCAGAACATTCTGAAGTGTCAATGTTACTGCATTCAAGGCAGATTAATTACCAACGACTTTATTCCAAGACAAAGATCTTCTCAAAAAGGAAAGAACGTTATGAGCATTGAAATGGAATTATGGACAACAACGTATCTATTCCAAGGCTATATAAACAAATATGTGAGAAAAGAAATGGCTAATGCTCTACACCTAAGCTAATTCTCCAACACGCACATACGCATAAGCCAATCATCTTCGTCCTCACTCATTCAGTTTGCTAAATCTCTCAACCGCTTACTCTATAGTTCTAGCAATCTAGTTTCATATAAGCTTCATTTTGTGTATTATCACAGTTGTGATATATAGTTTTTCCAGAAAACATCAAACACACATATTTGTTCATTTATCTGTAAATGAATTTCCTTGAGATAAACCGGTCTGTGGTTAGACTCAAGAAGGCTTTAGTAGTTGTTGTGATCGGTGGATCTGGAACTGACTGTTTAACGCTGGTTCGCGAAATGTCGCGGAAGCAAGAGTCGCCACCGTCTTTTATTTTCTCCAAATGGAAAGGACAAAAGCACAGAAAAATTCCTTAAAGAGATTGCTCTCGGTTCGGGAGGTAGGTTATAGAAAGGGAAGGTGTTAGCACCCTTTCTATCCATGGTTATCCATGGGCTCTTAGATACTTGCTCAATGTGTTTTCAAAATTGTTTGTTTGCTTTTCAATGTGGGTTTAAAAAGTTTCTTTGAAAAATTTCAGATCGACTCATACGTCAGAGTATTTGAAAAGTTTGCTTTGAAAGCTTTTGAAAAGTGTTGGTGTGAAAAGTCTTTTTGAGTTTGTTTTGAGATTAGAGCAAGTATCCTTGAGAACCTACCTACCCTAAGGAATTCGTCTGTGTAAATGTCCTTTAAAGTAATGCCATCCCACCATTGAGAGGTAGGTAGCACCACCGTTGGAGGTGTTCGGGTCAATTCGATTTTAGGGACATGGTGATCACCGGAGCAATGGGAAGACACCTTAGAAGCTACCCTCATGCCAGGTTCCCGGATCATGAGGACTTACTAAGACGTTTTCTACTCGACGACCACCTTTCGAGGCAAGGCAACAGTGAGGCGTACCCTAGGGGTGGTGTGTGCGAATCATGTGTCATGTTCATTGATATTTGTCTTGTCATATTAAGGTGTTCTACGCTTGATTTTAATTAAGTCCATTCATTCTTGCATGCATATTTAACAGTTATAAAGTTGCGGAAAAATAAATCTAAGATTATTACAAATGGCGCGAGTCCACATCGCCAAAGTTAAACCGGACCCGATTTAGCGGAAAATAAATAAAGCGATAAAATAAAGGTGCGAAAAATAAAGTTACATGGCTGTGGGAGATTTACATAATTATAATGAACGACATAAAGTAAATGCGCAAAATTAATAATTAAAAGCGACGGGCATTGGGCCCTTTTGCAAAAATAATTAGATTAATGAATTAAAATAAAAAAATTTACAAATTAAATGTTTTGGTATTTTTGTGTTTTTTAAGATTTAAAAGAAAAAAGGAGTTAATTGAAATTAAAAAAAGGGGAGGTAAAACCCTAATTCTAATTATTTGTTAATTATTAAGAAAATATTGAAATTTGACTAATTTAACCTAAATTAATTTTTATATACAATTTACTCATGAAAATAATAAATAAAATAAGCAATATTATTACAAAAAAAGAAAATTAAAAAAAGATTAAGATCAACAATTAAACCTAAGTTCTATATTTTTTATATTTTGTTATGAAAAGAATCATTATAAAAAACCTAATTATACTAAATTCGATTACACAATTTATTCATGAAAATAAAATAATTAAAATAAAATATTTATTACATTTTTATCTTTTTCTGGATTTTTATGATGTTTTTTATATTTTGTAAAAAAAAAGAGAAAAAACTAATTAATTAAAGCAATAAAAGTAAATAACACAATAATTAAAATAATAAAAAGAAAAGAAAAGCAAACCAGGGGGGGGGGGTTCAGGCCCCAGATGGAGGTATAGGCCTGGAAATTCTGGCCCATTAACGTTGGAAATTGGTTGACTTTTTGAATCACATATAACGCGTTGGACTATGGTACATGATGCTCTCCCAATCTTTGCCCTTGGCTTGATCTTATGGGACGCGTGGCTGCCTGATAGTGAGGGAATATGGTGCACTGGGACATTAGCGCTGCATAGGATGAACTATTGAAAAATAATATTGAGCGTTTGCCAGACCTGGGACTTGAACCCAGGTCATGAGAGTCATATGCATAGGTACCTGCCAGCTGAGCCATTATGTTTCATTCAATATATTATATCAATTAAATAACAAAAAGCAAAATTGGTCAGTGGCCCCTAAAAGCGCGCGCTGGTTTGAATGAACCACTCAGTGGTTGCCAACGCATCATCGTCCCCACGCCTTTCTCTTTTTTCTGAAAACAAAATCCTATTGCAACGGTTTTAGGAGCGTAGTTTTAGGCTAGCTATTGGAAAATAGCGACTAGCGCTATAACGCATATAAATTGATCGCGAGACCATCTTCTTCTTCGTCTCTAAGCACTGAGCTCAACCATGGTGTTCATGGGTTCTGATTTTTCCTCTATACAAAATCCCCAATTTCAGAAACCTGTAACCCTAAATTTTAAACATGGCATAATCTTGTATGATCAATAAAAACGCAATTAAACACCACAGTTAGCTTTAGAACTTCACAAGGAATAAGAATCAACAAATAAAAATGCAAAAAGATGATGGAATCATGCTGTGCGATTTTAAAAATTTCAAGGTTCAGTCCGGGTTCTTGATACCAATTCAGGGCCTTTTGGTGGATGTTCTTGGTTGGAATTTGATCAGGAGTGCCTGAGGAAGCTTTTGGTATAAGATTTGCACTTTGAATCGCCTCCTAAAGCTGATTTCAGTTTTTACTTTTTGGAGAAGTTTTGCAAGTTTGTAATGTCAATTGCTGCGCAGTATGGAGTCTAATCCTTTTAGGTCTTTGATTCTGAGTATGTATAGAGCATGCTAGGTCAACAAAATTGCACAAAATCTCAAGCATTCATGGTTTTACATATTTGATTTTATGAAATCTTTTTTGAATCTTTTCCATGTGCATTTTGGTTCAAATCTGATCAATTCTCATCAAAACTTGCTTAATTAAGAAGTACACGAAATATTGACCTTGGAATGTGCACAAAAAGATTTTTTTAGGTTAGGTTTATATTTTTCATGTATTAAAATGATTTAAATGAATATAAATTAATATAAATTCAAATAAATAATTAAAAAATATGAAAATACTTCCCTTTGGGCCTAATGGTCGTGCATAGGCTTGGCATGAAGAAACTTGGAAGAAACATGGGCCCATTTGCATTTTTAGGCCTTTTGCATCAATGTTGACTTTTCAAAATTCCTAAAAATTTCCCAACTTCCACAAGGCATAACTTGGTCAATTTTTAGGATTTTCACATGTTCTTGGACATTTTGGAAAGGTCTTTGAGTCCTTTAACCAATGCCTTTGGTCCCATATCATTTTGATTTACCAATCTCAAGTTATGGCCTTTGACTTAAAGTCACTTTTTGTTGACTTTTGAAAATGACCTATAATGTTGAAATTGATAACTTTTTGTGAGAGCATTTCTTGGACTTGAAATATGAAGATGAATTGTAGGAAATGTCTTTCTCTTCAAAATGAGCTTTGGATGGAATTTTTCTGATAATCCATGTGAAAGTTATGCCCTGGTCAATTTCAGTTGACTTTTTCAGCTGTCCAAATATAGCAACTTTTGCATCTTTGATGATTTCTGAGCCACATTTTGAGAACCATGATCAAGCATTGATCAAATGATGTTTGTGGCTTCAAAATGATATATTGACCAAAAATTTGAACTTTTGACTGTCAAATGACCATTTTGCCCCTACAGTTGACTGTGGTGCAATCTAGGGTTTTGACTGTGCAATTTTGAGCTGAATGCCTTGAAACTTGATATGAGGCTACTTGACCATCTTTGTAGGCATATGAGACTTGATTGGGTCTTTGAAAAGTTCATTTGCTTGACCAGAACTCAAACCCTAGTTTTGACTGTATAGGAGACAGTTGAGCTGCACAACCCTGGGGGAATTTTGTGACCTTGACTTGGCAATTTCTTGATGAATATGGGAGGGCAAATTTTGGGGTACAACAGTTGCCCCTGTTCAATCTTCTTAGACCTGAGGATGCAGATTGGCTGACGTGCCTTTCGTAATCCGAGGGTAGAAGATGATTGGACACTAGAGTGCCCAGAAATTTGCGCTCACATAGTAGCAATGATGATGAGGGAATGGGCTTATAGATGCCATTTGGATGTTGCTTGGATAGGATGATGGGCTTATAGATGCCATCTGGATGTTGATCGCGTAAGAGATTCCTTAGCGAGAACCTGCATACCTGCAAGAGAGAAAATGAGTACCTGACACGCTGCAGGAGCTGATTTTAGATGCTTGGTATAGATGTGTCCTGACTGGTTACAGGAGCTGAGTCTGGAGCTTCAAACGCTGATGAATGAACCAGGGATGGTTACTGCCTTAGCGTGAATGGTAAGAGAATCCTGAATGATTTCAACCTCAACCACGCTCGTTGAGGAAATCTTGGTGAGAATTACCATCTTCGTAGTGTCAGGAAGAGAACCAAAGGACATTATAATCTCAAAGGGAGTCACTTCACTCACCGTTGGAGAGGGAACTATAGGAAATTATAATCTGAAAGGAAATATCACCTCACTCGCCGTTGGAGAGGGAAACATCTTGAAAGGGAATTACCACCTCACTCGCCGTTGGAGAGGGGACCATAAGAGAATATCACCTCACGCTCATGCCGGAGAGGGAAACATCTGAAGAAGGAATTACCACCTCACTCGCCGTTGGAGAGGGGACCATAAGAGAATATCACCTCACGCTCATGCCGGAGAGGGAAACATCTGAAGAAGGAATTACCACCTCACTCGCCGTTGGAGAGGGGACCATAAGAGAATATCACCTCACGCTCATGCCGGAGAGGGAAACATCTGAAGAAGGAATTACCACCTCACTCGCCGTTGGAGAGGGGACCATAAGAGAATATCACCTCACGCTCATGCCGGAGAGGGAAACATCTGAAGAAGGAATTACCACCTCACTCGCCGTTGGAGAGGGGACCATAAGAGAATATCACCTCACGCTCATGCCAGAGAGGGAAACATCTGAAGAAGGAATTACCACCTCACTCGCCGTTGGAGAGGGGACCATAAGAGAATATCACCTCACGCTCATGCCGGAGAGGGAAACATCTGAAGAAGGAATTACCACCTCACTCGCCGTTGGAGAGGGGACCATAAGAGAATATCACCTCACGCTCATGCCGGAGAGGGAAACATCTGAAGAAGGAATTACCACCTCACTCGCCGTTGGAGAGGGGACCATAAGAGAATATCACCTCACGCTCATGCCGGAGAGGGAAACATCTGAAGAAGGAATTACCACCTCACTCGCCGTTGGAGAGGGGACCATAAGAGAACTTCTACTGAGTCTTTATCAGAAAAATCTGTTTGGAGTCGATTTAACTGGACTAGAGAAGTCTTTGAAATATGTTTGAGAATTTCAACTGCATCTTTCCTGAAAGGTAAAGGTCAGTTATATGTAATGCATGATATGGATCAAGCAATGATGTTCTCAACATGGATGCGATTTATATGATATGATGCGTACATGCATGCTATAATGATGTATGTGATGATTCATGTATGTTTTCGTCTAGGAAAATAAATCCTTGACGGGTGCCGGGAAGTCATATCCTGGGCTGATGTTGAGGAAGAGATTTTGCTTCCGCTGTGGATGATCGTTGCAAGAATACCGGTAGGAGAAGATAACTCCGTTGAGGAATAAACTTGGCAAATGGAATAATTCTGCGGGAGAAAAGATACTCTAGCGATCATGCTGGGGAGTGCTACTTTGTGGGGATAGCGATGCTTTGCTGAGTTGATGAAGATAACTCTGCTGGGGATACCGTTGATGAGTTATGCTGGGAGATTTGATGAATTCCGCTGGGGATATCCTTGTTGTGCTGGAAGTGTTGATGGACTTCGCTGGGGGTAGGAAGATACTTTGCCGAGGACGCTCTTTCCGTGGCTTTTGGCTGAGGATAACCCAGTTATATCCTGTTACGGAAATAACTCTTTAAATCAAGCCGGGACGACGCGTTCGTGCTTTGAGGATAAGCCTCCAGAATCTACTGGGGATAAGCTTACTGCTTGGGGAGATATGAATTCCAACTTTCCTGGGGAAACTGGATTGGACTCTCCTGGGGGAAGTTTTATACTGCGGGGAAGTGATTCCTTTGAATGGTGGTATACCGCCGGGGAACAATCTTTAGACCAAGACTGCCGGGGATACTTGTTAAGGATATATGTATTGCTGCTGAGGAATGTTTGAGATCGGCTGGAGGATACTCAATTCCCTTGATATTTGACAATTTTGCTTGGAGAAGAATGTATTGTTTTGCTGAACCACTCTCTGGGGAATTAATATGTACTGGTCGTGTTCTTTAGCTGAACCTATCTTGGTACCTTGGAGGATAGGACAATTAGACCGCTCAGACAACTCTTTATTGCCCCTGTTTCCAGTGTCACCTGCAATTAATTCCTTTGTTTCGTATGCAAATATTTATGAGTTAGCAAATTATTGTCAATGCATACATCACAAATTAAACCTTGGACGTTCTTCGCAAAACAAAACAGAAAAAGAAAAACACTTGGGCACGTTTAACTGTAAATATATTTTTATTGATTTTTGAATGGCCTGAATAGGCGTTTGGTGTACAAGAGGCTGACGTCCTAGTAAGAGGTACGTCGCCGATCAAAAGAGTTTATACAAATTTTGTATAAATGAAAATAAAACAGCTGTGTGAAAGATGTATGATCCACTGGGTTTCAACTCTGCTATTGCCTTTATAACTCCGAGCGTCTCATCACTTGATGACCTTGGTTGAAGGTGAAGCTGAATGATCGATGCCGTTTTGAGCTTGATGCAGATACCGGATTCTGGATGCAAAGTGATCCAATGAGACATAGTATTACGCTTTTATCCCTAATTTTTGCCTGGACCGCCCTTTCGGGTTTTCGGCCCACCGGGATACCCCTTTTTGCCCAAGCCGCCTTTTCAGGTTTTCGACTTGCCGGGTGTACAGATTTTTCATTTTCATCCCTTCATTTTGCCCGAACCCTTTTGGTTCGACGGGAAGCCCTAATTTTTGCCTAGGCATGTCAGCCTAGCGGGTCTTTTTCATGCGTAGTATTTTTTAACTATGTCTGCATTGGCGGGGTGAGGAAGGTCGTCACCATCCATGTTAGTTAAGATCATTGCCCCTCCTGAGAACACATGCTTAACCACAAATGGCCCTTCGTACGTAGGGGTCCATTTGCCCCTTGGATCACTATGAGGAAGGATGATTCTTTTGATAACCAGATCCCCGACTTGGTATTCTTGTGGTCTGACCTTTTTGTTAAATGCCCTGATCATTCGTTTCTGGTACGTTTGACCATGACAGATAGCAGCAAGTCTCTTTTCGTCAATGAGATTGAGTTGATCAAGTCGTGCCTGGATCCAATCATCCTCGTTCAGATTTGCATCCTTCATTATCCGGAGAGAGGGAATTTGCACTTCGATCGGCAAGACTGCCTCCATACCATAAACCAGAGAGAAAGGAGTTGCCCCGGTTGACGTCCTAGCTGAGGTACGGTACCCATGCAGAGCGAACGGTAACATCTCGTGCCAATCTTTGTACGTCACTGTCATTTTCTGCACGATCTTCTTGATGTTCTTATTCGCTGCTTCTACAGCTCCATTCATCTTCGGTCTGTAAGGAGAAGAATTGTGGTGCTGTATTTTGAACTGTTCGCAGAGCTCAGCGATCATCTTATTGTTCAGATTGGTACCGTTGTCTGTAATAATCCGCTCAGGGACGCCGTATCGACAGATCAGGTTGTGCCGAATGAACCGTGCCACAACAGTCTTGGTTACCGTAGCATAGGATGCTGCTTCAACCCACTTCGTAAAATAATCAATCGCTACTAGGATGAAGCGATGTCCATTGGATGCTGTAGGTTTTATCTCGCCGATCATGTCTATGCCCCACATCGCAAACGGCCAAGGCGCAGTCAGAACATTCAGGGGAACCGGAGGAACATGCACTTTATCTGCGTAGATCTGGCACTTGTGGCATGTCCTGGAGTGTTGGTAACAGTCAGCTTCCATTGTGGACCAGTAATATCCTGCCCGTAGGATCTTCTTAGCCATGGTATGTCCACTAGAATGTGTACCAAAGGTCCCTTCATGTAGCTCTTCCATGATTCTTTCCGCTTCAGTCTTATCCACGCAACGTAGTAAGGTTGAATCATGGTTTCGCTTGTACAAGATGCCGTTGCTTAGGAAGAACTTGGCTGCGAACCGCCTCAGGAATTTCTTATCATTGATAGAGGCACCTTCAGGGTATTCCTGAGCTTCCAGATATCTCTTCACTTCATGGTACCAAGGCTTCTCAGTCACCAATTCAGTTTCGAGATCACAACAGTATGCCGGTTCGTCCAGTTTCCAGATGATGATCCGGGGAGCTTCATTATCCCATTTGACCTTGAACATTGAAGACATTGTAGCTAACGCGTCCGCTAACTGATTCTCTTCTCTTGGAAAGTGCTCAAAGGTTATCTCCGTGAAGTGGGGAATCATGGTCAACACACATTCTCTGTAAGGGATCAAGTTTGGATGTTTCGTATCCCACTCTCCTTTGATCTGATTGATCACAAGAGCGGAATCTCCGAAGACACTTAGAAATTTGATCCTTAGGTCGATCGCAGCTTGAAGACCCATGATACACGCCTCATACTCCGCCATGTTGTTGGTACAGTTGAAACATAGCCGGGCAGTGAGTGGAGTATGAGTACCTTGAGGGGATATGATGATGGCGCCGATACCATTTCCCAAAGCATTAGAGGCTCCGTCAAAGTGCATAGACCATCGGGATCCTGGTTCAGGTCCTTCATCCGGTCCAGGTACTTCACAATCAGTTACAATCATAATGCTTTCATCCGGAAACTCGAAGTTCATTGATTGGTAGTCATCTACAGCTTGATGAGCTAAGTGGTCTGCCAATGCACTCCCCTTGATGGCTTTCTGGGTTGTGTACTGAATGTCGTATTCCGTCAAGATCATTTGCCATCTTGCAATTCTCCCAGACAGAGCAGGCTTCTCGAATATGTACTTTATAGGATCCATTTTTGAGATCAACAAAGTAGTGTGAGTCAGCATATACTGTCTCAGCCGGCGAGCAGCCCATACCAAAGCGCAGCAAGTTTTCTCAAGCAGTGAGTATCGGGTCTCACAGTCGGTAAACTTTTTGCTAAGGTAATAAATGGCATGCTCTTTTCGGCCAGACTCGTCATGCTGCCCCAGCACACACCCCATTGAATTGTCAAGTACTGTCAGATATAGGATCAGAGGTCTCCCTTCAACCGGTGGCATAAGGATGGGTGGTTCTTGGAGATACTCTTTGATTTTGTCGAAAGCAGCCTGACATTCATCGTTCCAACATACTACCTGATCTTTCTTCGGTAGCTTGAAGATTGGCTCACAGGTAGCAGTCAAATGAGAGATGAATCGAGCAATGTAATTCAGGCGTCCTAAAAAGCCTCTGACCTCCTTCTCTGTTTTAGGAACTGGCATCTCTTGAATAGCTTTGACCTTAGCAGGGTCCACTTGAATACCTTTATCACTGACCACGAAGCCTAGCAACTTCCCAGATCTTACCCCGAAGGTGCACTTGTTCGGGTTCAATCTTAGCTTGTATAGTTTCAACCGGTCAAACAACTTCTGTAGATGATCTAGATGCTCTTCCTCAGTCTGGGACCTAGCGATCATGTCGTCCACATACACTTCAATCTCGTGATGGATCATATCATGAAATAAGGCGACCATGGCACGCTGGTAGGTTGCCCCAGCATTCTTTAATCCGAACGGCATGACCTTGTAACAGAAAGTGCCCCACTGAGTGACAAACGTAGTCTTTTCCATGTCTTCAGGTGCCATCTTGATCTGATTGTAGCCTGAAAAGCCATCCATGAAAGAGAATACTTTGTGTTGGGCCGTATTATCAACAAGGACATCAATGTGAGGTAAGGGAAAGTCATCCTTGGGACTGGCCCTGTTCAGATCCCTGTAGTCGACACACATTCTGACCTTACCGTCCTTCTTAGGTACCGGCACCACATTAGCAACCCACTGAGGGTAAGAAGTCACTGCAAGGAACCCGACATCAAACTGTTTCATGACCTCGACCTTAATCTTCTCTGACATCTCTGGACGCATCCGACGGACCTTTTGTTTTACTGGAGGGCAGTCTTCCTTAGTCGGCAAATGATGGACAACAATATCGGTATCCAACCCAGGCATGTCTTCGTAGGACCAGGCAAATATCTCCATATAGTCATGCAGCATCTTGGTTAACCGTTGCTTCACGCTGAGCTCTAGGTTAGCACCAATCTTTACCTCTCTCCTGTCTGCCTCAGTACCCAAGTTTATGGTTTCCACTGGCTCTTCATGGGGTTGAATTGCCCGCTCTTCCTGAAGCAACAGTCTTGCAAGCTCGCCAGGCACTTCGCAATCATCTTCACCTTCGTCTTCGGCTAAGTTGATCGGATTTTCGAAGTCATAATTGGCATTAGCAGAGCTGTTATCAGTGAGATCCAGAGTGGATTGGAACCTGTATGAGTGAGTGTGTGTGTAAATACAGCTGTTTTTGAAAATTATGTAAAGGAAAAGAAAGACAGAAAAGGAATACAATATTTGCAATGCGAAAAATACGTCCAAGATTCTCATTCATGATGTATAAAATGACAGTTTGTATGCCCTCACAAATAGAACCGCGGTGCCTCGGGTAAGACACCGGGCCATAGAGTTTATCATTGTTTATTACAAAATAACAAAACATGGGAATTCATTACTGTGTCACAAAGGTAACAGGGGTATGATCCTTTGCGCTCCAATTGTTCAATCCTTCTTCGTCCGTCGGATAAATCCAGCTGTTGAATTCGGCCTCGTCCACTTCATGGTCTTCCCCGACAGCATTCACTTCTGAACCTTTAATAAATACCGGAGGCCTTCCGATCTTCTCTTTCCTCATAGCTTTCTGCCCTTCTGAGGTGAAACCCAGCCCAAGTTTATCAGTCTTCTGGGTGAAGTCTGGCAGTCTGCCCCAGTTGGCACCTTCACCCTTCTGCACTACAGCCCTGGCATCCTTCAGAGAGGCCATCTTCAAAGGACCACTCGCTTCTGTTGTTTCTGCTGCAATTGGAAACACCTCCTCGAAATGCTGAAAGGGGGTCTCAATGAACTCCCCATCCATCTCAATGTATCTGAACGAGTTTAGGTGGCTCACCATGTATTCTTCCTCTCCTTGCACGGTGACAATCTTCCCTCTGACGGGGTACTTCAGCTTTTGATGCAAGGTAGAGGTCACTGCTCCAGCCTTATGTATCCAGGGTCGACCCAGCAGACAAGAGTAAGATGGACGGATATCCATCACATAAAAAGTGGAGTCGAACACCTGAGAGCCCACGCGAATCGGAATGTCAACCTCCCCATGGACCATCCTCTTTGAACCGTCAAAGGCCCTGACGATAATGTTGCTGGGTTTCAAATCCAGGCCTTCACAATCTAGACGATCCAGAGCCTTCTTGGGTAGCACGTTCAAAGATGACCCAGTATCAACCAACACATGTGCCAAGGTGGTGCCCCTGCATTCGATTGAGACATGCAAAGCATCATTATGATCTTTCCCCTTCGTGGTCAAATCAGCGTCTGAAAAACCCAAGCCATTATCTGCCGTTAGACTTGCCACGCAATCGGTGAACTGGACTGCAGAGGTTTCATGTGGCACATGGGCCGTCTTGAGGAATGAGATGAGGGCCTTTGCATGGGCCTCAGAGCACAGCAGTAAAGAGAGCATAGAGATCTTGGAGGGCGTATGCCCCAACTGTTCCACGACATTAAAATCGCTCTTCTTTATAATCTTCAAAATTTCCTCCATCTCTTGTAGGGAGGCCTCAGCAGCTATGGGTATGGGTGCCTCCATCTGGGCAGGCTCAGTTTCAATTCCCTTGCCCCGAGCATTGGATGACTCAGCAGCAGGAGAAACAATCGGATCAGCAGCAGGAATAACAACTTGATCAGCAACGAGAGTAGGTGTACTTGCAGGAATTATCAGGAGCGGTCTTCGGGCAGCAGGTGGCGCAATGTCAGGCGAGAAGAGCCTGCCACTGCGGGTAACTTTGGCCGGGCCAGTGATGTCACAGATGCTGGCACCAGCGTTGAGCTCTTGTTTAACTCCATTTATATATACATCTGCCCCATAGTGCCAAGGGACAACTTTGTTGGATACATAGGGCAGGGGCCCAGGAACAGTGATAGTAACAGGTGCAACGGTCAGAATTTGGATGGGCTTCTTCTGGAGAGCCGGGATCGGATTGTTGAAGATAGTCACCACAGAAACTTCTTCCATTGGAGCCAAACGAACAGCAGACTTCTTGAATAGAATCTCCTTGCTATCCATTAAACTTTGGATGCCTAACTTTAGCAAGGGACAACCGGATGGGGACACAACACAGAATAGGCAACCCTCACTACAACCCGGAAATAAACCGGCCTGCAGTAGGTTCTTCTTAACGATCTTTAAAGGAGTGGCTAGATCATCCACAGAAACAGCATAAACATCTTCATCAACAGCATTTACCCCGTGCTGAGGCATAGGGGCAGTAACTACATTCGGTTTTGCAGGCGCTTCGAATTATATCTCTTTAGCATCGATAAGGTCTTGCACCTTATTCTTTAACGCCCAACAGTCATCAGTGGCATGCCCCGGGCTGTCTGAATGGTAAGCACAACGGGCATTCGGGTTGTACTTAGGAGAGGTAGTGTTTGAGAACTTTGGCGCCTCCTTGACAGTCACCAAATTGGTGGATAGCAACTGTGGCAGGATTTGCGATAGGGTCATGCTTAACCGGGTAAACTCTCTCCGGGGTCTATCAGCCCTTTGAGGGTTGTTTGGCCGGGGAGCGGCAGCAGGCTTAGCGATCATTACCGCGCTGACAGATTGGCGGCGATCAGGTCTTTCTGATTTCCTAGAACCGTACACGGCACTAGACTCCTTTTTAAACGGTTTCTTTTCTGAACTAGAGGATGATGCCCCCTTTGCAATCTTCCCAGATTTCAGCCCAACTTCAATCCTTTCTCCAGTCAAGATCAAATCAGTGAAACCAGCAGAAGAATTCCCAATGAGATGGTTAAAGAATGGCCCAGATAGGGTCCCCAAGAACATGTCCACTAACTCTCGATCAGTCAAAGGTGGCTGCACCCTGCCAGCCAGGTCTCTCCACTTCTGCGCATACTCTTTAAAACCTTCACTTGCACCTAACGACATACCCTGGAGTTGGGTACGTGTGGGGGCAAGGTCGGCATTATACTGATACTGCTTATAGAAAGCAGTAGCCAGCTCCTCCCAGTTACGAACTTTGGTCCCATCCAGCTGATAGAACCATTCGAGATGAGTCCCTGAAAGACTCTCCTGGAAGAAGTGGATCCATAGATTCTTATCCGCAGAGTACGGCTGAATCTTCCGAACATAGGACCTCAAATGCAGCTTGGGACAGGATGCCCCGTCATATTTGGAGAAGGTGGGTGCTTTGAATTTATGTGGGATAATCACACCAGTCGACAAACCCAGATCTCCGAAATCCAGCCCAGGTGCCTGTTGCACCTCCATAGCCTTCAACCTGTCTTCCAGTTGTTTGTACCTGTCATCTGCAGGAGGATACTGTTCCTCATCAAAATCTGTCTCGTTGTCGGAGACCACTGGAGTAGGAACCTTTACTTCTGCCTGAGAAGGACTCTTGCCAACAGAAGAAACAGCCTCTTCATGTTGCAGAGTATTGCCCAACCTTCGGCCCGAGTTGAATAGAACAGTTCTTCTCTTTTTCTTCTTCTCCTTTTTCAGGAGCATAGTCTTTAATTCTTCTTGGCCTTTAGCTAGACCCATGATTAGTTCTTGAAACTGCGCATTCTGCGCCTGGAGAGCCTTGATTGATGTCTCTGTAGATTCAGATCCGGGATTCATGATGCTGAAATAAACAGCGAAGAACTGTAAGCAACCTGAAAAAGGGGAAAAACCTGCTATGCACATGATGTATGAAATGCGTATGAATTATGTTTTCAAAGACAATCGGGAATCAACTTTGTAAACAAAAAAGGAACACACTTTATTAGATTCAACTTTGCAACTGAGATTATTCAACAAGTTGCCCTTAGGCGTTTACATGAAATGAAACGACTGGAAAGGAAATAAAAACTGTAAAGGCACATTCAGAATTCCTCATTGATCCCATGGTCTCCTCTTCTCAGTACGGAGGTAGGCATTCAGAGCTCTTTCATTCTCCAACTGCTTTGTCAGCTTCTGGATCTTTGATTCCTGCTCGTTGAACTTTTCCCGGTAAGAATCCCGTTCTTCTTGCAGTTGCGACCAAGACCTCTTCAATGTCTCATAATCAGTAGGTATCTGAGGAGGAAGGACAGTTGGAGGAACACCATCTTTATCAGGATACTCAAGAATGACGGGTCTGACAGCTTCATACGGCATACCTAACTTTTGAGCACGGATGCGGACCCATTTGTAGTAGGCTTCCATAGGTAAAGAAGTCTTTGGCCCTAGCTCTTGTGGGTCAGCTTTATGAACCTTGTCCCAAGCCTTGATGAACCTACGACGCAGCTCGTCACTATCCACCTGAAACTCGAAACTGATGTGAGGCACCAACATCTCATGGGGGCCTGCTCTCCTTGCTCTTCCAAACTGACGGAGTGCTAGACATGGATTGTAAGAGATCCCTCCTTGAGTACCAATCAGAGGAACATTAGGATACTCCCCGCATCGATCAATAATAGCTATCTCATCCAAACCTCTGCAAGCCCAAATGATGTCTTTATCGGTGAGAGACATTAACCTGTGAGCCCAACCTCTTCCTTCTTGGTTTTTCAGTACGAACTTAGGGAGGTGCGAAATAAACCACCTCACCAACAAAGGGATACAACACCATAGGGTTCCTCGTCTTCGGGTAGTACGGGCATGAAGTTGTTGCAAGATGTCACCCAAGAGAGTGGGCACCGGGTTCTGAGACATAAAGATCCTAATGGAAGTGACATTGATGAAGTTGTCAGGATTAGGAAACAGGACTAACCCATAGATTAGGAGAGCCAAGATGTCTTCATATGCCCTAAAGTCCAAGTCATTCCAGAAGCTGTTAGCTTTACCAATCAGAAACTTGGCCAAGAAACCCTTAACTCCGCTTCTAGTTACCCAGTTGTCTGTTACCTCTTGATGGGTCAAAGGAAGAGCTGCAGCAATGTCCTCAAGCCTGAGGGTTTTTTCCCCGCCAGTAAAGGGAGTCTGATCCAAGATAGGGATACCAAGCAGATTAGAGAACTCTTCCAGGGTAGGGACCAGCTGGAAGTCTTGAAAGGTGAAGCACTGGTACTGAGGGTCATAGAATTGGGTCAGAACACTCATCAACTGTTGATCCCGCTTTGCAGTGACTAAACTGAGAAGAGAACCATGCCTCTGAATGAAGGAAGTGGTGTTTGGAATTCTGCTAACCAACTCATCAATCAACTCAGGTGAACGAACAAAGTTGAACCGGATAGTATTCCTTCGCACAGGCATCATAATGTCCTACAAAACAGAGCAAAGATGAAACCCTCTTGTCTTTGAAATGGTCAGTTCTTATGCAGGATGCATGCAATGCTCATGATGCTATGATGTTATGATAAAGCACACCACATACAGATACAAAGGCAAACATAGTAAGGCACACAAGTCACACAAGGCAAGCCCCTGAAGTTTAGGCCAGCATGAGGTCTAGGTACTACCCTCTTTCAGTTTGTTGGTTCATACCTGTCCTAATCAAAAGTAACCGGGTTCTTAGAGGATCCCAATATCATTGACTACCCTCAATCGGTCATAACTCCAGTATCGCAATCTTTTCTTGCGGCCAGAACCATCACGAGAGTTTAGCCTCAATGGGCGTAGCATACTGCTACTGTTCTAAAGGCCAAGTTGTGTCAATTAAGGTTCTAAGGTTGTTGGTGCTTAATGACTCCTTAGAAGACCCATATTCTCCTCGTTGCGACACAAGGGATATCGGTACAGACTAAGGTGCCACACCAACGTAGCCACTGCTTCACCTGTGTCGGTCTACGCCGGACAGGTCCCTCACAGCTTATGCTACCTAAACAGGGTCTCCCCAGATCCGGGTTAGGATCTATGTATCTCCGATGCAACCCACAATAGTAAAGCAAGCAAAACAATACAAGTGAAAACACAGTTATGACTTAGCCCTAAGGTACACCTCACTTTATAAAGGTATCTCCCCAGCAGAGTCGCCAGTTCTGTGATCGGTGGATCTGGAACTGACTGTTTAACGCTGGTTCGCGAAATGTCGCGGAAGCAAGAGTCGCCACCGTCTTTTATTTTCTCCAAATGGAAAGGACAAAAGCACAGAAAAATTCCTTAAAGAGATTGCTCTCGGTTCGGGAGGTAGGTTATAGAAAGGGAAGGTGTTAGCACCCTTTCTATCCATGGTTATCCATGGGCTCTTAGATACTTGCTCAATGTGTTTTCAAAATTGTTTGTTTGCTTTTCAATGTGGGTTTAAAAAGTTTCTTTGAAAAATTTCAGATCGACTCATACGTCAGAGTATTTGAAAAGTTTGCTTTGAAAGCTTTTGAAAAGTGTTGGTGTGAAAAGTCTTTTTGAGTTTGTTTTGAGATTAGAGCAAGTATCCTTGAGAACCTACCTACCCTAAGGAATTCGTCTGTGTAAATGTCCTTTAAAGTAATGCCATCCCACCATTGAGAGGTAGGTAGTACCACCGTTGGAGGTGTTCGGGTCAATTCGATTTTAGGGACATGGTGATCACCGGAGCAATGGGAAGACACCTTAGAAGCTACCCTCATGCCAGGTTCCCGGATCATGAGGACTTACTAAGACGTTTTCTACTCGACGACCACCTTTCGAGGCAAGGCAACAGTGAGGCGTACCCTAGGGGTGGTGTGTGCGAATCATGTGTCATGTTCATTGATATTTGTCTTGTCATATTAAGGTGTTCTACGCTTGATTTTAATTAAGTCCATTCATTCTTGCATGCATATTTAACAGTTATAAAGTTGCGGAAAAATAAATCTAAGATTATTACAAATGGCGCGGGTCCACATCGCCAAAGTTAAACCGGACCCGATTTAGCGGAAAATAAATAAAGCGATAAAATAAAGGTGCGAAAAATAAAGTTACATGGCTGTGGGAGATTTACATAATTATAATGAACGACATAAAGTAAATGCGCAAAATTAATAATTAAAAGCGACGGGCATTGGGCCCTTTTGCAAAAATAATTAGATTAATGAATTAAAATAAAAAAATTTACAAATTAAATGTTTTGGTATTTTTGTGTTTTTTAAGATTTAAAAGAAAAAAGGAGTTAATTGAAATTAAAAAAAGGGGAGGTAAAACCCTAATTCTAATTATTTGTTAATTATTAAGAAAATATTGAAATTTGACTAATTTAACCTAAATTAATTTTTATATACAATTTACTCATGAAAATAATAAATAAAATAAGCAATATTATTACAAAAAAAGAAAATTAAAAAAAGATTAAGATCAACAATTAAACCTAAGTTCTATATTTTTTATATTTTGTTATGAAAAGAATCATTATAAAAAACCTAATTATACTAAATTCGATTACACAATTTATTCATGAAAATAAAATAATTAAAATAAAATATTTATTACATTTTTATCTTTTTCTGGATTTTTATGATGTTTTTTATATTTTGTAAAAAAAAAGAGAAAAAACTAATTAATTAAAGCAATAAAAGTAAATAACACAATAATTAAAATAATAAAAAGAAAAGAAAAGCAAACCAGGGGGGGGTTCAGGCCCCAGATGGAGGTATAGGCCTGGAAATTCTGGCCCATTAACGTTGGAAATTGGTTGACTTTTTGAATCACATATAACGCGTTGGACTATGGTACATGATGCTCTCCCAATCTTTGCCCTTGGCTTGATCTTATGGGACGCGTGGCTGCCTGATAGTGAGGGAATATGGTGCACTGGGACATTAGCGCTGCATAGGATGAACTATTGAAAAATAATATTGAGCGTTTGCCAGACCTGGGACTTGAACCCAGGTCATGAGAGTCATATGCATAGGTACCTGCCAGCTGAGCCATTATGTTTCATTCAATATATTATATCAATTAAATAACAAAAAGCAAAATTGGTCAGTGGCCCCTAAAAGCGCGCGCTGGTTTGAATGAACCACTCAGTGGTTGCCAACGCATCATCGTCCCCACGCCTTTCTCTTTTTTCTGAAAACAAAATCCTATTGCAACGGTTTTAGGAGCGTAGTTTTAGGCTAGCTATTGGAAAATAGCGACTAGCGCTATAACGCATATAAATTGATCGCGAGACCATCTTCTTCTTCGTCTCTAAGCACTGAGCTCAACCATGGTGTTCATGGGTTCTGATTTTTCCTCTATACAAAATCCCCAATTTCAGAAACCTGTAACCCTAAATTTTAAACATGGCATAATCTTGTATGATCAATAAAAACGCAATTAAACACCACAGTTAGCTTTAGAACTTCACAAGGAATAAGAATCAACAAATAAAAATGCAAAAAGATGATGGAATCATGCTGTGCGATTTTAAAAATTTCAAGGTTCAGTCCGGGTTCTTGATACCAATTCAGGGCCTTTTGGTGGATGTTCTTGGTTGGAATTTGATCAGGAGTGCCTGAGGAAGCTTTTGGTATAAGATTTGCACTTTGAATCGCCTCCTAAAGCTGATTTCAGTTTTTACTTTTTGGAGAAGTTTTGCAAGTTTGTAATGTCAATTGCTGCGCAGTATGGAGTCTAATCCTTTTAGGTCTTTGATTCTGAGTATGTATAGAGCATGCTAGGTCAACAAAATTGCACAAAATCTCAAGCATTCATGGTTTTACATATTTGATTTTATGAAATCTTTTTTGAATCTTTTCCATGTGCATTTTGGTTCAAATCTGATCAATTCTCATCAAAACTTGCTTAATTAAGAAGTACACGAAATATTGACCTTGGAATGTGCACAAAAAGATTTTTTTAGGTTAGGTTTATATTTTTCATGTATTAAAATGATTTAAATGAATATAAATTAATATAAATTCAAATAAATAATTAAAAAATATGAAAATACTTCCCTTTGGGCCTAATGGTCGTGCATAGGCTTGGCATGAAGAAACTTGGAAGAAACATGGGCCCATTTGCATTTTTAGGCCTTTTGCATCAATGTTGACTTTTCAAAATTCCTAAAAATTTCCCAACTTCCACAAGGCATAACTTGGTCAATTATTAAGCTTTTCACATGTTCGTGGACATTTTGGAAAGGTCTTTGAGTCCTTTAACCAATGCCGTTGGTCCCATGTCATTTTGATTTACCAATCTCAAGTTATGGCCTTTGACTTAAAGTCACTTTTTGTTGACTTTTGAAAATGACCTATAATGTTGAAATTGATAACTTTTTGTGAGAGCATTTCTTGGACTTGAAATATGAAGATGAATTGTAGGAAATGTCTTTCTCTTCAAAATGAGCTTTGGATGGAATTTTTCTGATAATCCATGTGAAAGTTATGCCCTGGTCAATTTCAGTTGACTTTTTCAACTGTCCAAATATAGCAACTTTTGCATCTTTGATGATTTCTGAGCCACATTTTGAGAACCATGATCAAGCATTGATCAAATGATGTTTGTGGCTTCAAAATGATATATTGACCAAAAATTTGAACTTTTGACTGTCAAATGACCATTTTGCCCCTACAGTTGATTGTGGTGCAATCTAGGGTTTTGACTGTGCAATTTTGAGCTGAATGCCTTGAAACTTGATATGAGGCTACTTGACCATCTTTGTAGGCATATGAGACTTGATTGGGTCTTTGAAAAGTTCATTTGCTTGACCAGAACTCAAACCCTAGTTTTGACTGTATAGGAGACAGTTGAGCTGCACAACCCTGGGGGAATTTTGTGACCTTGACTTGGCAATTTCTTGATGAATATGGGAGGGCAAATTTTGGGGTACAACAGTTGTTATAGCAGTTTTGTATTCAATTGAATATAGTGGATTAAGACCTCGTTGGAGAGAGGCGAAATCACCTTGACGGGTGGACTAGAGTAGTTTGAGATCAAAAAAACCAGGATAAAAATAACGTGTTGTCTGCATTTGATTTCAAGTTTTACAATTCAACCCCCCTTCTTGTGTTTTTCACTTTTTCAATTGGCATCAGAGCGCCTGGTTCTGAGTTTATAACACTTAACCGTGTCAGTACAAGATCCAGCGTTAGAAAAACACAATGGCAGGACCACATCAAAACATCAGCAATGACAACAATGAATAAAGAGACAGATTCAGTGGCAAACCTCCATTCTTTGATGGAGAGAACTTTGATTACTGGAAAGACAGAATTGAAAGCTTCTTTCTAGCCCATGATGCTGATCTGTGGGATATGGTGACAGATGGATACACGCACCCAGTAAATGCAAGTGGTCAGAAGATTGACAGGAAAGCAATGTCTGATAAACAAAAGCGTGATTTCAAAAATCATCATAAGGCCAGAACAATTCTTCTCAGTGCTATCTCTTACTCTGAATATAAAAAGATATCAAACAGAGACACTGCAAAGAATATGTTTGACTCTCTGAGAATGACGCATGAAGGCAACCTTCAAGTAAAAGAAACTAAAGCTCTTGCGCTCATTCAGAAGTATGAGGCATTCAAGATGGAAGAAAGTGAATCAATTGAAACGATGTTCTCAAGATTTCCAATTCTGGTGGCTGGTCTCAAAGTTCTGGACAAAGGGTATTCTACTGCTGATCATGTTAAGAAGATCATCAGAAGCTTGCCAAAACAGTGGAGGCCAATGGTCACAGCGCTGAAGCTAGCTAAGGATCTCAACAAAATATCTCTGGAGGAACTTGTCAGCTCCCTCAGAAGTCACGAGATAGAGCTAGAAGCTGATGAACCTTAAAAGCAAGGTAAGCCATTAGCTTTAAAATCTAACAGAAAATCTGACTCCAAGGTTTTGCAGGCTGTTGAAGAAACCTCTGATGGGTCCTCATCAGAAGAAGATGAATTGTCTCTCCTTTCCAGAAGGGTGAACTTACTGTGGAAGCAGAGGCAAAGGAAGTACAGAAATCCCAGAAGATCAGAGAATCAGAATGAATCTTCCTCCAGATACAGAAGGTCAGATTCCTCCTCTGGACACAGAAGATCTGAAGGCTCTTCAGGAAGCAGAAAGCCAAACAACAAGGACATCATCTGCTATGAATGTAACGAGCAAGGGCACTACAAAAGTGACTGCCCAAAGCTTCAGAAGGAAAAGCCCAGAAGAAAGTTTGGCAAGGAAAAGAAGAAAAGTCTCATGGCCACATGGGATAATTCTGATACATCTGAAGCTGACTCAGAATCAGATGATGAAAGAGAAAACATAGCTCTCATGGCAAACATAACAGAAGACAGTGAAGCTTATGAATCAGACTCTGAATCAGACACAGAAGAGGTATTTCCTGACTTTGCTATTAACTTTACTAAGGCTGAACTAGCTGAAAGCCTTAATGAGATTCTGGAAAGATATCAGCAGATCAGAGTCAAATTCAGAAACCTGAAAAGGGATCTTGCTTGTGACTCTGATAAAACTGAGAGTCTCAAATTGGAGAATTCTGAGTTGAAAAATAAAATTTCAAAATTAGAAAATCTATTACAAAACTCTCAGAAGGAAACAATCCCTGAAACTCCCAGCAGTGCTGATGAGATCATCAATGAGTATGATCACAACTTTCAGAAGTTTCTAGCTAAAAGCATAGATAGAAGCAAAATGGCTTCAATGATCTATGGAGTTAGCAGAAACGGCAGAAAAGGAATAGGATACCAAGGTAAGGTACCTACACCAAAGAATGCCATGGATTTAGTGATAAAACGCACTTCACTTGATTCTCACTTTGTATATGGGCACACACATGACATCAAATATACTAGTAGTAATTATTCTGTCAAACCAAAATTCAACCAGAGTTTTGGTAAAACTAACAAATTAGGACCCAAGAAAATATGGGTACCTAAGGATAAAATAATACATGTTGCCGATATCTTTAGCAGCAAAGCAGAAACACCAGTCATGGTACCTGGACTCTGGCTGCTCACGAGACATGACGGGAAGAAGACATATGTTCCAAAGCCTGGAACTTAAGCCTGGAGGCCACGTAGGTTTTGGAGGCAATCAGAGGGGAAAGATCATTGGCTCTGGAACAGTAGGTAATGGAAATCTTCCCTCTATAAGTAATGTTTTATTAGTAGATGGATTAATGCATAATCTGTTATCCATAAGTCAATTAAGTGATAACGATTATGATATAATCTTTAATCAAAATTCATGTAAAGCTGTTAGTCAGAAAGATGGGACTATCCTATTTAATGGAAAGAGGAGAAACAACATTTACAAAATCAAACTTTCTGAACTGAAAAATCAGAATGTAAAGTGTCTTCTGTCTGTTAACAACGAGCAATGGATCTGGCACAGAAGATTGAGGCATGTTAGTATGAGAAGAATATCTCAGATTAACAAACTCAATCTGGTCAGAGGACTTCCTAACCTGAAGTTCAATTCAGATGCTCTGTGTGAAGCATGTCAGAAAGGCAAGTTTACAAAACCAGCTTTTAAATCTAAAAATGTTGTTTCCACCTCTAAGCCATTAGAACTTATGCACATTGACTTATTTGGACCAGTTAAAACTGCTTCAGTCAGTGGCAAGAAGTATGGGTTAGTAATCGTAGATGACTATAGCAGATGGACATGGGTAAAGTTCTTAAGACACAAGGACGAGTCACACTCTGTGTTTGTCACCTTCTGCAACCAAGTTCAGAATGAAAATGATCTTAGAATCGTCAAAGTCAGAAGTGATCATGGTGGAAAGTTTGAAAACAAAGATTTTGAATCATTTTTTAATGACAAAGACATTATGCATGATTTCTCTTGTCCTAGAACTCCCCAGCAAAATGGAGTTGTAGAATGAAAGAACAGAATATTGCAAGAAATGGCCAGAACCATGATTAACGAGACTAACGTTGCTAAGATCTTCTGGGCAGAGGCAATAAACACAGCGTGCTACATTCAAAATAGAATCTCCATAAGACCTATTCTGGAAAAGACTCCATATGAATTGTGGAAGAACAGAAAGCCCAACATTTCATATTTTCATCCATTTGGATGTACTTGCTTTATTTTGAATACTAGAAATTATTTGAACAAGTTTGACTATAAAGCACAGAAGTGTATTATGTTAGGATACTCTGAACGCTCAAGAGGGTACAGAGTATACAATACAAAAACACAGATTGTGGAAGAATCAATCAGTGTTCGTTTTGATGATAATCTTGACTCTCAAAAGTCAAAGCAGAATGAATTACTTGCAGGTATGGAAGTTGAATTCACAGGTACTAAAGACAAGTCATCAGAAGCTCTTAACAGAGACACTCCCTCAACATCAGAAAGAGGCACTGCAAGCAATCCAGCATCTTCTGTTGATCAACCTTAGAAAAGACCATCTAGAAGCAGCATGGATCACCCAGAAGAAACAATCTTAGGAAGAAAGGAAGATCCAATCAGAACAAGAGCCAGCTTCAGAAACTCTGAAGAATCCCTCATGGGACTTGTCTCTCTGATTGAACCATCATCAATTGATGAAGCACTTATAGACAATGACTGGATTCTAGCAATGCAAGAGGAGCTGAATCAATTCACAAGAAATGATGTATGGGATCTAGTTCCTAAACCAAAAGGATTCAACGTCATTGGAACAAAATGGGTGTTCAAAAACAAACTGAATGAACAAGGTGAAGTCATCAGAAACAAGGCACGATTGGTAGCACAAGGTTATAGTCAGCAAGAGGGGATAGACTATACAGAAACCTTTGCTCCAGTCGCCAGGTTAGAATCTATCAGACTTTTAATTTCTTTTGCTGTTAATAAAGGCATCACTCTGTATCAGATGGATGTTAAGAGTGCATTCTTAAATGGCTATATAGAAGAAGAAGTATATGTGCACCAACCCCCTGGTTTTGAAAGTTCAAAAAATCCAGAATATGTTTTCAAACTAAAGAAGCCACTGTATGGTCTGAAACAAGCTCCCATAGCTTGGTATGAAAGACTAAGTAACTTCCTGTTAGAAAAGGAATTCACCAGAGGGAAGGTGGACACAACCTTATTCTGTAAGACAGTTAAGAATGACATTTTAGTCTGTCAGATTTATGTTGATGATATTATATTTGGATCTACTAAACCTTCTCTGGGAAGAAAATTTGCTAAGTGTATGCAGGCAGAATTTGAGATGAGCCTAATGGGGGAACTGAAATTCTTTCTGGGCATTCAGATCAATCAAACCCCAGAAGGAACTTACATTCATCAGAGCAAATATGTCAGAGAACTTCTGAAGAAATTTGATCTCTCAGAATGTAAGCCATCAAAGATTCCAATGCATCCCACGTGCATTCTGGAAAGAGAAGAGGTAAGCAAAAAGGTAGAACAAAAGGTCTACAGAGGTATGATTGGTTCTCTTCTTTATCTGACAGCCTCGAGGCCTGATATTTTATTTAGTGTATGCATTTGTGCAAGATTCCAATCAGATCCTAGAGAATCTCACTTAACAGCTGTTAAGCGAATTTTCAAGTATCTGAAAGGTACTACTAATCTGGGTCTGTTTTATAGAAAATCTAGTGATTACAGCTTAGTAGGTTACTGTGATGCTGACTTTGCTGGAGACAGAGTAGAACGTAAAAGCACTTCTGGAAGCTGCCAGTTTCTGGGAGAAAATCTGATCTCATGGTCCAGCAAAAGACAATCCACAATTGCTCTATCAACAGCAGAAGCTGAATACATAGCAACAGCTGGATGCAGCATACAAATGCTCTGGATGAAAAGTCAACTTGAGGACTTCCAGATTTTTGAGAGTAACATTCCTATACTCTGACAATACTTCTGCTATTTGCTTAAGTAAAAATCCAATTTTGCATTCTAGGGCTAAGCATATAGAAATAAAACATCATTTTATTAGGGACTATATTCAGAAAGGAATCTTAAACTTAAAATTTATTGATACAGACCATCAATGGGCTGATATTTTTACAAAACCACTTTCTGAAGATAGGTTCAACTTCATTCTGAAACATCTCAGCATGAAGCTCTGTCCAGAATAAAACTGTTTTAAATTTTATATATTAACCTTCAGAATTGTGTTTATTTTCTCTGTGAACTTTTGATCAATCCTCTTTCAGAATTTTAGAAATGCAGATTGTATCAGAATCTATCCAAGAAGATCTGAGCTCTTCAGTTCAAGGATATAAGTGATGTTCACTCAAGCAAACAAGTGTCATCCAGTCATCAGCTGGTTCCTGAGGCTGAACACGCGTTCACGCTTCTGAAAAGGCAAAGCGCTGATTGGATGGATTTAGACACATGTCATTGGTAACCGTTTAAGTATCTTTCTGAAATCCCCTAAAATCAGCTGTCATTTAATGCTAATAATCATGATTTATTTCTCTCTCTTAAACGTTTATATTTTCAAAAACTTTTTTGAAATCTATTTAAACACCATTCACACCATTCACACCATTCACACCTTTTACCCTTACTTTCGTTTCCAATCAATATTTCTGATTTCTGTGTTCTTCCTCCTCAAGAAAACCCTTTCAATTTTTTTCCAAAAAACCTCGCGTGAACATGGCTTCTTCAAGCATTCAAGCTTCAGGTTCCCAGAAAGATGCATCATCTGAGCAATATGAAGTTCCTCTCAGAACGCTTCTCACTCCAGTCAAGAACCTTGAAGTTCTGTCAGAGATAATAGTGGATTTCAACAGTCTCAAGGAAAATGGTTTTGATTTATCAGAAGAGATTCAAGCTCAAGGTTGGGAGAAGTACTTCGACAGGCTGGTGGGTCCAACTTTCCCTATTCTAGTAAAGGAATTTTGGATTCACTCTTCTTCCTCAAATCACCAAGTCACTTCTTACATCATGGGGAAGAAGATTGTGATTACTGAAGACCTGATTGCAAGACTCATTGGGTACAATGGTGGTGGTATTCGCTGTATTGATATGGCATAAAGATGTTCAGATGTTGCTGTTATAGCAAGGGAAATCTTCACGCCGGGGCTTCCCTCCAGCAAGATAAGGGATTTGAAAGATAAGCACCGAATTTGGGCAAAGATTATTCTGGGCTGTTTCAACCACAGGAAGCCTACCAGCTCTCCTGATTACATAAACATAGATCAGCAGTTTCTGATCTATTTTATCTCCCAGAAGGTAAAGATTAATCTAGCTCATCTTCTGTTCAACCATCTCAGAACTAGCGTCAAGGAAACAAGAGAAGATGAACGTACTAAAAGGGATTGGATACCCTTGGGAAGATTAATATCAGATATTCTGACAGAGAATAGGCTGATTGAACATTTGACAGAGGCACAAGAGATCAGCACCCTGGAACCTTCTGTTGGCAAGCAGCTGAATGCCAAAAATCTAAAGAAGATGAAGCTGATAGAGAACATTAAGAAGGAGCCCAACGTTGCTCCTTTTGCTGACATCTCCAGCAGAAGAGTCCCTCTGGACGACTTCCCTATGTTCTCAAAGATTGACTCTAAGCCTCATATCATTTTGAGATATTTGGATGCTTGTAAAGATGATGGTACAACACCTAATCTAAACATTCAAGATCTTCAGCAGAAGGAACCAGAGGTAGTTCTGAAGAAGACAAAGAAGAGAAAAGCTGCTCCAGAAGGATCATCTCAACAGACACCAAAGAAAAGAGGTAATCCTGTTTCTGTATCTGTTTTAGATTCAACTGCTGTTTCCACATCTATTCCTACTCCAACTCCATCTGATATCCCAACACCCTAAACCTTTGAAGATTTTGACACTGACTTTGACCCTTCTGAGTCATTAACCCTCAAAAGATCCCGCTCCAAACCACAAAATCCAAACACTGCAACCATACCAGAACCAGAACTTGCACAAGTTCTTTCTGATATAGAACAACACTCTTCCGCTCCTGAAACAAACAATCCAAATCCACAACCAGAAATTCCCATTTCTCCACAACCTGACATTCCACTGTCACCAATACCAGAAACTCCACTCTCTCCAATACCAGAACCAGAAATCCTACAACCTTCCTCTCCTCAACCAGAAAGTAATCCACCCTCTCCTCAACATGCACAATCTCCACAACCTGAGACTCAAAACTCTAAGGCTCAAACCTCTGACTCCCCTGAACCATAACCCCTGGCCATTCAATTGCCCTGTGGTACAACTGTTAATATGTCTCAACTTCCCTCTTCACCAGAAACTACTCCACCAAATACCCCAGCAAGTCCAATCGTAATTTCTGACTCTCCTACTCCCTCACCTAAGAAAAATATAGAAAACCACAGCAAGACTGTCATTGACTTAACAGTCCTTGAACGCATTGCTGAAATAAACAACAAAACAACCATCCCTAAACCTAAACAACCAGATGTTGGTCCCATCATTTTGAACTTTGAAATAGATATGCAGAAGTAGATAGCTTCTTTGAAACAAGCAAGTCTGGAAGTGGTTGATCCTGCTGTATCAGACCTCCTCTGGACTCAATTCAGAAGATGGGTATGCGCTGAAACCTTCAAGCTGCAAGACCACAGCTATGGACAGGCTCAACAGAACTTCAGCAATCTGCTGAAGGAAATGGAAGATCCAGTTCTGAGCAAGCTGCTGAAGGAAGAAGTTCTCCACCTTGACAGTGAGCCTTGGTCTGAAAAGCGTCCAGCATCTAAAGTTCAACCTGCAGAAGAACAGATAACTCAAGCTGAAGACTTGGGTCAAGAAAAAGAAACTACAGAAAGCTCTGAGAAGCAGCCTGTATCTGAAGATCCTTAAGCTTCTTCTCTTGACAGGTAGACTCTGGAGGATTTGAAGAGATCAAATATGCTGATGAATGAACGGATGGACAAGCATGATATCAAGATTGATTCTATAGCAAACATGGTAGCTAAGCAACAGGAAACTAGCGATCAAATCAAGAGCATGTTGGAAGCTCTGTTCACACGACTTCCTCCTTCTTCTTAGATTTTTCTTGTGTTTTCCTTGTTTTCTTTACATGTTTGTCTGTAATATTTCTACTTGTTCTAAACTATCACCGCTTCTGTTTTAATACAAACGTTTTTTGCTCTGATCATTTTAACTCTGATTATTTACGCTTTTTGATAACTGACAAAAAGGGGGAGAAAGAATGATATTTTTCAATAACGGATTACTGAGACAAAAGTCTCAAACATTCTAACATTCTTATATATTTGAATTTCTTTGTTCTGAAAAGCTTACAGGTACAAGAATCTGATGAACTCTGGTAAAGCAAAATTCGGATGCTCAAAGAAAGTTCAGTAAAGTTCTGATGCTCATGGTCTCAAGGAATCAAAGGGAAATAATCAACTCAGGGGGAGTTTTTCTCTTCATTACTCTGATACTTTTTATTCGTTATCGTCTTATCTCTGATACTGTTTCCTCTCTATCTTTAAACTCTGATATCTTTCATCATTTTATTTTAATTGAAAAAATTTGGTTTTTGTCATCATCAAAAAGGGGGAGATTGTTAGAACATAGTTTGATTCTACAACCCTCAGTTAGAGTTTTGATGATAACAAAATACAAGATTAAATGAATTATGAGATTTATATAAGACATAGATGCTACTTAAAATTATGTTGTGTATTTACAGAAACTCTGATGGAATCAACATCAAAATATCAATATCAACTTCAGCATCAGAAAATATGTCACATCAGAAGATCAATACATGTGCTACGCTGAAGCCTGCTGAACAGAATCTGCGCTTAACATACTCTGACTCTGAGCAAGATACTTATCATGTCACCAACATTCAGAAGCGCCAGAATAAGCTAAGCCAAGAACACTCTGACTTTCATTAAGCAGAACATTATGAAGTGTCAACGTTATTGCATTCAAGGCAGATTAATTACCAACGACTTTATTCCAAGACAAAGATCTTCTCAAAAAGGAAAGAACGTTATGAGCATTGAAATGGAATTATGGACAGCAACATATCTATTCCAAGGCTATATAAACAAATCTGTGAGAAAAGAAATGGATAATGCTCTACACCTAAGCTAATTCTCCAACACGCACATACACATAAGCCAATCATCTTCGTCCTCACTCATTCAGTTTGCTAAAGCTCTCAACCGCTTACTTTATAGTTCTAGAAATCTAGTTTCATATAAGCTTCATTTTGTGTATTATCACAGTTGTGATATATAGTTTTTCCAGAAAACATCAAACACACATATTTGTTCATTTATCTGTAAACGAATTTCCTTGAGATAAACCGGTCTGTGGTTAGACTCAAGAAGGCTTTAGCAGTTGTTAAAGCAGTTTTGTATTCAGTTGAATATAGTGGATTAAGACCTCGTTGGAGAGAGGCGAAATCACCTTGACGGGTGGACTGGAGTAGTTTGAGATCAAACGAACCAGGATAAAAATAACATGTTGTCTGCATTTGATTTCAAGTTTTACAATTCAACCTTCTTCTTGTGTTTTTCACTTCTTCAAAGGTGAGGAAGATTATGAGGTGGCTGGAGAATTGGCTAGACTGCTACAACAAGAAGAAAGAGCAATTCTACCTCATGAGGAGCTGTTAGAGACAATCAACTTGGGTACTGAGGAAGATAGAAAAGAAGCCAGAGTGGGTGCCAACCTAGAGCCAAGTGTCAAAGAGCGCCTAATTCAGCTATTACATGAATATGTTGAGATCTTCGCTTGGTCATACGAAGACATGCCGTGACTCGATACAGATATTGTGGTTCACCGTCTATCCACAAGAGAAGATTGTTCACCGGTCAAACAAAAAGTTCGCCACATGAGGCCCGACATGTCAGAAAAGATCAAAGCAGAAGTTATGAAGCAGTTCAATGCTGGATTTCTTGCTGTTACCTCTTATCCATAATAGGTTGCTAACATTGTGCCCGTGCCTAAGAAGGACGGCAAAGTGATAATGTGCGTGGATTACAGAGACTTAAACAGGGCCAGCCCTAAAAATGACTTTCCACTTCCGCACATTGACATCTTGGTTGACAACATGGCTCAGCACAAGGTATTTTCTTTCATGGACAGATTCTCAGGCTATAACCAGATCAAAATGGCACATGAGGACATGGAGAAAACTACTTTTATTACACAGTGGGGTACGTTCTGCTACAAAGTGATGCCATTCGGACTGAAGAATGTCGGGGCAACTTATCAGCGCGCCATGGTAGCTTTGTTTCATGATATGATACATCATGAGATAGAGGTCTATGTAGATGACATGATAGCCCGTTCACAAACTGAAGAAGAACACCTCGATCAATTGAAAAAGTTGTTTGTTAGGTTGAAGGAGTACAAGCTAAGATTAAACCCTAACAAGTGCACATTCGGAGTCCGATCCGGTAAACTCTTGGGTTTCATTGTCAGCAACAAAGGCATCAAGGTTGATCCTGCCAAAGTCAAAGCTATACAAGAAATGCCTGCTCCTCGCACTGAGAAGGAGGTCAGAGGTTTCTTGGGACGCCTAAACTACATTGCTAGGTGCATTTCTCACCTAACATCTACCTGTGAACCAATCTTCAAGCTGTTGAAGAAAGATCAGGTAGTTAAATGGAACGATGACTGTCAAATTGCTTTCTATAAAATCAAGGAGTATTTGCTAGAACCTCCTATCTTGATGCCACCCGTCAAAGGAAGACCGCTAATCATGTATCTGACCGTCCTAGAGAATTAAATGGGGGTGCGTACTGGGCCAACATGATGAGTCTGGCCGAAAAGAGCATGTCATTTATTACCTTAGCAAAAAGTTTACCGACTGTGAGACCCGATACTCACTGCTCGAGAAAACTTGCTGCGCTTTGGTATGGGCTACTCGCCGGCTAAGGCAGTATATGTTGACTCATACCACTTTGCTGATATCTAAGATGGATCCGATAAAGTACATCTTCGAGAAGCCTACTTTGTTTGGAAGGATAGCTAGATGGAAGATGATCCTGACAGAATATGACATACAGTACACGACCCAAAAAGCTATAAAGGGAAGTGTGCTAGCTGATCATCTGGCTCATCAAGCTGTCGAAGATTACCAATCCATGAAGTTTGACTTCCCTGATGAAGACATTATGACATTGGACAATGTTGAAGATTTCAGACCACATGACGGACCTGAACAAGGATCCTGATGGACCCTGTACTTTGATGGTGCCTCAATGCACTTGGTAACGGTATCGGCGCTGTGCTTATATCTCCAGAAGGATGCCATACTCCTTTCACCGCCAGACTTTGCTTTAACTGCACCAACAACATGGCCGAGTATGAAGCTTGCATCTTTGGTCTTAAGGCTGCAATAGACCTGGGAATCAAATCTTTGGTTGTGTTTGGAGACTCAGCTTTGGTCATCAGTCAGATCAAAGGAGACTGGGATACTAAGCATCCAAACCTCATCCCTTACAAAGAATATGTCTTGACATTGCTACCACATTTCGAGCAGATTACCTTCGAGCACTTCCCGCGAGAAGAAAATCAGCTAGCAGATGCTCTAGCTACAATGTCATCCATGTTTAAACTTAACTGGAATAATGAGGCTCCCCAAATCACCATTGAATGGATGGATGAACCTGCACATTGTCACGAGATTAATACCGAAGAAGTAGTGGACCGACCTTGGTTTCATGAAGTCAAAAGGTATCTCGAGGCTCAAGAATATCATGAAGGAGCTTCAATCAACGACAAAAAGTTCTTAAGAAGATTCTAAGCTAAGTTCTTCCTAAGTAATGGTATCCTATACAAGCGCAATCATGATTGCATTCTGCTCTGTTGGGTGGACAAGATTGAAGCTGAACAGATCATGGCTGAACTGCACAATGGTACCTTTGGCACTCACTCTAGAGGGCATACGATGGCTAAGAAGATCCTACGGGCAGGCTATTACTGGTCTACCATGGAAGCTGTCTGCTATCAACATTCCAGGACTTGTCACAAATGTCAAATCTATACGGACAAGGTACATATACCTCCAGTTCCTCCCAATGTCTTAACAGCTCCTTGGCCCTTTGCTATGTGGGGAATCGACATGATTGGAGAGATCAAGCCTACAGCATCCAATGGACACCGCTTCATCCTAGTGGCCATTAATCACTTTACCAAGTGGGTCGAAGCAGCTTCCTTCGCATCCGTCACAAAGAATGTTGTTGCCCGCTTTATCAAGCAGAACCTCTTTTACCGGTATGGCATCCCCGAAAGGATCATCACTAACAACGGTACAAACCTTAACAATACTATGATCAACTCCTTGTGCGAGCAGTTAAAAATTCAACATGATAATTCATCTCCCTATCGGCCAAAGATGAACGGTGCTGTCGAAGCTGCGAACAAAAATATCAAGAAGATCATACAAAAGATGACAGTCACCTACGAGGACTGGCATGAAATGCTACCGTTTTCTCTCCACGGGTATCATACCACATCACACACATCAACTGGGGCAACACCCTATTCTTTGGTATACGACATGGAAGCTGTTTTGCCTATCGAGGTTCAGATTCCCTCCTTGAGAATCATGAAAGATGCTGGTTTGAGTGAAGACGATTGGATCCAAACCCGACTTGATCAGTTAAACTTAATTGACGAGAAGAGACTTACTGCTGTTTGCCATAGTCAGACGTATCAAAAGTGAATGATCAAGGCTTTCAACAAGAAAGTCAGACGCCATACATATCAAGTTGGAGATCTTGTGATCAAGCGCATCATTTTGCCATAAAGTGATCCTAGGGGCAAATGGTCTCCTACCTACGAAGGACCATTTGTGATCAAGAACATTTTTTCTGGTGGGGCAATGATCTTAACCACCATGGACAGTGACGACCTGCCGCACCCTGCGAACACAGACATAGTCAAAAGATACTACGCATAAATGACCCGCTAGGTTGACACACCTAGGCAAAATAGGGCATCCCAGTGAATCGAAAACTCGAAAGGGCGGTTCAGGAAAAAATTAGGGATAAATAAAAAAATCTATACACCCGGCAAGTTGAAAAGCCGAAAGGGAAACTTGGGCAAAAAAGGGTTTTCCGGTGGATCGAAAACCCGAAAGGGCGGTCCAGGCAAAAGTTAGGGAATTAAAGCGCATGACTATGTCTCGTCGGATCACTTTAAGGACAATCTCTTCACTGACAAACTTGGAGCTCCTGATCAATCCAATCATCTTCGGACAAAGCAACGAATGGACAAGATATTCAAAGTTATGAAGGCTATAGCAGAACGGGAACCCCATGGATTTTTTTTACACATAGCTATCTTTTCTTTGTATAAAATTTTTCTCAATTTTTACGACACCATCCTCTTACTAGGATGCCTGTTCCCTTTGTACAAAATATTTATTCAAAGTTAATATAAAGATACCTCTTTAAAGTGCAGAAAACCTTTTGTCTTTTTCTTTTTATACATGTGTTTTATTTGCAAAAACGTCCAATGATTCATTAGTGAACATATGCATTTGAACATAATTACTATTTACAAATAAACAGGAATGAAAAAGAATAATTACTGACAGACTGAAAGGATAGGAAAACGTCTTTAGGCTATTCAAGGAGCAATCCCTACAGTACATCATCTAGATCCCCAGCGGAGCCAAAACCTTGAAATACATATCCCCAGCGGAGTTATAATTCCAAACCCTTAATTCCTATCAGAGTTAAGTTTTCAAACTCCCAATCCACAGCGGAATAAAAACTTTGAGTTACAGATCCCCAGCGGAGATGAAACCTTCATCCCCAGTCAAGTCAATACTTCTAATCCCCAGCGGAAACCATCCAATTTCCCCAGCAAGTTACCTTGAAGCCTGGAAGTAAACCAGATAATAGTTAACTTTTGTCTCTCCCCAACCTAAGATAATTTCCCAGTAGAGTGGCAGACGACCGAAACTCCTGAACCTACTCCCAGCAGTAAACTCTTCCCCACAGAGTCTTCATCACTCCCCAACGTGAAGTCGCCAAAGTTTTCATGGCTCCCCAACAGAGTGAAGATTCTCATTCTTAAATCCTCGCAGAAGTCATCAAAGTTTTCCTTATTCTCCAGCAGATCAAGGTTTTCCTTTGTATGATCCC
The DNA here is from genome assembly GCA_948472305.1 of Vicia faba. Lineage (NCBI taxonomy): Eukaryota > Viridiplantae > Streptophyta > Magnoliopsida > Fabales > Fabaceae > Vicia > Vicia faba. Next base: position 985,157,574 of record OX451736.1, on the reverse strand, counting down.
CAGTAGACGTCATCAAAGTTCTCTGGATTTCCCAAGCATATTTCTCAAGCAGTTTGGCATTACTCTCACAACAGAATTTTTGTCAATATTCCAACTTCAAGACATGAAGGATCTTTATATCCCCACATAAGTTGTCAAGGATTTTAATCTCTAGCAACGGTCAAGGATTTATTTTCCCCGGCAGCAGTCAAGGATTTATTTTCCTCAGCAATACAGCAAATCAGTTTACATGCGCATACATTATATTCATATATCATAAACATTGATAAAGCACATTTATTGCATCATACATTTCATGCAACATAACTCTGTGTTTCAGCTAACATTTCGCCCTTTTCAGGATAAGATTAACAGCTATCATTAACAATATTCAAAGATTTCAGATATAGTAAAGATACACTCCAGACGCGGAAGTCATTCTATTACTCATTCAGAATTCAAGGTCAAGATACAATTCAGATACGCTGCAGACACAGAAACCATTATGTCACTTATTCAGATCTCTTATTCAGCAATCATGATACATTACAGATACACTCCAGACACAGAAGTCATTCTGTTACTCATTCATATTCTAGTTCAGATACGCTCCAGACACGGATGCCATTCTGGCCCTTATTCAGTTTCAGATCAAGATACAGTCCAGATACGCTCGCCACGGTTGCCATTCTATCACTTATTCTGATTTTCCCCAGCCCAGATACACTCCAGACACGGAAGTCATTCTGTTACTCATTCAGATCTCTTATTCAGATACAGTACGGATACACTCCAAATACGGAAGTCATTCTGTTACTCATTCAGATCTCTTATTCAGATACAATACGGATACAATCCAGACACAGAAGTCATTCTGTTACTTATTCATATCTCTTATTCATGATACAATAAAGATACACTCCAGACACAGAAGTCATTCTATTACTCATTCAGAATTCAAAGTCAAGATACAGTACGGATACACTTCAGACACGAAAGTCTTTCTGTTACTTATTCAGACCTCAACTTCAGATACAGTACGGATACACTCCATACACGAAAGTAATTTTGTCACCTATTCAAGATACAATCCAGATACGCTCCCGACACGGTTTCCATTCTGTCACTTATTCAGATTTGAATCTCCAGATACAGCTCAGATACGTTCCAGATATAGATACCATTCTGATTTTCATTCTCCTGATTTACAACAAGCATTCTTGTATGGAATCTATAAGCCCATATCCAAAAAGACTCTACCACCTTTCCAAATGGCATCTTTAAGCCCATTCCCTCAACTACTTCATCAAGTGCAAATTTATGGACCCTCTAGTGTCCAATCATCTTTTAGCTTCGAGTAACGAACAACAAAACTCGCCAATCTAACTCTTCAGGTTCAAGAAGATTGAACAGGGGCAGCTGTTGTACCCCAAAATTTTCCCTCTCATTTTATCAAGATTCTCCTCACAAGACTTCTTGGACTCAAGACCCGATTAGGGTTTGCTCAGCTCAAGACCTCTCCTTGCACTGATAACCTGAAATTAAGGTTTGAGTTTGCACAAGGATTTTTTGACTTCCAATGCCTCATGTGACTTTCATAATTCATGTTGGACCTCTAAGATTTCTCATACCAAGTTTCAAGCGTTGAATCACTTTTTTGCCCAGTCAATTGGACAATTGACCTAAAAATCAGCTGTATTGGGGAAAAAGTCAACCATGGCCAATTTACAGTCAAACCTCATAATTTTTTATACACATCAACATTATAGACTCATATGAACCATTTGATCAAGTTTGGACCATAACTCCTCAAGAAATTTGATCAAATCATTCAAAGGGTCAAAATGGTCAAAATTAGGGTTTTGATTGTAGAAGGGCAATTTCTGATTTTTGACTTAACCAATGACCAATTGGGTTCAAGCATGATTTCAAGGACTCAATGGAACCATATTGACCTAATCACAAGGTTCAAAAGATCTCAAATGCATTGGATTTACAGATGAATTTTGCAGTCAACTGATCAAAAGTCAACTATGCACTCAAAAGTCAAACTTTGACTTTTTGGTCAAAATCAAGTGTCAAGGATCATAATTCATCAATATATGACAAAATGTGAAACTTGTTGATCAAGAAACCTAAAATTGCAAATTAGGGTTTAATTTGAAAAATTTTCATAACTTAGAAAATTTCTAAGTTATGGAAATTTCTTATTTTTTCCCAACTTACCACAACTTTTTCACCATGATGCAATTGGATTCAAAGAAAACTTCCAACATGAAAGTTGTAGTCCTCCACAAAATTTAAAACTTTTCTTCACAAAGATTTCCCAAAAGATGCTTTTATCTCAAGTTATGATTTTGTGAATAGGGGTCCATAAACGTTTTAACTTAGTAAAATTTTGCCCTAGTTTAGGCAGATTTTTGACCTAACTTCATTGCAATTTTTCACCTAGTTCCAAGAGGTATCTCAAAATTAATTTCAAATATGGATTGTAGAGCATGTTACAAGCATTCCAAAATTTCTAAGAACTCTCCAAGATCATTTATGGTTAGGGAGAATCAAAGAAATGAAAATGGAAATTTATCACTTTTGTGCAAGGCATTTTCACAATGTTACAAGTTGCAAATCAGTTTCAAACATGCTTGTACTTGGTATTACAGGTCCTAATCCTTTCTAAACTCCATAATTTAATGCTAACACTTTGGATATTGGCTTTATTCTGACCTATGGAGCTTTGCACAAAGAATTAATCCATTTATGGCATAAAGTTCTCAATACCATTTTCATAAAGCTTGCTTTTTGAAACTTTGCATTCCTTGAGCATTGAACTTGTTTCTTTGTCACAAGCAAGGTCCACAGTTATCAGGCATGTTTACCAACTCTTATCAGCTAAGGAACTAGCAAGTACAAGCTTTTGGGCATTGTCACTTCAACTTTCTTCAAAAGCAAGTAAACTTGCAAAAGTCAATACAACTCATCCATCTGATAAAGGGAAGCCTGGGCTTCATTTCAAACAACCTCAGAATATTGTAACAAGCCAATACACGAATTTCTAACATCCCAAACACCCTTAAACACAAAAAACCACATTTCTGCCCAAAACAGGACAACTTCTGCAAATCTCAAGCCAAATCAATATTGGCTCGTGCGTTTCTTGATTCAACCCTTGAAACACCTTCCATACATCACACCTAAACTGTCCATGCCCTTGTCTTGCAACTGTGTACCCTATTTCAAGCTTCACCATTTTCATTTTGGAGGTTTGCAGGTTGACTCGTGCAAGGATATTCAAGCATCTACAAGGCCAGCTGAGCATTGGAGAAGCTTGAGGGGACTCCAAGGAAGCTCACACGATCCTCAGGCCTCACTCAAAGTTCCCACATTGCCATATCCAAACTCAACTGAACAAGGTATTTTCCAAAGTTCTATCTCCTTATTTAGGCATCCTTAAGCTTAGGTTTGTGAAGCAAAAATGTAGTCCTTAACTTGCTTAAGTTATACATATGCATAGTTGTCATTTATATTAACTGAGCTAAGAGTATTTGATTGTTGAAGTTCATGAAAAAACTAGGTCAGAAATTAGGGCCATTAAAATTCTCCTTGGTCATTTAGAGTTAGGTCATGTTCTTTATATCATTGGAATCGTGAGTTCATGAGCTACCTTTTTTGTGTTATGAATTTTTGATTTTATGCAAGCATGAGCAAGAACAAGATTTGAAGTAAAAGCGCGCGCATTTTTTCTGGCTGGAGGACAGGGACGACCTGTCTGGGCTTGGCGCGCATGGGCCTTGTTTTTTCTACTTTTTACACCCCCTGTTTCCTATTTGCACCCCCTTTGTTTATTTTTATATTTTTGCATATTTTCTTGCATATTTTATATTTTTAACTTGCATTTATTTTTCTGAATATTAAAAATCACAAAAATAATTTTCTTAATTTTTTGCAATTTTATTTTATTTTTATTATTATTTTTCACATATAAAATAATTTTATTTTAATACTATACCTTTTTATTTTATTATTTTTCACACAAAACATTATTTCCACACATATTTTTTTTTTAATACTTGTAAATAATTTTATTTATTATTTCTTGTAAAAAATGGACAAATAAAATAATAATAGAAAACATATTTTCTTTTAAAACAAAAATTAGGGTTTCCCCTTTCAAAAAACAACAATATTATTTTTTTTTCTTATTTTTAGGACTTAGATAATTTTATTTTCTCATACATAAAAACAATTACAAAACTTTTTTTGCATATTTACATTTTTATTGCATATTTAAATAATTGCTTATTTATTTATGGTACAATAAATTCAATTGGGTTGTAATAGTGAATTAGGGTTTTATTTTGTGCAAATATCCCTATTCAAAACTTGTATCCCCCCTCCAATAATATTGTTGTAATAGCTTAGATTTACTTTACGCAATTTATCGCATTATATCCATGTTTAGTAAAAACTAGGGTTTGTATAATAAGACAAAATCAAAACAAATAGCATGACCTAATGCAAGACAAAAATGCATGAAAAATGACAACACATTGCACACAAGCACCTCTAGGGTTTCACCCACTTTGTTGCCTAAAAATGGCCATGGTATGCATGCTAGGTATCTTGGAAAAACAAAACAAAACAAAAGATCATAGTCTCTCGATGATGTTAGACAAGGTTTCCTAAAAACAAATGATCTTGGTCCCTAAAACTTGCTAAGATACTTGGCACCATTGCTATCATGGTCATACGATGACCCACGCCCGTCCCGTTTAACATCCAAAGATAGGGTTGTTTACCAATACAATGGTAAAACAACAATGTCAAAGGAATAAAAATATACAAGAAAGACATTTGAGTAGGTAGATAAGATTCTAGTTACTTGATCAATTTGCAAACAATCCTTGCTATTTTCAAAAACACACAACACATTTCAAAACATTTTCAAACAACTTTCAAAACATTGAAACATTTTTCAAAAGACAAACATCTTTGTATACATTCTTACGAACGAGAATCATTACAAAGATTGCAAAAACAAAGGCCTCTTTTCAAAATAATTTCAAAACCACACAAAGCACCATTTCAAACAATTGGAAAAGCAAAGCAAGTGATCTAAACAAGTAACTAAGAGCCCATGGAAAACCATGGATGAAAAGGGTTCTAGCACCTTCCCTTTTCATAATCTACCCCCCGAACTCAAGAAAACATCTCAAAGGTCTTTCCTGTGCTTTTTTACCTTTCCTTTTGGATAAAATAAAAGTCGATGGCGACTCTTGCTAAACCGAAACATTTGCAACGAAACGCAAAACCTCAAGTCAGTTCTCCCACCGTATCACACATGCCATAAATGAATTTATGTTATGTGATACTTCAATTTTCAAGAAAAATTTGGTTTTGGACAATTTTTGTTGGTGCAAATCGATTGCACAAAGAGTGTAATCGATTGCACAAAGAGTTCTTTTCAATTCTGTCCATGTTTCTTGTGCAAATCGATTGCACCTTTAATGCAATCGATTGCAGTATGTGCGTTTTTTGCTATTTTTTGATTCTGTTTGTGTGCAAATCGATTGCACATGGTATGTCAATCGATTGCACGCACTGAAAGTAGCTTTTACGACAGAAAATTAATGTTGGTCAGAATTCCTCTCTCATATTCCCAAGCCAAATACACTTCAATTCTAATAACTCATTCCCTACCTACCTAAATCACTTCCAAATCTCTCACACAAAATCTTTCTCTCACAAAAACTAAAAACCCCAAATAACCCAGTTGCACCTCCTCCTCATTACACAAAACATCCACTTCAACAACAATTCCCGAACCAAGGCTCATGGTCTTACAGTCATCCAGACATTCATCACCCTTAATGTTCTGGATGAATTTTTTTTCTTGTTATGTTATTGTCTTACTATTTCAAATGTTTCGTTTGTTCAAATTTCTGTGTGTAACTCTTAAACAATGTGTGTTAATGTGTTAATTCTATAATTTTTGTCAATATATTGCTTTATTATTACTTGCTTTAGGAATCTTTCCCTTCTTTTTGATAATGTCAAAGGGGGAGAAAGATGTATGGTACTTTATGCTTGTATTTCTTATCTTAATTTTCAAGGTACTCTCCAATCAAGATAAAGAATTGCAAAGGATTCCAACCCTCTCCTACATAGGGGGAGTTTTGCATCTTAGGGGGAGAAGCTCTTCCAGAAAGAACATCGTATAAAGAAAGATTGTTTGTCATCATAAAAAATGGGGAGAGTGTAAAATCAAGCTTCTCAAATAAGCTTTTGTTTTTGTTGAAGACAAACCATGGCTAACAAATAAGGCAAATATTTTGATCAAGCATCTAAGCATCTAAGGATAATATCTTCACTCAAAGCTCTCAACAACTTTAAAGGTATAATAATATTATCTACTTTGATCTTAAGATATAGATGCTCAAAAATGAAAAAGAAATGTTTAAGAATCATTACTCAAGCTTTTCAAAGATAAAAATTCATTTTCTTCTGCATGCAATCGATTTACATCTTAGTGCAATCGATTGCACTCTTCAAAATTTTAGATCTTTTGCTTCTGTTTCTTTGTGCAATCGATTTACATTCCTATGCAATCGATTGCATACTTAAATTTTTCAAAATGTTTGCTACTAACTTTGCATGCAATCGATTACATTGTTAGTGCAATCGATTGCACTCCGTTAATTTTTGCTACTGACTTTGTATGCAATCGATTACATTGTTAATGCAATCAATTGCACTCTTAAATATTTTGAAAAAATAGTTGTTAAAAACCCTGTGCAATCGATTACACCAAGGGTGCAATCGATTACACACTGCACGAATTTGAAAAATAATAGCTTTGTTCATGCCTTTTGATCATGCCTTTTCATTACATCTTTTCACTTAAACTTGGCATTTGTTCATGATATATTTCCAGATCTTCATGTTGTTTCAAAAGGGTGTTATGAACATATAAATATTCAATTTCAAATCCAGATCTAACACCTTCTTTCATAAATATTTTTCTGATCTTTCAAAATACAAACTCAAGCATTCTTCATTTTCATGCATAAGTTTTCTGCACATTTTCATACTTTAAACAGAAAACATTGAGCAAATATATCTTGAGTCTTTGTACAATATTATTACTGAAAGAAGAAGATTATACATTGTCAAATCACTCTTTGTGATCAATATTACTCTACTCACTCAAACTCACAAATTGATATTTACTTACTTACTCCCTCCGGTCTCATTTATAAGAAAAAATTAACTTTTTATATACATTGAATAAGTAATGTATTTGGACAATATATTGTCCAAATACATTACTTATTTAATGTATCTAAAAAGTTAACTTTTTCTTATAAATGAGACCGGAGGGAGTATTTTCCAGGATTGTTGGAATTAAGTTTAAGTGTTTTTATTGAAATCTTGTCTTTCCAAGTTGTTGGATACAAGTGTAGTTACATTGAGAGGATTGTTCTCAGAGGTAACTTAGTGAAAATCCAAGAGGATTGTTCTTGGTCCAAGAGGATTGTTCTTGGTTTGGTTGGTAGTTCTTGTTTAAGTTTGCCACAATAAGGAAATCTCTTTCATGTTGAAAGGGGACTGGAGTACTCTCAGACTGTGAGGGGAATCAGGATATATCGCCCGTGTCTCTTTATTTTTCTGCATTTTTAAGCTTTCCTAAACTCACTTATAACCAGAAAAATAAAACCATCATCACTAAAAACCAGAATTTTTAAAAGTACCTAATTCACCCCCCTTTAGGCGCACTTCGTACTTACAGGTTTCTATTTCCACACTTTAACTTCCGCAATTATAAACTGTTAGATGTATGTTAATAGGATTGTATGAGAAGAATGCCTGAAAATTAAAATGGTAGATAACCTAAATATGCAAAGACAAATTAACTGAAAAATTTCACTCGCACATGCTCACTCCTAGGATTTACTCCACTTCGGTTAAACGGTCATGAAGTATAGGGTTTGTTAGTGGTCGTCCTCTAGCACCGAAAGATCTCAAATGATCCATTCGGACGTTGCCTCGGACAAAGATATTTAAGGCTTTAGGATGATTACTAACACCTCCTAACATTGCTTTTGTGAATATCTGTCCCTTCGAACGTCCCTAAAAACTCCAATGACGGTGCTACCTATTCCTTAATAATGGGATAGCGCTGTCTAAAGGAAAATGAACAAACTTTTTTTCCGAGTAGGTAGATTAACTCTTAAGTACTTGCTCAAACAAATAAACTTTTCACACCAACACTTTTCAAAACAATTTTCAAAATAATTTTCAAAACAATTTTCAAAATAATTTTCGAAACAATTTCCAAAACAACTTCGTCACATCCTTAAGGACTGATGCAAGGTGTGGTACGGCAAGAGAACTGACTTTTTGTTTTGCGTTTTATCGCAAATGTTGTGGTTTAGCAAGAGTCTCCATCGACTTTTCTTTTATCCAAAAAGGAAAGGTGAAAAAGCACAGGAAAGACCTTTAGAGATGTTTTCTTGAGTTCGGGAGGTAGATTATGAAAAGGGAAGATATTAGCACCCTTTTCATCCATGGTTTTCCATGGGCTCTTAGTTACTTGCTAGATCACTTGCTTTTGCTTGAAAAATGTGCTTTGTGTGGTTTTTGAAATTTATTTTGAAAATGCGCCATCATTTAGGCAAACTTTGTAATAGATCTCGTTCGTAAGAACGTATACAAAGTGTTGAGCTTTTGAAAATATTTCATGTTTGGAAAGTGTTTTGAAAGTGTTTTTGAAAGTGTTTGTTTTGAAAATAACAAGGATGTTTTGTTTGAAATGGAGCAAGTAATTATGAGCAATCTACCTACTCAAAAGGTCTTAGGTGTTCTTTTCCTCCTCCTTTAGACGTTGCTATCTTAGCATTGTTTTGGTAAGAAGCCTCGTCGTTGGATTTGAAGGGATGGGCGTGGGTCATTGTATAACCATGATAACAATGTTGTGAGATGACTTATCATTTTTCTTTAGGGACTAAGATCATTTTGAAAGGCAACTTTGATAGCGTCATAGAGGGACTATGATCTTGTATTTTTTTGATTTGTTTGTGCTAAGACATCCCACATGCATAACATGGCCATTTTTGTAAGGCAACAAGTGGAATAACCCTAGAGGTGCTTGTGTGCAAGTGCGTTGATTTCATGCTTTGTTTTTGCTTTGAATTAGGGTTTTCTAAACATTGGTTTTAGCTTGCCATACAAACCCTAATTACTAGTATATTATGTAAAAGCAATAAATTGCGAAATTTAAAGTTACTACGCTATTACAATATTTTGGGGAGGGGTGTACAAGTTTACGAATGGGGGATATAAATGAAATTAAATCCTAAGTTACTTATTACAACCATATTGAATGGATAAGAATGTACAAGAAATGTAAAAATGCATTTGTTTCGTTTAAGAACAAAAATAAGTTTGGTTCAAGAAAATATTTTGATCTTTTTATGTTGGAAGAAATAAAATATAATATGTGAATATGAAATATTTTTGGTGTTTTTTGATTAATGAAAAATAAAAGTGATGGTAAAAAAAATAATAAAGGGAAAGAAGACAGAATCAACATAAATGCTGAAATAGAAGAGGTCAGAAGTTCTGACTCTGATGTGTTGCACAAACAGAAACAAACGTTAATAGAAATAGGGAAGGTCAGAAGTTATGGATCCGCTGAGAACAAAGAAAATTTCAGAAGTTCTGATGCCACCGACAGAACTTTGTCTCCCTCTCCATGCTAGTCAGAACATCTACAACTTAGTCATTTCTTAACAGAATAGAAGTTGCGCATATAACAGTTATGACAAGTTTCATAATAAATGTTTCAGAAACAAGAGATATCAGAAATATAAATCAGAAGCAAGCATGAATTTGCTAATCCTAATTCTGAGTCCTAATTTATTTGTGAAGCTCTAAACTGGAATTCCCTCTACTTAGGAAGTCAGATGCATGAAATCTCAGAATATGTACATCATCAGAATCATAATATCTACATTGTATTTTAAACATGAAATCTGACAATGCCCAAGTAATATGATGAGAGTCAGTAGAAGCTTACCTTGCAGTTGGAAAATACTTTGTGAGCTGGAAGTTGGTTATGACCGTTTGTGATGTTCTGAACAGCTTCCTCACGTGTTCAGCAGGCTAGAAACCTTCAACTTGGGCTTTTTAAGGTGGACGTTGATGGAGAGCGTGTTACAACTTGACTACAGAAGTTAGGATGACTTTTGAATGTATATCAGAAACTGTGTGGGTGGCTTTGGTCAAGAAACACTTGAGGAAAAATGGAGTTTGAATGCAAGAATCAAAAGCTAACAGATTTCATATTTTTTTGTTTACAGTTTCTTGGACTCTTGGAATTTTTGCAAGGGTTCAAGGCTTTTCTTTCTCAAAATTTTCAACCTCTTTACAGTGGCCAATAGAGTTCAATTTATAGGCAAAGGTTTTGTAGTTTGGGGAGGTCAAGTGGCACCAACGTCATACGCTAGACGCTGACTTGCTCTTGAAGTAAGCTTAAACAAGCATGGTTCAAGGCACAAAGTAGGATGGTTAACAGGTTTAGCAGCACCTAAGCTGGACTTGTCAGCAGGAATTAAGGAAAAGCAAAAGCAACACATGGGCCTAGCACACTTTTGCATAAAAGTTTGCTTTCCCAAGACAATAGAGGTACATGTGGGGGAAATCCTTTGGATAAAGACTCAAAAGTGGTTGTGAGCATTAAATGATGATGAGATTTTTAGGAGAAGTTTCATTCTGCAATGTTTTAGATCTTATTGAGATCTAAAACTCTTGTGTTAGAAGTTCTTCTAGAATCAACTTGCATCATGGTGATAATCTGATCAGAAGTTCTGAGCTTGTCCTATTTCTTAAACACTTAGAAAAATTCTAAGTATTTAGAAATTTGACTTTTCCAAAGTAACTTTTGACTTTTGAATTTCTAGATGAAACAAACTTCACATTTTAACATGTCTTGCTGAAATATGATTCTTGAAACTTGATTTTGATCCAAAAGTCAAAGTTTGACTTTTCAGTGTGCAAATGACCATTTTGCCCTTGTGAATGACTTTCTTGGAAAATTGATAATTCAAGGCTTGGAAATAGATGGAAGCAAACCTGGGATCCAGGGTGATCCCTTGTGAAATGAGAGGGCAAATTTTGGGGTACAACACAAAGGTTATCACGAAGTAAACTTTTTTCAAAACAAGCACACACACAAGCAATTTTAAAATGAGCAAGTACCTAAGAGCCCATGGAAAACCATGGATAGAAAGGGTGCTAACACCTTCCCTTTCTATAATCTACCCCTCGTACTCAGAAATATTCTCGAAAAAGGTTTTTTTCTGTTCTTTTTCCTTTTCCCGATTAGATAAAATAAAAGTCGGTGGCGACTCTTGCTTACCGCGACATTTTGCAAACAAAAAACACAAAATGCAAACCAGTATTAACAGTCGGTTCTGCCACCGTATCACAGGATTTAACTCCCACCTGTGTGTATCGACTCATATTGAAGTTGTATTTCAAAAATTCTTTTATGTCCAAAAGGATTTGACTAGGCAGTTTAGATAAACTCTATTGCCCTTAGGAATCGACTGTCACTTTGAATGGGTCGGCTCTCATTGATCAAAATATCCAATTTTGTAATTTTACAAACCTGCTTTTTTTCTTCTGTTTTCTCATTCATACAGACACACACACACACACACCTACATACATTCATTCATGCATCATTTCTCAAAAACGAAACCAAAAATATACAAATACTTTCATCACATTCATCCTCTCTCATTGCATACATAAAACAACTACATGTAATCATTTTTGTTATATGATTAAGAGATAGTTTAATAACTTCCAATTAGGATTCGATGTAGTTGATTAGGTTGAAAGATCTTTGGGGGTTTCAAATAAAAAACAAGGTGGGGTTTTCCTTCAAGATCAATTAAATTTGAAGGTTTTGGACAAGAATGCCATTTGGATTCAGCCGATTAAAAGCTTCAAAGAATGGTGGGTTTGGTCGAAGGAGTAACGGTAACCAGATGGTAACTTTGGTAAACCTTAGGTCATGATACACTCGCAATTTTGATGTAGTCGAGCAAAGGCTTTGAAGAATAGGGATTATGTCAAAGGTGAAGTTGTAACTGAATGATCAAATTGGAAGTATTAGGTTACTTGATCAAGCTTTAATCAAGAGAAGGGAAGAAGATATGTTCTACATAAAACTTAGGGTTTGTAGGATTGGATTTCTATTTGTTATCTTTTAAACAAACATCTCAATTCCAAACATAATTGTGGACATGTGTACCCATATCAAGGTCGATTAGGGAACTACCTAAACAAATCCCCGTGTCTCTCTCTTTCTCTCTTACTCTTTCTTTTACATTTACTTTCAAATTATGAAATTTATACATTGAGATGAACTTTTTGTTTAATATTACAAACTATTTTGTTGAGTTGATTAAAATCTATGTGATTGTAATTGGATTTACACACCAATGAAATCATAAAAAAATTTGTTTTGAATCGATTGTACATCAAGTGTTCGATAAATTACTTTATTCATATTTTGTTGATTATTTTATTGGAAATTGATTACTATAGTGTGGTTTATTCAAACATTGTTAATTGAAAATATATTGGTTGTTTTTATCATTGTTTGTAAACCCATTTTATTATTTTAACGTATATCCAGTTTTTCGATAACAGTCTGGATAGACGATTGTCAATTCAAGTTTGTTTTTGCGCGCCATAGTTAAAACATTTTTAAAATAAAATTTTAAATTAGAAAATTGCATTTGAGAGCTATTACCTCGCTGATTAGATCGTAGTTTATCGTCTAACAAGTGGTATCACGAGCACCAATTTATCTTGTACTTCGAAATTGTTTATTAGATAATGGACTCTGAACCAAAAGGGGCATACAATAGAGCACATATTTTCAATGGTGAAAATTGTGGTTATTATAAATATTGTATGTGTATCCATTGTAATTATATTGATAGAAAAGTATGGAGCATCGTCCAAAATGGTCCATTTGAAATTATTGTGACCAATACGGATGGTGTTATTACACCTAAACCAGAAGCACAATGAAATGCAGATGATGAGAAATTATGGTCGTGCGATTGGAAAAAAAGGAATATTCTCATATCCTCTTTAGGAGTTTATGAATATTATAGTGTTTCCCATTTCATAGTCATTAAAGCTATGTGGGACTCATTGTAAGTTGCCCTTGAGGGAACTAATGAGGTCAAACAAACTAGAATCAATACTTTGAATCAAAAGTTTAAACTATTTTGTATGAAGCATGGTGAAACCATTGCTGATATGCAAAAGAGGTTCATTTATCTTGTTAATCGTTTGAATGTACTTGATAAGCTCATTTTCAATGAAATTTCTACTAACTGAGTGTTGTGAATTAAGATGTCTTAATAAGGAATGGAAGCCAAAGGTTACGACAATCAAGGAAGCTAATGATCGATTGACATTAGATATTACTATTTTGTTTGACAAACTTGAAGAACATGATCAAGAGCTCATGTTCTTAGAGAAGCATGAGTATAAGGTTAAGAAATACAAGAATAAGGAAAAAGAGAGACAAGAATTCAATTGTTCTTATGACTTTTAACTTTAAGTCCTCAAATAAATAGTAAGATGATAGTGGGTCTAGTGACAGTGATTGTTCGGATGATGAAGATATGAGGATGTTTGTTAAAAGATACAATAGTTATCTTAAGAAGAATAAAGTGAAGCACTCTGACAAAGGTCTCATCAATTATAAAAGACAATCAAATTCATCAAGGCAAGATGAGAATAAGAAAGAAAAATCAAAGAGTTCATGTTATAATTGTGGAAAGGCCGCTCACTACAAACCGGATTGTCCATTGTTTATGAAGAATAAAGGAAAGGGTCAACACAAGAAGCCTGGCAATCCTAGAAGAACACATATTTCTTGGGAAAATGATGACGATGAAACAACAAAAATTTTGTCTCACGATTCACTATAAGGAGAAGTATTTTAGCAAGCTTATGGCAAACTTTTGCCTCATGGCCCATCAAAAGAAATAGAATGTAAGTTATTCTAAAAATGAACTTAATAATAATATGTCTTATTCCAAATTACAATTTGCTTTTGAAAATCTACATGGTGAAGCCGTAGAAGCTTTTAAAAGGATGGCTTCAAACAAAATAATCTTTTCATACTTAGAAGTCAATGTTTAAAAAACTGATAAAAGTATGGAAGCTATTAAGATATCTATGTTAGATTTTTAAAAAGATAAAAATAATGACGGGGAGCCTTCTTGGTTTGGTTGTGAAACTTGTCATATTTGGCAAAAAGATATTTTAACTCTAAAAGCCAAATTGAACAAGGCTTTAGAATAAAAAGTTACTTTTACTATTGATCTTAGAAAATTTACACTACTAAAAAATTCACTTTTAATGACCGATTTAGTGACCATAAAATTTCGGTCACTATAGAGACCGGATTAGTCACCAAAATTTTGATATTCATGAGTCAACTTTAAGAGGTCGCTAAATCGGTCACTAAAATAAACCAGCCTCCGATTTTACGACTAAAATTTTGTGACCGCCTATTTGATCTCGAAAAAACATTTTTGATATAAAATTTTATTTATATAAAAAAATCAGAGACTGAAATTTCTGACACTAATATTTTTGGTTTTTTTTTTCTATTTTCTAATTATCTTTATTATGTTATCATTTCCCTAAAAGTTTCTTTTAAATATTTTAATTCTCTTTCAATTTTTAGTTTTTAGTAAAAGTTTCATTTTTATATTATTTTGATAAATAAAACATATATTTATATAAAAAATAATGCTATGTTATATTCATATTTTGCATAAAAGTGAATTTTATTTTTAATATACAATTTTTATACATGCATAATAAAATCATACTTTATATAGTCATTTTCTAAAAATTATTTAGAAATTTTTATTACTTTGTTATATGTATATATATGTTTAAATATAGATTATATCAAAAGTTATTAAATGGTGTAGTCGTAAGGTCCTATAAAAATTCGTGGAGGTCATGAGTTTGATTCTTGAGTGTGATAACTTTTTATTTTATTTTAATTTTAAATCGGTCACTAAATTTAGTCAGAAATTCGGTCGCTCAACGGTTTGGTGACCAATTTTTAAGTTTTTTCCGTCTCTAATTCAGTCACTAAAAGCAAATTTTTTAGTAGTGTTAAAAAAGGATTTAAATCCTTCATACAAAAATTATAATTTTGTTGAAAAACAATCAAATAGCAAAATTTATTCTCACCATCACTTGACTTGTCACTATTGTTGCAAGAAAGGTTATTCCATTGCCAAATGCAAATTTAGAATATTTTGTGTTCTTAAAGGCGCTTGTCAATAGTTGCCTAAGTGCAATATTTTTTTTGATAAGCAACAATGTATTTCAACGAGATTACTAGGGGTACTCAAAACCCAAATACGACAACATATTCAGAAAACAACTCAAAGAAAGTCTAGAGGGTATTTACACCACTCATAGAAGTTATAATTCAACCGATTCACTCCAATTTGAAGCCACCACCAAGATAACATCTTAATTTTGAAAATAATGTCTTCCACATCTCCTTCCTCATTGTTGTAAATTATGTCATTTATTTCCTTCCATAAGCACCAAGTTGTATCCAACCATATAACTTCCTCTCTACCATGCGACATTTTCCCTTTTCGACGAAATTGGACATTCAGAAAATGATTGCAACAACAATTATTGATAGAATTCATCCCATAAATATTTAACCAATCAAAGATTAGTTGCAAAATTCAAATCCAAATTGGGCAACTAAGCATAATATGATCAATATCTTCCAACTGCTCATTACTCAATACACAAATCTTCTCCTCTTCAAAATTTATTATCCCTCTCCTTTCAAGTTGAAATCTGGTTGGAAACTGATCGTGAAACAATCTCTAGGCAAATGACTTAAGTTTTTGAGGAACTTTAGTCTTCTAGGAAATCTTCAAAGCTTTCATAGTTTCAACATTATTCAAAATCTCTCGTTGTTCCTGCAACAATCTAACATAATAATTTTTGACAGAAAAGTTTTGATCTCCTCCAAATGGCCAAATTAATCGATCTTTGATGTGACGAGTCAGTTTAATCTCCAACAACAAAGTTGTTATCTCCCTTGCTCCAGTCATTAACAAATGATTATGGACATCTAAGTTCCAAGCAATATTCCAATGCCATCTATTTCCACTCCAGCTTCCATTGTATGCAACAACTGAATACCTGCAGTCATCCATACCATACAAATTTGGGAAGAGGTTACATAATTTTAAACTACCCATCCATTTTGAATTCCAAAAAGAAATAGTTGTTCCTTCTCCTAGCTGTCATGATTCCATTTGAGTGAAATCAGGTTTAGTATCAGACCCCTTAATTGACATTAGATCACACAACCAGAGCGATTCTTTGGACTTCGGCATTGTTTCAACATCACTCCAAATCATGTATGCAATATCACTATATCTCTGCTGCAGTAGTTTCGCCCAGATAGCCTTATGATCAACATAAATTCTCTATAACCATTTACACATCGGTGCTTGATTAAAACAAGCGACATATTTAATTCCCAGCCCTCCTTCATCCTTGGACCTACAAATAGATTTCCAAGTTTGCCAAGTTATGCCACATTTTTCTAAAAAATCATTCCATAAAAAAAATCCTTTGGATGCATGTAATTTCATGGATGATCTGAGTCGGGACTTTGAAAAAGGAAAAGTAGTAGACCGGTAAATTAGAAAGAACTGAACTAATCAAACTCACGCACCCTCCCATTGAAAGTAATATACCCTTCCATGGAGACAATTTCACTTTTAGTCCATTCACAATTGGTTTCCAAAAGTCCAGCCTTCTGTAATTCCCTCCTACCACAATTCCAAGAAAATTGAAAGGTATTTGATCAATCATACAAGATAGAAATTGGACAACTACTAACAAAAAATGTTCATCCATACCAATGCCATATACTTTACTTTTTCACATGTTAATCCATAAACCAGACACGATTTCAAACCCACGTAAAATTGGCTTTAACACCCACAAATTAGACCATGTTTCTCCCCCCACTGTTATCGTATCATTCACAGAATGCAATAGACTGAATACAACCTCCTCCTTCACCCTAAACTAATTAAAGGCACCAACATCAATTTCCTTATTTACAATTCTATCCAGATGCTCATATGCTTACAAATGAGAACTTGGCAAAGATGAATGTGGTAGGAACATTGAAGTCTAAATTTTTTAAGGCAATCTTTACATCTATTTCAACTTTCATTGGAAAGTTCCTCGTTTTGTAAGTGCATCATCCATCTTTTGTCTGAAGAGGTAATATTGTTTCCCTTATCTCTTTGCTAGTAAGTTTTATTTCTTGTTTTGCTTATCTATATCTCTAGAAATTTGATTATGTGTTTATGTTACAAAGATATTCAATATATTTGATGTGTAATACAATCCCATGAATTTTCACTTCCAAAACCTTTGTTATTAACCTATGAGTGTTTTCAATCCATATGCTTATAATGACTTCATGTTTTAATCTTTTGTATTTCATGGCATGACGTCTTTGCATTTGAAATATCTTATAATAGTATACTTGATCATCTTATTTATATATCTTGTATTTTTGTGCATTGTTGGGTTTTTTTTACTTTAACACCATTCTACGTGAGTGTTGTTTTTGTTTATCGAATTATCTTTGCAATGCCTCTGAGTGGGTTATATGTCATTTTGTGTTTTACTTTATGCTTCTTACATTTTGTGGTCTTTTTCTCTTTTTGACGTTGTTAAAGGGGGAGAAGTTATATAATACAATAACAAAGAACAACGTTGTTTCCTAATATTAAAAGAAAGGTGCACATATTCATGGGAAGATATGAGACTACAAATATATCACATGTTTTGCCATCATAAAAAATGGGAGTATATGAATGCAATATCCTCTCTTAGATGTTTTGAATGATGTCAAAACTATGTAATATATAGCTTTTGTAGATTGGACGTTATCTCCCTATGTCTAAGTTGCATTTTCATATTTGGACACCTTTAGATCATGTCATAAGCATTTGGATAAGTTTAAAAAGTAAAAAATATTCAATTTTGTGAAAAATCATGTTTGAAGTCGACTCACCCGTGGTAGGAGTCGACTCCCACTGAAAGCACTTTGAAAAATTACACTTTGTTCAAATGGAGTTGATGCATAAGGGGTTTAGAGTCGACATACAACATTAAGGAGTTGACTCCCTCGAGTTGTGGGTCGACTCCCACTTAAAGGTTTTTCTGATTTTCATTTATGTTAAAAAGGAGTCGACTCCCACGCATTTATGGTCGATACATAACACTAAGGAGTTGACTCTCAACCGTGTGTATCGACTCCTACTAAAGTTATTTTTCAAAAAACATTTTCTTTCCAAAAGGATTCGACTCCAAGATTGTATGTGTCGACTTCCTTTCCCTTAAGAGTCGACTCCCACTTTGAATGGGTCGTCTCCCACTGATCAAAATGTCAAATTTTGTAATTTTGCAAACCCAATTTTTTTCTATTTTCTCATTCACATAGACACACACACACACACACACACACACACACACACACACACACACACACACACACACTTGTATGTAGTCATTCATGCATTATTTCTCAAAAATGAAACCAAAAATATACAAAGTTTTTCATTATCTTCATCCTCTCTCATTGCATAAATACAATAACTACACATAATCATTTTTGTTGTGTGATCAAGAGATATTTTGATAATGTCCAATTAGGATTCAATGTAATTGTTTGGGTTGAAAGATCTTTGGGGGTTTCGAATCAGAAAACCAAGGTGGGGTTTTCCTTCAAGATCATTATGATTTAAAGATTTTGGATAAGATTACAAAATTTGGATTCAGGAGAGTGAAAGCTTCGAATAATGGTGGGTTTCGTCAAAGGAGTAACGGTAACCGGAGGATCACTTTAGTAAATCTTGGGTCACAATACATTCACAATTTGGATTTAGACGAGTAAAGGCTTTGAATAACAAGGGTTATGTCAAAGGAGTAGCAGTAACCGGAGGATCAAATTGGAAGTATCAGGTTAGTTGATGAAGCTCTGATCAAGGGGAGAGAAAAAGATATGATCAACATCAAACTTAAGGTTTGGAGGATTGGATTTCTACTTGTTCTCTTGTAAACAATATTTTCAAAGTTTAATTTTCATTATCTCAATTCCAAACAGAATTGGGGGAAAACATACCTGTAACACCCCAATTCTACCCCAATCGATAAATATAATAATCAGAGTTACATAATTCATAGCTAAATCAGGATGCTACAATTACAACTTAAAACCATTGCATTCAACATGGATACATAACAATTTAAAACTTAGGATGAACCAACATCAAAATAAATCAATCTTTTAAACCAGCAACTTGAACAACTACGCAGCTGAATCATAATAACATCTTTGACCATCATTAAAGCAACTTCAAAATAACAAATACTTAACAACAATCAACTTAATGTATAAGAACTGAAATAACAATAACTAAAAGCAACGAGCATTTATTTCCCCCTGAGTGTTACGTATCAGAGCAATGACACCGACTCGAACTACTGAAGGTAAACCGCCTTCACTCTGGATTACCTGCACGTTACCAACAGGGGTAACATTCAAACAGAAGGGGTGAGATATCTAACCATATAATAGAATGTATGATAAATATTATATTAGAATCAGTTCATGCAAAATCACCACTTCACGACTTATAAACAACAACAATCACAACAGGATATCAACAAAATACAACAATTAATTCATCAACACAACAACTCAATTATGCAACTTGGAATGCGACTCCCTACTATGCAAATGCATGTGGTACCATTGAAGCAGAACTCCCATCTTAAAATCTGCCAATAAATAGAGGCATCAATAAGGCATAAGCCTTCTTCGCAGTTTGCCAATCCAGACCATCACAGAGTATTCAAATGTATATGAATGCACTATCACATACTCATAATAGTCATCATCCATCGTAAGGCATAAGCCCACATCACCATTATTACCAGTAAATAGAGGCAACTTCGCATTATTAACAAGAATTCACAACAACAATCACAACAACACAACAACTCAACATAAATCAACATTGGCCATAAGCTTATCACATCAATCAACAATTTAATCATTGACATAATCAAACAAAAAATTAACAAGGATTCATACAACACAGGTAACAACCAAAACACAGCATGTACATGCAAAAAAGGATAGGGAAATGTGTGCCCCTCGATATGCATAGCAACTAGGACAACATAACAACTAATTCATAATCCTCGACACGCATAAGGAAAAACAGGGTAATGACCAACTTATGCTCCTTGACATGTCCTGCAACCTAATACTGCTCAAAAATCCAACACATACCCCCCGACACGCCTCGTAACCTAAATGCCGCTCGGTACCTAACACCATCAGCATCCTCCTCGACCACTAGTTATGCCAATAACACAGACACAATACAACGTCTTAACAACCACACCATTATAATTCATAACACCCGGATAACTGCTCGGAATAACACAACAATGAGCAATTATATTTCCTATAACATGTTCATCAGACATACAAGACAGTCGCGCTGAAACCTCCCTAAAATGGCCACTTCAACAACTTACTACTTTTCCTACCAACCACTCGGAATAACCTAACGTCCTAACGACCATCATGACCAGAAATCAACTATCCTAACCCATCCACTGATTAAATCGAGCCGTCATACAAATAACTCAAAACATCCATAGCAAACAACTGGGAAACTTCCTATAACATGTTCATTAAACAGTCATATGATACTCCCAACGGCCACAACATGAATAAACGGGTAACTTCACTAGCAGATCAGAAACATCAACACACAATAATCACAAAATGACCAATTCCCATGTAATACACATCATAAGTCCCATTATCAGGTCAGAACCCCACCCTTACCTGGATTGAAGGTCGCTCAACCAAAGCTTCCAGCCGACAGTTTGCTTCACTCTGCTCGACACCAGGCAACTTGCTCCTCTTCTTTTCAACTCTACCGGTAAACGTACAAAACTTCTTATTTTCCAACTAAAACAAATCCCTGTGTCAGCTTAACCTACACCCCCACTTTACTACTTCCAGCCAATGACATAAGTCCAACAATATATATATATATATATATATATATATATATATATATATATATATATATATATATATATATATATATATATATATATATATATATATATATATATATTCCCTTAATTCCAACATTATTATTATTAATCAACTAATTAACTAATAATAATATAACAACTTATACCAATAATTCTCAACATCTCACAACTTCGCAAATAATCCAAAAATAATTTAATTAAATAATTAATTAAATCAAATTACGGATGTTACAATACCCATAGCGAGGCTGATTAGGGATCTGCCTAAACAAATCCTCGTGTCCCTCTCTTTCTCTCCTACTCTCTCTTTTACATTTCTTACAAATTGTGAAAACTTAAGTTGTGCAATCGATACATTAAGATAAACTATTTGTTTAATATTACAAACTATTTTGTTGAGTTGATTACAATGTTTATGATTGTAATTGGATTTACGTACCAACAAAATCATAGAAAAATATGTTTTGAATCGATTGCACACCAAATGTTTGACGAATTACTTTAGTCACATTTTGTCGATTATTTCATTGGAAATTGATTGCTATAGTGTGGTTTATTCAAACATTGTTAACTAGAAATATATTGGTCATTTTTCTCATCGTTCATAAACTCGTTCTATTGGTTTAACGCATATATGGTATTTTCAATAACGGTTCAGACGATTGTCTATCTAAGTTTGTTTATGCGCGCCATAGTTAAAACATTTTTAAAACAAATTTTTAATTTGAAAATTTCATTTGCGATCTATTCACCCCCTATAGATTGTAGCCTATCATTTAATAAGACTAACCATATCTTTATCGATTTTTAATATTATTTTTGAAGGATTTGAATAAAAGGGCCCATTTAATCAAAGTCGCTATAAACAAGGTATTTATACTCTACCATAAACAATAGTCTCCCCAACAACACTTCACATCGTCTCTACCATCCTATCATGGTATCACAATCTTAATCACCTATCCAATCATATTTTAAGTCAATTTACTTTCTTTACGCAAATAAAACACTGGGATCAATAGTCGTGCATCCCATGCAACACAATCAAGAGTCATAAGTTACCTTTTTTCTACATCTAGTATTTCTACCACAAAACCACTTAAAGTATTGTATACATATGTATGGGGATCTTCCCCCACAAAATCAATAAATTATTACTTTTACTATTTGATTATTGTTGATCACTTTACATAATATATTTGGTTTTATCCGTTGAAAAATAAGTATGATGTGTCTATTACTTTTCTAGCCTTAAAAAGTATTGTTGAAAACTACTGTGTATAAAGTTAAGATCAGACAATTTGAATTTATGACTAGGAAACGAGAGAGAACTTATCAAACTCAATACATTCATTACTAATCATTGCATATCACATTACACCTTTCTTAACACTGGTCATCCATATGAAATATCCATTCAAACTACTTCGCAGAACCATACCAAACCCCATACACCTTCATTCTTTTGGATGTTTATGCTTCCCTTGGTTAAAACCATACACCTCTAACAAAATCCAACCCTGATATCACCCTTGTATATTTATAGGTTATGCTGATACACAATATGCCTACCATTGCCTTTGCATCAACACACATAAAATACATGTTGGTTTTTAAGTGCGCCTAAGATGGGGCTGAATAAAGTGGATTGCATATTTTTATTCTTTTATGCGATGATGTTCTTATTTTCCTGGTTTGTGTATGAATATGAAAGCGGTAAATACGGAAAAATAAATAACACCAGATATATCCTGGTTCCCCTTACAGTCCAAGAGTACTTCATTCCCCTTGCAAACACGAAAGAGATTTCACTATAGTTTGGAATGATTGTACAAGCCTAATCACACCAAAGGTGATGCCTTACTATCTAATCTATAGGGATATCAAAGGCTCTTAAATCCTTTAATATCTTGAACACCAAGTTCAAGAAGAACAATCCTCTTCAATGCATAGACTTGTTTTCAACAATCCTGAAAACAAGGTACCCAATACAAAGTAAAAAGAGAATAATCCTCCCTTAATACTATCTTGCATCCAACAATCCTGGACCACAAGATTACACCATAATCACTTTAAAAAAATGATTATAAACAAATTCTTGAAGTAGATATGAAAGTTGATAATCAATGTCAATACAAAGCATTGATCTCTTCTATTTTAAGACAACAATTTGATGAATATATTACACCAGTGCTCAATGTATATGATGAAACTTTTCTAATGATGTATTTGAAAATGTAAGAGTAAAAGTTTCATGCAAGATCAAAATATTAATCAATTCACTTGTTTGAAAATGAGAAACAAAATGTTGAATTATATGTTGCGATTGTTGTTATTGTATGTGTTTGTACTTCAGAGCCATTTGAATTATATACATGTGTGATACGGTGGGAGAACTGACTTTTTGTTTCGCGTTTGTATTTGCAAATGTTGCGGTTCAGCAAGAGTCGCCACCGACTTTTATCCAAAAGGAAAGGTGAAAAAGCACAGGAAAGACCTTTGAGATTATTTCTTGAGTTCGGGGGGTAGATTATGAGAAGGGAAGGTGTTAGCACCCTTTTCATCCATGGTTTTCCATGGGTTCTTAGTTACTCGCTAGATCACTTGATTTTGTTTGAAATTGTGCTTGTGGTGTGGGTTTTTGAAAGTATTTTTGAAAATGTCTTTGTAATGGTTCTTGTCTCTATAAGAACGCGTACAAAGTGTTGTTTAGAAAATAGTTCAAAGATGTGTTTGTTAAATATGTTTTTTGAAAGTGATTTTGAAAATGTGTCTTTGTAATGGTTCTCGTCTCTATAAGAATGCGTACAAAGTATTGTCTTTCAAAAATGTTTTCCAAATGAAAGTGTGGGTGTATAAAAATGTTTTTTTGTTGTGAGCAAGCGAGCAACTAGGAGCGAATCTACCTACTCAAAAGCCTTAGATGTTCTTTTCCTCCTCCTTTAGATGTTGCTATCTTACCATTGATTTGGTAAGAAGCCCCATAGTTGGATGTTTAAGGGACGAGTGTGGGTAATTTGTATAGTCATAGAAGGAAACCTATGGGACGTTTTAGCAATGTCGTTTTAGGGACTAGATTGTTTACCGAAGGCAACATCGAGGGTCATCGAGGGACTACAATCTTTTATCGCGGGTCTTTTGCTAAAACGCCCATGTTCGAGGGACATGACTATTTTTCGATAGGCCACAAAGTGGGATTACCCTAAGGGTTCTAGTGTGAAAGTGTGTTTGATTGCATGCATTTTAGTCTTGATTAGGGTGATCTATTTGTCGATTTCATATCTTGCCATACACACCCTAGTTACTAACAATATATGAAAGCAATAAAAGTGCGGAAAGCAAAGATTCTATGCTATTACAATCATTAGGGGGATGGGGTGTACAAATTTACAAATGGGGGGTTGCAAGAAAATAAATTCTAATTATTTATTAGAACCATATTGAAATAATAATGCAAGAAAGAAAAAGGACCTTGTTTAGAAAAAAATGGTTTTTTTGTGTTAATGAATAAAAAATGAAATGAATTATCTAGTAAAAGGAAAATATTTTTATGCCTCTTTTATATTGATAAAAAGAGTATTAATATTGAAAGTGATAAAAAGGAAAATAAATGAGATATAGGATCAGCGTGTTGCTACAAGCAAAACAAACAGAATCATAAGTTCTAAAGCCAGGAGCGCTGTGACTCAGAAGGAAACGTCAGTGGGCATCAGAAGTTCTGGATTGATATAATCTGAGGTCCTGTAAGAAACGTTAGAGGGAAAACACAGAAGTTCCGGGTGGTATTCAAACAGTGAGCCAAAAGTCAGAAGTTCTGTATTACACTAAAACTGTGAGTAATCCTCAGAAATTCAGTGTATTGTCAGCATGTAAAAATCAAAAACTCTGAGTGTTTAAAAACAACGAGTGGAAACCTCAGAAGTTCAGTGTGTTTGACATGTAGGGTGAACTCAGAAGTTTTGTGCTGTATTAGAATAATGAGTGAATCATGGAAGCTCTATGTATTAAAATGGTGAGTGAAAAACATAAGTTCTGTGTTACGTTTCAACTCTTTCCTTATATCAATCAGCACAGCGATAACTTATTCAGTTTTCAACAAACAGCAAATCAGAAGGACAAAAACACAACAGTTTATAGAAGTTCTGATCCTGATCCTGAGTCTAGCCTTAATCAGGAAGTTCTGATCCATAGTATTTCTACTTACGCAGTGATATGGACAACATCAATACTATGATATTTACATGTTTGATGATGTTCTGAATGAAAAGATGCAGAGTCAGGGAGACTTACCTTGAACCTGGAGCGTGTGTTTGGGACTTGAGATGTTGCCTTCAGATATTCTGGAGTCATCAAGAGCAACGAAAAAGAAAATACCAAGTTCTTTTACTTCAAGGGAAGAACAAAGGTTTTGGTTTTCTGTTTGGGAATTCTGGATTTTTTATGAAGGTATCACAACTTTCTTTTCTCTCTTTTGACAATTCTCTCTCTAAAAGCCAACAAGTTTTGTATTTTGTGTTTGCAGTTTTTGGACTCTTGGATTTTTAGCAGGGTTTCAAGGCTTTTCTTTCTCAAATTTCCGACCTCTTGGCCAATGAAGTTCAATTTATAGGCAAAGATTTAGTAGTCTTTAGAGGTCAAGTGGAACCAACATCATATGCTAGGCGCTGACTTGTTCTTGAAGCAAGTTTAAACAAGCATGGTTCAAGGCACAAAGTAGGATGGTTAGCAGTTTTAGCAGCCCCTAAGCTGGATTTGTCAGCAAAAATTAAGGAAAAGCAAAAGCAACTCGTGGGCCCAGCAGACTTTTGTACAAAAGTTTGCTTTTTTCAAGACAGTAGAGGTGCACGTGGGGGAAATCCTTGGGATAAAGACTCAAAAGTGGTTGTGAGCATTAAATGATGATGAGATTTATCAAACCAGAAATCCTGCAATGTGAGATTTTGCATCATCGCTTAATTCTGGATCAGAAGTTCAGCTTCAGCGTGACTTAGATTAGGCATCAACTCCTGATCTTTGTATCTTCTTGCTCCAGCATGTTCTGAAGGAGCTCTCAGACTTTCCAGAAAGCTTGCAACCTGCTTTGTAAACCTTCTTTGAAATGCTCTTGCAAACTCTGATTGAATATTTATGAAAACTGGCCCAACAGTTATAACCAAACTCTGTCTTGGAATTGTCCAGAATTTGTTGAGTGCTTCAGTTTCATGGACGTGTCTTTGAGGAGTCATAACTTGGAATCCCAGCATTTCTAGGAGAAGTTTCGTTCTGCAATGTTTTATGTCTTATTGAGATCTAAAACTCTTGTGTTAGAAGTTATTCCAGAATCAACTTGCATCATGGTGATAATCTGATCAAAAGTTCTGAGCTTGTCATATTTCTTAAACACTTAGAAAAATTCTAAGTATTTAGAAATTTGACTTTTCCAAAGTAGCTTTTGACTTTGAATTTCTAGATGAAACAAACTTCATATTTTAACATGTCTTGCTGAAATATGATTCTTGAAACTTGATTTTGATCCAAAAGCCAAAGTCTGACTTTTCAGTATGCAAATGACCATTTTGCCCTTGTGGATGATTTTCTTAGAAAATTTATAATTCAAAGCTTGACATTGGATGGTAACAAACCTGAGGGTTCAGGGTGATCCTTTGAGAAATGAGAGGGCAAATTTTGGGGTACAACAACATGTATTGCACCCTTTCAAAACATTCTAAATGAATGTAGAATTACAATGGTTCATGGACAAATGTAACAAACAAACAACATTCAAAACAATCTTATTTTTCAAATTCGTTTCAACGGTAACCAGTTACCAGAATGCAGTAACCGGTTACCCACGTAAAATATTTGAAATGCTGAAGCCTGTAACTGGTTACCAGAAACCTGTAACCAGTTACCACCTATATGAAAAGTAAAATAACCTTTTTAATGACTTGGAAATGCAATACTAGTGATATTAAAAGCCATGAAACATGTATGCATAATATTAGACATATTTTGAGCACTATAGTAACATACTATATTGAATTGGAGTCTTTTACCATAATGAAGATCAAATGTCAAAGTCTTCTTTAGGAGTAACTTAACATGCAAGCCAAAAGTCCATTTTGAGTAGATACTTTTTCTTCTTCTTTTTGATAATTCTTTTTGCCTTGATCATGATGTTTGTAATCATCAAAACATAAAATTGCTAAAGAATGACTCTACATTCTCCCCCTTTTTGATGATGACAAACACTTGTTATGTGAAACACTTTGGATCTCTTTAAAATGCAATATGCTCCTCTTATTAGTGATAACTCCCCCTTGATCAATGCTTCTCCTTGATCAATAGAGTATGTTGACAATTTCTGCAAGAGATAGAGACAAAGCATACACATATATCTTCTCCCCCTTTGTCATTAGAAAATAAGGAAGGGAAAAGGAAACAAAATAATATCATAATCAAAATAGAAGAATAGCATGATATTAGTTGACTTATCCTTTAGAAGATTTTGCCTTAATCCTTCATTATGAAGTACTTCTTCATTGGATATGAAAGTTAGTGCTTACCTTTTCCTTGCCAATAATCTTTCATTTGATGTTGTCCTCATATGTGACACATCACTTGGTGTTGTACCCTAAAATTTGCTCTCTCATTTCTCAAGAAATCTCTCATAAGATCTCCATTGATTCAAGACTACACAAGGTTTGATCAGCTCAAGAAAATGACTTATTGGTTTAAGACATGATCTCAAGGATTCAAATTCACAAGTTTGACCTAATTGCATATTTCAAATCACCTCTAAATATCATCGGATCGACAGATGAATTTCAGTCAACTGATGAAAAGTCAATTATACACTGAAAAGTCAAACTTTGACTTTTTGATCAAAATCAAGTTTAAAAAATCATATTTTATCAAGACATGTCAAAATATGAAATTTGTTCATCAAGAAATTTAAAAAGTCAAAATTATCTTTGAAAAGTTAAAATTCTATGACTTAGAAATTTTTCTAAGTGTTAGAAAGTTAACATTTTTTCATAACTTTGTGCCAAATTTCCACAATGATGCAAGATGATTCAAGCAAAACTTCCAAGATGAAAGTTGTAAATCTCAATGAGATCTAAAACATTGTAGGGAAGAACTTTTTCTAGAAATTCTTGGATTTCAAGTTATGAATTTATGAAGACATGTCCATGAAACTAAAAGACTTAATGAAATTTTGCCTTAGTTAGGCAGATTTTTGGTACTAACTTCATAGTAACTTTTCACATGGTTAAAAGTTGATTATTGAAAAATGTCCAACATAAAGGTTGTATAGGATTTTAGAAGATTTCCAAAATGTCCAAGAACTCATTGAGATCATTCTTAAGCAAGGAGAATTGAATAGATGAAGTTAAGGTTTCATTCTTGAATTATAGGTCATTTTGTGATATGCAAGAATTCAAATCTCAAGCCCATGCTGCATAATCTTTCCTTTGCAGGCTTTAAACTTGTGTTTCACTCCATAATTAATGATTTACACAATTGATTGAACCATTATCCAATTTATTCAAGCATTATCCAAATCAATTTTCCATTTTGGGGAGAAAGTAACATATCCATTCTTGTAAAGCAAGCTTTATGCACAAAGTCAGCTTCTTGAGCTCCTAACTTGTTTTCTTTGATTACACTCCATCCACAAAGTCAGAGGTGTTGTGTTTAAAGTGGTTAACAACTCTATGAACCAAGTACAAGGCATGGAAACTTGTTTTGTCAAAAAATCACATGTTGAGCTTAAACATGTAAGTTTAAATTTCGATCAACTAGAGCACTCCAAACCTTTTGCTTATAAATAGAGGCATTATTTATAAGCTAGGACACGAATTCTAAGGCCCTGAAACTCCCTCAAACACTCACAAACCAGAAATTGCTCAAAAACACCATTGATACACAGTTCTGCCCTTGAACTTGTATCTTTCATTTCCCTTGTGCGTTTTCCCTCAAAATCATTTGCAAAGCTTCTATACCTCAAATATAGTCCATCCATGTCCTTTTTTTGGAACTATAACATCTCCATCACCATCCTCCATAACCAAAAACAAAGGTCTGCAACTTGACTTCTCCAGACCATTCCAGCCATCCATAGCTCAAGCTAAGCATTGCATTAGCTTCCTAGAGGTCTAAGGAAGCTAACCTGATCATCACAATTCTTTGAAAACAACTCAAACTCATTTCACAATTTCCAGTTCTTGAGGTATTTTTCTGAACTTTCATCTCTTCATTTAGGCATTGTTAGGCTTTCATTTTCAAAGACAAAATGTAGATATCATTGCCCTGAAGCTGTAAATATCCGTAGTTTTCATTTATTTTGCCTGAGCTTAGAGAATTTTAAGTTTGAATCTCTGAAAAAAGTTAGGTCAGGATTTGGTACTTTTAGAAATACATGCTCATCTTTGATTGTTAGTCCAAATTGTTTACATTTCTGAAATTCTAGTAAAATTTCTAACAAGTTTGATGTTAGAAGTTTTGAGAATAGATGAGAAATGAATGAGATAAAGGGACCCTGGCTTGAGGTTGAAGATGAAGTTCATTTATGGGAATGGATTTGTAATATATATTTATGGTTTTGTTTAAGTTAACAGATGTATAGCCACCCTAGTGGTAATGCAACACACATTTATGGTCAAGGGCATGGGTTCAAGCCCCAGCGCTGTCATTTTGCCTTTTCCCAACATTTTCCATCCTTTCGTTGTTTGAACAAGCCAACGCGTCTTCGGCCTCCACAACTGGGCCTTTGTATTTTTACTTCTCCTAACCCCCCTGTTTGCAGGTTTTACAGCGCACGCCCAATGTTTTTTTCTTTTCTTTTCTTTTGTTGACTAACAAAAATGCTAATGGGCCAGGCCAAACTCAAAAACTATTTTACTTCCATACACCTTAAATAAATTTCACACCCTCCTGACTTTTATTTTATTTTCTTACCTTATTTTCTTTTTAGTATTAATATTATTATTATTTTTATTTTTATTAGTAAAAAATCTCAAAAAATATTTTTATTATTTATATATCAATATACTTTTATTTCATTAAGATAAAAGACCAAAAATATTTTCTTATTATAAATTTAATCTCTTTTCTTAATATTAGACCTAGGTTTTAATTTCCTTTAATTAAATTAACTTATAATTTAGCTTTTCTTTTAATTAATTTTTATACTAGTTTAATTAAATAAAAACCTTTTTCATAAAAAACTCTAAAAATAATTTCTTGATTAAATTTAATTTCTTTTCGTAATTAATTTAGGTTTAATTTTCTTAATTTAATTAATTATTTCTTTCAGTTAATTAGGTCAAAACCAAACCCTTTCCTCAAAAACCAAACAAATTCCATTTCTTTTTACCATTTATTATCCTTGTACATTATATTCCTTTCAATTCTTGTACATTATTCAAGTTTTAATATGGTTGTAATAGATAATTAGGTTTAATTTCTTACAATCCCCATTTATAAATTTGTATACCCCATCCCCAAATAATGTAATAGCGTAGTAAATTTACTTTCCGTAATTTATCACTTTCATATAAATGCTAGTAAATTAGGGTTTGTATGGAAAGATAAAATCAATGCTTAGAGAACCCTAATTCAAGATAAACCAAACATGAAAAATAAACACTTGCACACTTACACCCCTAAGGTTAACTCCACTTGTTGCCTAAAAAATGATCATGTTATGCATGTGAGACGTCTTAGCAAAATAATCAAAATACAAGATCATAGTCCCTCGATGACGCTTCGAATGTTGCCTTACAAATGATCTTAGTGTAGCGGTAGAAATGTTTAAGACTAAGCCATTGGATTGACTAGACTTGCACAGATCAAAATAAAAATCACCACCGTGCTTTATTGTTTCCAAAGGAATGGGAAAATAGTGAGTAACCCAAAAAGAAGGGGAAAGATTCAAGGTAAGGGGGTTGGTTATGTAAAGGGAAGTTATTAGCACCCTAAACATCTACGGTACTCCACAGGAACCTCATTGAAAAATCTATATATTTTGGCTATAAAATATTGTATGTAAAATAGATGGTGGAGGTGAGAAAAGAAATATATTTTTTTATGATTTTTTCACCTGCCGCAATTGCGAACCTTTAGTGCATACGTACCACCTTTCGTGCAATAGGAGATCAGGGTACACGTAGTTCCTCTTTTTAAAAAAATAATTCAAAACACAAGTGTGTTGGTTAATTTTATGAGATAAGACATTATCGTCATTGTCCGTGTGGAAAACATACTTACTACCCACAATCATGAGAAAGGAGAATTTGCATCATCTCAAAGTGAAGGATATGGCTTGGATTTTAAAATCAACAATGCCTCACTCAACACCCAAGTGGAAAATATCTCACTTCACTACATATTATATAAGTATAGTTGTTTGCATCACTACAAGGATTGACAAGAGTCTAATCTTTTGAGAAAATTTTAAAACAAAAAGTTAAAGTGGCAAAATAGTTTGAAATGAGATTGATTGACTTTTAGTCTTCTCACAAAAAAATGTCAAAGTATGATTAAGTTGATTGAAGTTTGTTTATGAAAAGGTTTTTGAAAATGCATGGACATAAGTCCAAGTTTATTATGAAAGTGATTCAAGTTTAAAAACAAAAAGAGTTTTCAAAATGAGGAAGAAGATTTTTAAAATTAAATAAGATGGGAGGAGAAGAAGAGACTATCCTAAAGCATAAGGTAAAAAGCTAAGGATAAGAACCATTTAACCAACAAGAAGCCAATACTTGACATTATGAGTCAAGATATAATTCTCATTCCTTATATTGGAACCAAATAAGCAAATATACTAGACCTCTTGAGAGAACCAAACTTCAAGTGTATTAATTCTTCACAAAAATTGGGCAGAGTAACGCCTGTATACGGGTGAATTCCAAATTACAAACAAAGTATGTAATCACAATAACCTTCACACAAAACAAACAAACAACCCAATGTCTTGAGGTAAACCTCAAGAACTTCAGACAAAATATCAGTTAAGGTTACAAGGTTTCCTTCATAGGTCAAGGTTTCTAATCATAAGTCCAAGAAGTCCAATACTCCATAATGCTAAGGATAGTAACCAAATAGTCCAAGTATCATTAAAGCATTTTTTAGGGTTCATGTTGATTATTAGGTGTCTTAAAAGATAAAAGAAAAGCTCAAGTGAGAAACATAAAAATAACAAGAATATAAATGCTCAAGTGAGCAAAATAAAAATAAAAATAGCATAAAATGTAATGCTTAAAGTAAATGGTACATAAAGCATAAAAAATAAAGCATAAAGTAAAAATGATTTAATAATTAGTGGTTAGTTGGATGACCATCTTGAAACTTGCATTTGGAACTCATTAGAGGATTGGTAAAACCAAAGCCTCCACACAATAAGTTGTATTTGCTTTTTGTCAAGTATATCATCCATTTGGAATCTTTACAAGTACCATTTAATGATCAACAATGTTTAAGTGATACGCGTTGACCAAAAGTGTTGTAGATCCATTAGAGGATTGGTAGAACCAAAGCCTCCACACGATGAATCTCAAAGTTATTGGATCAAAGGGATCAAGTTAACATACATGGCCTTGCAAACATAGGTTTGGGCCACGAATGATCATTTATTCGAATCGGGACAAAATTTAGCGCTATGTTAAGCAATCGTAAGTGGACTTATATAAAAGTCGCACCTATTTTGAGGCCGGTCAATAGCAATCTATGCACCATTTGTTTTGAGACATGATATAGAGATCATGCTCCAATAACACTTAGTGCAATAAGAAGGGGATAAATGAAGAGGGGCGGGGAAGAATATATAAACCACATTTGAATTAAATTTTAATCAAACTATTATTAAAATCATTCATCCATTTTTATGGAGTTAAACTCAACACCATGAATCCAATAATTTTAACAAAGTTCATGATCAAAAATTCAACCCAAGATCAGCCAGAAAGTAATCACAAAATGATATTACATTTAATATATTAATTAAAAAAAGTTTTAAAAAGTTTTAAAATAGAAATAAAAGAGAAAAATATCAAATATGTTCAAATTAATCAAGAAATATTAAGTAAGACCATAGAAAAATCAGAAAAGGACTCAAATATTTTTATAAATTTTTTGGTAATTTTATAAAGTCAAACTATTTTAAAAATTAAAATAAATGAGTAAAATAAACCAAAAATAATAAAAAATAACAAAATTAGAAATAAAAAATAAATGAGGTCACCAATATTTGTCACAATATCATTTGATCATTCCATATTTTTTTTCAGAATTTAAAAATGCATAAAAGTATTTTTAAACATTTAAAAAAATTCAAATAAAGTGAAAATTTATAAAAAAAACATCAAAACACAAAATAAAATGGTGAAAAAATGAAAATAAGAAAGAGAAAAATCAAAAATATTTTTCATAATTTTTTCAGATTTTTTGGACTTAAAATGATTTTTCTATGATTTTTTGAAGTTTAAAGCAATTAAATATAAAAATCAGAAATAAAAAATAAATTCAAAAATATGTAGACCATTGGATGAGAGTCAAAACGTGTTAGTAATAAAATCCAAGGGATCTGGCGCGCTCTGCACATCATGGTCATTAGTGAATAAATCATAAAATTAAATATAAATCAGATTTAAAAAAAAAACAAGTGGCAAGCCATCATTGGTTGGAAGATGACACGTTGGTCATCTCCAACCTCTAGCCAACGTGAATTGCAGGTATCTCAAACTGTAAAATCAGAAGCTCAGACTTATGCCATTCTCTTCGTCTCTTCAAGACGAAGACAACCACACCTTCGCGATAAATTTATATAAACTGTAACTCGAGCAATTTAGAAGGAAAGTTTTGAAAAGGGATTTGAAATTTCATGGTCAAAATGTGTTTCCAAATAAAAGCAAGTGTTGCGACTAGAACCAGGGCAATAAGAGCTTCACAATGATATCAAAGTTTTGAAGAATTGATGGAGAAATCTACCTATTGAAGTTGAGTTGAAGAGCTCTGAAACTGGACTTCTATGGAGCAATATAGGGCCCGATTCTTGAAGGTAATTATATGGTTAGCTTTAGGGAAGATCAAGGAAGGTGAATTGATATAAAAATTGGATTGAAAAAGGCTTGAACACTAATTACGAAGTTACAGAAAATTGAGTTATGGAGCAAGTTTGGCAGGGTGATTCTGGATATCCAAGCTTGAGAAAATGAATGGGATAATTCATGTGTTTATAGGAGAAGCAAAAATGAGATCAAAAGAAAGAGTGAATGATGCATTTTGGAGGGAATTCGTGTGAACCTGATGCACGAGTGAAGTGTGATCTTATTTCCACCAAAACTCATCCAATCTTTGCGTTTTGAGGTGCTAAACACTTATGGCAAGTTTGTTAATCAAGTTTAAATAAAAAACACTCATAAATCTTGTGATTAGAGGCCACATTATGGATTTCAAAATTTTGACTTGGTGAGAAATTCAGTTCCAAGTTACCAATTTTAAAACTATGGCATTTTCAACTCAAGGGGTATTAGGGCACGATTCTTGATGCTTTAGAACGATGAGATTACAAGATTTGCAATGGAAAAATAATGGAATCAAATGGATGCTTGAGCTGAAAGTTACATTGAGTCAAAGTTGGGGAAAAGGTTGACTTTCCATACTTAAAAATATTTCAAGTTTTTCTTCAAAAGTGACCTATAATGTTTTGCATCCAAACATGGCCTTACTCTTGGAATTTGCTCTTGACCAAAAAATATAGCATGAAATATACCTCTTGAATGACATTTTGAAACTTGAACCATTCAAAATCTCCAAAAATTGAGAGAGTTATGAGTTATTGAAGTTGGCAAAAAATCATGAAATGACCTATAATCTTTTGTATCCTCGGGGCATCTTCCATCCATTTTCTAACTTTGTATATAAAAGAAGGAATAAAGTTCACATCTTCAAGATCATTATGGAAAAAGAGTGGGGTCAAGGTGATAAAAATTGACCAAGTTATGATCATTTGAAGTCACACATGAGAGATTGGGGGTTCATCTAGAGGACTTGTAATATTTCTTCATCATCAAGTTTCTTCCACATGAAAACTCCTTGAAACTTTTGAAGTGATGTGTTAATAACCATTTGAAGAGAAGGATGTATTTAGAATCACTCAAAAATACCAAAAGATGAGCAAGATATACTTCTTTGAAGTTCAAAACCCTAGCTCCTAGATCAAGAAAATGCTTTGAGGAACTTTGACAATTTTGAACAACCTTCTTGTACCAACACTATTGCTTTGTAAATAGAAGTTGTTGAGGATGATATTGAAAAATCATAGCAAACAAAACCACTTCCATATCTTGATAATTGAGAGGAATATGCACTTGTGACCAATGGGAACAAGACCTTGTCCAACAATGACAACCTCTTCAATCAACCTCTTGTACTTTTGAATCAATTTGATAACTTTGAAATGTAGTGAACCAAAATAAACCTTTACATGCCACTTCTTCCAAAACAACTTCGATGGTGAGGTTTGAATTTCTCAAGCTTTATTGACTAGGTCATGGAAATAAACTCATGAACCCATGGATCAACTTGTTAAGCCACATTGCCTTTACCTACATTATTAACAAGTAAGACAAACCAACATTGCATTTTATTAATTAGAAGGAAAATCAAGGCAAAATATTCATGATCATAAAAGAAAACAAGTCAAGCTGCTTGGGGATTCCTCAAAGAGAAAATCTAAAGATAGGGAGAAGAACCACAAGCCCTAATGTGATCTTGTTGTGATTGAATCAAAATGGTATGATGAAGGGATCTTAAGGGCAAAAATTGGGGTACAACAGCTGCCCTTATTTAAGTTTCTTCTATCCGGAGATATGAAGGTTAAAATTCTTTGTGTCGACGCGATCGAAGATACTTAAATATAAAATAAACCCTATTTTTGGCCCTAAGATGCCATGCAATGCTTATGAATGAATATGAACAGAATCAAAGAGATGCAAAACACCACTGGGGATGTAACAAAGGAAATGAAGAAACAAAAGAAAACCCGACCAAGAAAATAAATCACTGGTGGATCAAAAGACCCGACTCATAGAGGATGGTAAAAGATCAACAGATACACCAACTTCTATTGAAAGTGAAATTACCAATGTTCACTGAAGGTAGAGAGAGGAAAGAAATAACAACACTGACATTTACTGACGGTGAGCTACCAACGTTCACTGAAAATAGAAGGAAAAGAAATATCATAGCACCGCTATTCACTGATGTTGCACCCCAAAATTTACCCTCTTGATTTAGGTTTATGTTTCATCATGAATATCATATTACATTGCATTCATACATTGTGATGGGATCAAAGTACTTTGGTTATCAAGTCTTCCTTAAGCTTTGAAGGTTGGTTTCTTTGACAAGTTGCTCAAGTGGAACCTTGTCAGTTGAACCTCTGGATATTTCAAGCTCAAATTTAATTACATATCTAAAGTTGTTTCATCCTTCTCTTTGGATCTTCAGAGGATTGGAGTTTGTGTTTGATTATGTGAAGGAATCACTCCTTTGATTCACCAGTCAAATTGGGGTTTTGAAGCTTGATCAGCTTTCTCCAAGCACTTTAGTTGTATATTTTGTTTATGTGTTGTTGACTAACTTCTAATCAAAAAAATGCATTTGTCTCTGTCTTTACACAATTTGTGTTTTAGGTACCAAGTATCCAACAAATAAGCTCATGCAAAAGTTGATTTGATTCTGTTTGTGGTAAAAGAAGGTATGCATCGACTCATAAACCTATGTATCGACTCATCTTGTTGAGCATAACCAACATGTGTCGACACATGCATGTATGTATCAACTCATCCTGCTTGAAAAACTAGCATGTGTCGACACATACGTGCCCATGGGGATCTGTTCATATCTGATAATCTCATTGCTTACATCCTTATGGCGTAATTTTTGACTTGATTCATCTACTGATGCCAGCTTGCTTGAAGTTCTCTGGGTTTCTTTTTATTCTTGCTCGATTACTACGGATAGTTATCCGTTTGGTATTGCACTATCTCCCTTCTTTCATTTTCATTTTGCATAGTTCTCTGATTGCATGATGAGACCTCTGTTGTTGATATATGTCAGAAGGCCCTCTGTTTTTTTGTCTAATACATATGTTGTGTTTGTGTTGATCGATGAGTCACTCAATTTAGATATTGAGATCACGACTTCGCTCTCATTGCATGTTCCCTATAGGAGGTTTATTGATTTTCTTCTTTAATTGTTGATCGATGAGTCACTCAATTTAGAAATTGAGATCACGACTTTGCTCTCATTGCATGTTCCCTATAGGATGTTTATTGCTTTTCTTCTTTAATTGTTGATCGATGAGTCACTCAATTTAGATATTGAGATCACGACTTCGCTCTCATTGCATGTTCCCTATAGGATAGTTTTGTTAAGCTTCCTTTGACATGTTAATTAAGGTAGGGTTTTCCTTTATCCTCAACCTTAGGATCAATCATTGTATGATAACACTAGGGATAGTACTAAGATAGTTTCCCTTAGTTGTTTTCCTACTTTTGCATTTTGCATCTTAAAACAAAAATTGTTTCCTTGGCAAATCATAAGACACCTCTAGTGAACCCAAACTCTTCTTCAAAGTAAAAGATACAAACCAATCTTACTTTGTCTTTTTTATCTTGAAGCCGATGTTTCACCATCGCACATGTTTGTTATCCTACATTGATTCTCAATATCGTTGTTAGGTGTGATGTTTTGTCATCTATTTTATCGATGTTTCACCATCTTTGCCATGATTTCTTGTTATCCTTTAATCGATGTTTCACCATCGCACATTTGTTTGAAGCCAATGTTTCGCCATCGCACATGTTTGTCATCCTACATTGATTCTTAATATCATTGTTAGGTGTGATGTTTTTCCATCCGTCTTATCAATGTTTCGTCATCTTTTGCCATGATATCTTGTTATCTTGAAGCCGATGTTTCTCCATCGCACATGTTTGTTATCCTACATTGATTCTCAATATCATTGTTAGGTATGATGTTTTGTCATCTTTTTTTTTATATCGATGTTTCGTCATCTTTTGCCATGATATCTTTGTTACCTTTTAGCCGATGTTTCGCCATCGCACATGTTTGTTATCCTACTTTGATTCTCAATATCATTGTTAGGTGAGATTGTTTTGTCATTTGTTTCATTTGATGTTTCCCCATCTTTGACATGTTATCTTGTTATTATTTAACCGATGTTTTACCATCTCATTTGTTTGTTGTTTTATTTGATGTTTTGCCATCTTGACTATCTTTGTTCGTCTTAACTAAAAAAAACAAACCAACCAAAACACATAAGCCGAACTATGGCTGCTCTGATTCCTTAAAAGGGATACGTAGACATTGGGGTAGGGCCCAACCGAGCACAACTTTCATTTTCCCTACATTATTTTCTTTTCTTTTGCATGCATTCCCTTTTTAGTTGTAAGCCATAAACATAGGATTTGACCACACCCATGTAGATTAGACAACAAGAGTGGATACCGTAGAGTACTACGGGTGTGTGGGGTGCTAATACCTTCCCCTCGCGTAACAGACTCCCTTACCCGATCTCTCAGTCGAAAGACCGTGATTTCTTCCTTTTCAGGTTTTCTCGATGTTTACCTTTCCCTCCATATGGGATAAAAGACGTTCGGTGGCGACTTCATTGTTTCGATGACTTCCAGCCGGCGGTTTCAACTGACAATGAACTACCAACATTCACTAAGGTTAGAAAAAAGATAACAATCACCAACTTTCACTGATGGTGACCTACCAACTTTCATTGAAGGTAGAGAGAAAATATATCATAACATCGTCGTTCACTGACGATGAACTACCAACGTTCACTAAGGGTAGCAAAAAGATAACAATCACCAACTTTCACTGATGGTGACCTACCAACTTTCACTGAAGGTAGAGAGAAAATATATCATAGCACCGCCGTTCACTGACGATGAACTACCAACATTCACTGAGGGTATCAAAAAGATGACAATCACCAACTTTCAATGATGGTGACCTACCAACTTTCACTGAAGGTAGAGAATATATCAAAGCACCGCCATTCACTGACGATGAACTACCAATATTCACTGAGGGTAGCAAAAAGATAAATGTGATACGGTGGGAAAACTGACTTGAGGTTCTGCGTTTGTGTTTGTAAATGTTGCGGTTTAGCAAGAGTCGCCATCGACTTTTCTATTATCCAAAAAGGAAAGGTGAAAAAGCACAGGAAAGACCTTTAGAGATGTTTTTGAGTTCGAGGGGTAGATTATGAAAAGGGAAGGTATTATCACCCTTTTCATCCATGGTTTTCCATGGGCTCTTAGTTACTCACTAGATCAACTTGCTTTTGTTTGAATGTGCTTTGTGATGTGGGTTTTGAAAGTGTTTTGAAAATGTCTTTGTAGTGGTTCTCGTTTCTATAAGAACGCGTATAAAGTTTTGTTACGAAAGATAGTTCAAAGACGTGTTTGTGGATTGTGTTGTAGGGAGTAGTTTTCGGAAAGATATTTTTTCAATGGTTCTCGTCTCCATAAGAACGTATACAAAATGTTTTATCTTTTTGAAAATGTTTTGAAATGAGAGTGTTGGTGTGTAAAAGTGTTTTTGTAGTGAGCAAGCGAGTAACTAGGAGCGAATCTACCTACTCGAAAGGTCTTAAGTATGCTTTTCCTTCTCCTTTAGATATCACTATGTTACCATTGATTTGGTAAGAAGTCCCATCGTTGGATGTGAAGGGACGGGTGTAGGGACATTTGTATAGTCATAGAAGGCAACTCATGGAACGTTTTAGCAATGTCGTTTTAGGGGCTAGATCGTTTACCGAAGGAAACATCGAGGGTCATCGAGGGACTACGATCTTTTATCGAGGGTCTTTGCTAAAATGCTCATGTTCGAGGTACATGATTATTTTTCCGATAGGAAACGAAATGAGGTAACCCTAGAGGTGTTAGTGTGCAATTTTATTAGTTTGTATGCATTTTATCTTGTATTTGAAAGTCATCTATTTTTTGATTTTATCTTACCATGCATCCTATTTACTAGCAATATATGAAAGGCAAGTAAAATGC
Source organism: Vicia faba (assembly GCA_948472305.1). Lineage (NCBI taxonomy): Eukaryota > Viridiplantae > Streptophyta > Magnoliopsida > Fabales > Fabaceae > Vicia > Vicia faba. Next base: position 985,117,243 of record OX451736.1, on the reverse strand, counting down.
GGAAAGTAAAATCTAAGCTATTACATCACTTTAGGGGGATGGGGGGTACAATTTAACAACGGGGATGAAGTAGAAACTAAAATGTTACAACCATATCGAATGATAATGAAAATAATGTGAAAATAGTGTAAAATAAAGGGAAAAATGCATTTTGAACTGCTATGTATCGACCCATGCTGTTATGCATCGACACATAGCTTTTTCCTTGTTCCTGTAAAACAAAATTAGTTCAGTATGAGTCAACACATAATGTGATGTGTCGACTCATAAACCTTCTTGCATCGATGTGAAACGCGTATGTATCGACTTATATACTTTTCCAGCTTCTCTTTTGTCACCTGAAATCAGTATGGATCGATGCATGGGGGTTACGTGTCGAATCATACCCTGTTTTTTAACTAGGATGAGTTGACACATGAGGATATGTGTCGATACATGCTATAGTTTCCTGCCTTAAAAATTGTTTTGTTGTCCATTCATGTCAGTTTACAGGATATAATTGATAAACATGAACAACAAATGATTGAATAAGCCTAAACCATAAGCAAATGACTAGTTCAAAAAGATAATAAAGTAACTAGATTTTGCCTTCAAAACAAACAAATCACTCATGATGTATGAAGGGATATCAAGTCAAGAAGACTTACCTTTGGGCTGCACTGGCTGTTTTAAATCTGAATGCTTTCCCAAATATTACGATGACCTCAATGGATCTCCAGAAAGCTACTACAAACTGTTGAAACTAAGTTAGGCTGTACTGTAATGTTATGATGTTTTGAGGGTGAAGAACGATAGTACTACATGGACTGTTTTTATGCTTGGACCCTCTTTGTATCTGACGAGTTGTTTGGTTTATGGGAGAGTTTGTATGGTGGAATAATGGGTTGGGGTTCTGTTTTGAATAAGAACAAAACTGGTTTTTTGAATGATGAGTCAAGTTTACAAGGGATACTGTTTTTCTGTTCAACAAAAACTCTCTATGCTCTCTCCAAAATTTTACCTACGAAATCCCACCTCTCAAATTCAACCTCTAAAATCTAACCCCTTTGTCTTATGAGACAGTCCTCTTTTGTAGACCTTTGAATGCGATTTAGAGGGGAAAACACATAAGTTATTTTGAATTGTTTTTGCTTACTGCTTTGACACTTTCTTCACACAATTTTCCTTTGCCATTTTGGTGCAATTTTGGGGTTGTTGTGATGCAGACTTGGGCAGACTGCATAGAGTAGTTTTGGACTGTATTGGGTAACATGCATACTTAGGGTGCAACATAGCACAAGCTTTCTTGCAGGCAACATGGGGTGTTGTGGCAATGTGGCACATCACATTTTGTTCAATCTTGGACAATATGATTTGTAGCATGTCACGGATTTGTAGGGTTACCTCGAAATGAAAGCTTGGGTAGTAGGGCTTGAGAAGGAACCTGGATAGTAGGTGTGATCGGTTGATCTGGAACTGACTGTTTAACGCTGGTTCGCGAAATGTCGCGGAAGCAAGAGTCGCCACCGTCTTTTATTTTCTCCAAATGGAAAGGACAAAAGCACAGAAAAATTCCTTAAAGAGATTGCTCTCGGTTCGGGAGGTAGGTTATAGAAAGGGAAGGTGTTAGCACCCTTTCTATCCATGGTTATCCATGGGCTCTTAGATACTTGCTCATTGTGTTTTCAAAAATGGATTGTTTGCTTTTCAATTGTGGGTTTTAAAAAAGTTTCTTTGAAAATTTCAGTTCGACTCTTGTATCGGTCCTCAAGAGTGTTTGAAAAATTGCTTTCGAAAGCTTTTTGAAAAGGTGTCGGTGTGAAAAGTATTTTTGATTTGTTTTTGAAATTAGAGCAAGTATCTAGAGAACCTACCTACCCTAAGGAATTCGTCTGTGTAAATGTCCTTTAAAGTAGTGCCATCCCACCATTGAGAGGTAGGTAGCACCACCGTTGGAGGTGTTCGGGTCAATTCGAGGTTCGGGACATGGTGATCACCGGAGCAATAGGAAGACACCTTAGAAGCTACCCTCATGCCAGGTTCCCGGATCATGAGGACTTACTAAGACATCCTCTACTCGACGATCACCTTTCGAGGTAAGGCAACAGTGAGGCGTACCCTAGGGGTGGTGTGTGATTTGTGTGTCGTTTTCATTTATTTTTGTCTTTTGCCAAAGTGATCTATGCGTTTGTTTTTATTTTATCATTCATTCTTGCATGCATTTATTTAACAGTTAAAAAGATGCGGAAATTAAAAGTTCTAAACTATTACAAAGGCGCGGGTCCACATCGCCAAATTTAATCCAGGACCCAATTTGACAGAAAATAAAGAAGTAAAGTGCGAGAAATAAAATGTCCGAGTTTACAAGGCTTTGGGAGAATTACATTAATACTATAAGAAATAAAATAAAATGCGCGAATTGGAATTAAAATTGGAAGCGAGGGCGTTGGACCCTTTTTAATGAAATTTAATTAAATGATTATCTATTGAAATAAAAGAAGTGTTTTTTAGGTTTTTTTACATTTATGAAATAAGAAAATTAAAATTAAAATTAAAAGAAACCCTAATTCTAAGTTATTTTTAATTATTTGAGAAAAATGTTAAAGTTTAACTCAATTTACTAAAGAATTTATGTACATGTTTATTTACAAAATAAATTAGTAATTAATAATAATAATAATGATGAGAAAATTATTTATTAAAAAAAATGATGAAAAAGTTAAAAAAACCTAATTTCTACATATTTAATTTATTAAAGAAAAATATTAAAGTTTTGAAACCTACATTAATCTAATTAATTGTTTAAAGTTTATTTACAAAAATAATAATAGTAAAATTAATATTAATAAAATAAACATTTTTTTGATTTTTTTGTATTTTATATTTATTATGAAAATTATTTTATGGAATTAAAAGAAAACAATTAAAAAACAATTAAAAGAATAAAAAGGAAAAACAAATAAAAATTAAAAATTGAGCAAACCATAGGGGGTGTCTGGCCCAAGGGGAGGTTTTTTGAAGTATTGACTCCTGAGTACCGTGGTCTGCATTCTTTGGCCATTGGATTGAGTTTCATGCATAAGTTGTTCTACTTTGGCCATTTGGCTTTTGGCTTTTGGCTTTTGGCTTTTGGCCATTTGTGTTCTGGCTTCAACGTTCCCTTAATGTCTGGCTTAATGTCTGCCTCGCCATGTATTTGACTTTTGGCTTTTGGCCTTTTGGCTTTTGACTTTTGGCCATTTAGCTTTTGGCCTCAACGTCCCTTAATGAACCTGCATGGGATCCTGTCTAAACCTGTAGTGTTGAATCTCATGAAAACATTAAATAAAATCATAAAATGCAAATAAAGCCAATATATGAAGAAATTTAATGTTTAGGCACAATATGGCATGTATGAATGATTATACCCTCTTGATCATGGAGATCAAATCAACCTTACCCTTACTGGAAAAGTAGTGACATGAATGATTTTATGCCTTTTGGATCATGGAGATCAAGCCAGCCTTACCCTTACTGAAGAAGTAATAAGATGTTGGTTTGTAACTGAGATGGCTTGTTTGTAGTGAGAGAGGGATTTGTAATAAGGATTTCAAGGTTTTAGGGTTCTTGAAAGAGTTTGATATTCTAACAGTGTTGTGACAAGGTTTTTTCTCTCTTTTTCTCCCCTCTGTTCTCCTCTTTTTTTTCTTTTTTTTTGGTTTGTGTGAAAAGAAGGTGATTATATAATGAAAATTAGGGTAAAGCAAATGGGCTTTGAATGTGCAATTGGGCCTCCAATATTCACTTGAATTCGTCACTTTCCAGGCTAAATCGCAGGGACTTAAGTGCAATTTTTGAAGTTGAAATGTGAAAACAAAATGTAGCCTATATCGAGAACTAACTCCTGTCCGAAAATCGACTCAATCAGATAAACGGTGAATTAGTTATGAATTTTTGATGTTTCAGTTCAGACAAACTTATTTTGGGCTTCAGTGTCGACTCTGACACGTTCTTCAATAAAAAACTGGTATTTATCGGTGCATAATTTGGTCTCGACTTTTGAAGCAAAGTTGTAGATCTATGAGTCAGGGACCTTGTGTAAAAATATGAGCCCAATCCGATAAAAATTGACCGAGTTATGAATTTTCGAAGTTTCGGCCCAGCTGAAATAATATTCAGCATTCAGGATTTTCAGCGTGTCACGCACTCTGAGCAAAAAATGAAGGCCTTTTGAATACCGTTTGAACTCAATACCTTCTGTGAAAATGTAGTCAACTCAATTTGTGAAATTTTGGCACCGGAACCAGCTCGATACGATGAAAATCGACCAAGTTATGATTTTTTGAACATGACGCAAATAAACTTCTGTCACAAATTTTCTGCACGAAAATACCTGATAAATCCACATTTTTGAAGACCTTCTGATCGAAATTGGCTTCCAGCCGTGAGAGATGAAAACGTAGATAATGTCAAGACGGAATTTTGGCCACCGGAATGGGTTCAAAATGAGTCACGATCTTCAAGTTATGAATTTTTTAGCGCGTAAAAACTGCACTTTCAGCACACTTTTTCACTATATTTCTTCAAGAAAACTCACACATTCGGATACCTTCTTTAAAGAATTGACTCTTGAGCCGAACCTGAATTTGAGAATATGTTATCAGAGATATCTTGGCGAAAGAACACCTGAATATAACGCGCCGGGTTGGACTTGTGAATTTTCTTGAAATGTTTTGAGAAATATGGGAGGGCAAATTTTGGGGTACAACAGTTGCCCCTGTTCAATCTTCTTAGACCTGAGGATGCAGATTGGCTGACGTGCCTTTCGTAATCCGAAGGTGGAAGATGATTGAACACTAGAGTGCCCAGAAATTTGCGCTCACATAGTAGCAGTGTGATGATGGAGGAATGGGCTTATAGATGCCATTTGGATGTTGATCGCATAGGAGATTCCTTAGCGAGAACCTGCATACCTGCAAAAGAAAAATGAGTACCTGGCACGTTGCAGGAGCTGGTTTTCAGATGCTTGGCATAGATATGTCCTGACTGGTTACAGGAGCTGAGTCTGGAGCTTTAAACGGCGATGAATGAACCAGGGATAGTTATTGCCTTAGCATGAATGGTAAGAGAACCTTGGGCGACTTTAACTTCAACAACGCTCGTTGAGAAAAATCTTGGGTGTCTTCTACTGGGATAAGAATCAGGGAGATCTTAGGGTCGATTTGACTAAACCAGAGAAGGCCTTTGACTGGATAAGCATCAGGAAAATCTTAGGGTCGATTTAACTGAACCGGACAAGGTCTTGGGATATCTTCAACTGGATAAGCATCAGGGAGATCTTAGGGTCGATCTGACTGAACCAGAGAAGGCCTTTGACTGGATAAGCATCAGGAAAATCTTAGGGTCGATTTAACTGAACCGGACAAGGTCTTTGACTATCTTCAACTGGATAAGAATCAGGGAGATCTTAGGGTCGATCTGACTGAACCAGAGAAAGCCTTTGACTGGATAAGCATCAGGAAAATCTTAGGGTCGATTTAACTGAACCGGTCTAGGTCTTGAAATATCTTCAACTGGATAAGCATCAGGGAGATCTTAGGGTCGATCTGACTGAACCAGAGAAGGCCTTTGACTGGATAAGCATCAGGAAAATCTTAGGGTCGATTTAACTGAACCGGACAAGGTCTTGGAATATCTTCAACTGGATAAGCATCAGGGAGATCTTAGGGTCGATCTGACTGAACCAGAGAAGGCCTTTGACTGGATAAGCATCAGGAAAATCTTAGGGTCGATTTAACTGAACCGGTCTAGGTCTTGAAATATCTTCAACTGGATAAGCATCAGGGAGATCTTAGGGTCGATCTGACTGAACCAGAGAAGGCCTTTGACTGGATAAGCATCAGGAAAATCTTAGGGTCGATTTAACTGAACCGGACAAGGTCTTGGAATATCTTCAACTGGATAAGCATCAGGGAGATCTTAGGGTCGATCTGACTGAACCAGAGAAGGCCTTTGACTGGATAAGCATCAGGAAAATCTTAGGGTCGATTTAACTGAACCGGTCTAGGTCTTGAAATATCTTCAACTGGATAAGCATCAGGGAGATCTTAGGGTCGATCTGACTGAACCAGAGAAGGCCTTTGACTGGATAAGCATCAGGAAAATCTTAGGGTCGATTTAACTGAACCGGACAAGGTCTTGGAATATCTTCAACTGGATAAGCATCAGGGAGATCTTAGGGTCGATCTGACTGAACCAGAGAAGGCCTTTGACTGGATAAGCATCAGGAAAATCTTAGGGTCGATTTAACTGAACCGGTCTAGGTCTTGAAATGTAGCTTGAGAACTTAACTGGATCTTTCCTGAAAGGTAAAGGTCAGTTATATGCAATGCATGATATGAATCAAGCAATGATGTTCTCAATATAAATGAGACTTGTATGAATGCATGTTATAATGATGTATGTGATGTTTTATGTATGTTTTTGTCTAGGAAAGTGAATCCTTGACGGGTGCCAGGAAGTCGTATCCTGGGCTGATGTTGAGGAATAAGCTTTCGCTCCCGCTGGGGATGATAACTGTAAGAATACCGGTAGGAGAAGATAACTCCGTTGAGGAATAAACTTGGCAAATGGAAGATTCTGCGGGGAGAAAAATACTCTAGCGACCATGCTGGGGAGTGATACTCTGTGGGGAGAGAGGTATTCTAGCGAATTGTTAGTAATAACTTGCTGAGGATATCTTTGCTGTATTGGAAGGGCTGATAGACTTCGCTGGGGATAAGAAAGAACTGTGTTGACGACGACCTTTCCGTAGCTTTTGGCTGAGGATAACCCAGTTATATCCTGTTAAGGAGATAACTCTTTAAATCAAGCCGGACGACGCGTTCGTGCTCTGTGAGGGATAAGCTTCCAGAATTTACTGGGGATAAGCTTACTGCTTGGGGAGATGAATTCCAACTTTCCTGGGGAAACTGGATTGGACTCTTCTGGGGAGTTTTGGAACTGCGGGGGAAGTGATTCCTTTGAATGTTGATACGCCGCTGGGGAACAATCTTTAGAGCAAGACTACCGGGGATGCTTGTTTAAGAGTGATGTGCTGGGGAATGTTGAGATCTGCTGGAGGACACCCAACTTCCTTTTAACTGTATGACTGCTTGAGGAGAGTATACTGTCTTGTTGTCTCACTCTCTGGGGAATTAAGATATTTGGTTATGTTCTTTAGCTGAACTCACCTTGGTACTTTGGAGGACCGAACAATTAGATTGCTTAGACAACTCTTATTGCCCCTGTTCTATGGGGGAGAGGAAGACCTGTGAGGTGCTGATAATTGTTGATGAGCAAACCTTCTTCTGGTAGGCAGGTGACGAGATAACAGGACATAGTCGTACGCTTTAATCCCTAACTTTTGCCTGGACCGCCCTTTCGGGTTTTCAGTCCACCGGGATACCCATTTTTGCCCAAGCCGCCTTTTCTGGTTTTCGACTTGCCGGGTGTACAGATTTTTTCATTTCATCCCTCATTTTGCCCGAACCCTTTTGGTTCGCCGGGAAGCCCTTATTTTTTGCCTAGGTATGTCAACCTAGCGGGTCTTTGATTGGGCGTAGTATTTTTTCGACTATGTCCATGCTCTTAGAATGTAGGGAGTTGCCTCTGCTAGAAGTGTTTTGTCATGCCACCAGAAGGTGTTTGATAAGGCGAAATTCGTCGTTGGAATGCCCCAAGTGACTCAGGCGGAGATTTGCCTCAGATTATTTGGCTCTTGAGAGATTCTCCGAATCTTGATTGGATTGCCCCAGATAATGGACCATGGTCATGTCTGCCCCTTGATTGGAGGTACTTTTGTTCATTAGGTATTCATCGTGCGAATTTCCCTGATGTTCAAACAAAAAGTCATATGCAAACAAAGTTATGTTAAAAATGCAAAGCATATGTCTGTCTTGAAGATTTTGAAAATGCATTCCTTTTTTCATAAAACAAATGAATGTTTGTAAAACGTGATGTCAACTACGTATTTACCGTAAGCCTTAAGGAGTCAGGATACCTTTCATAACAGTATGCTTTCGAACTAACCCATGCTTCAGCTAGGACTTTTAAGGGTTATAACGTGGCCTGGTTCACGGTTTAAGAAACAAAGGATAAAGGCTCAAATTATTTGTACCCACCCGCTCTTCGTGATGTTCTCCAAACCTAAACTCAGTTGATCATACGTTAGACCTTGTTTGAGTCTTTGCTCTGATTTTCCAGTGATGGTTCGGACATTGATGATTTATTCTGGCTAGGCAGTCATTTTTTGTTTTTGTTGAGGGTTTGTGAGACCTCTTTCTTTTGATTTTTTTGTTATCCCTTTCATTTTTTGCCTGAACTGTTTCCTTTTTGGAATTACAGTCAGCGGGATGCCCCGATTTCATAAGTCCCTTTTGTAGGTTTAGACTTTTGGGCTTTTCATTTATGAATTTTGATGATGACTGCCTGTCCTTTTGATTGTTCTGAACCATTACTGTCTTTGTTCGTTTCGTAAAGATCTCTTCGGTGCCATTCGTCATGCACTTGGATCAACTGAGGGAACTACCCTGCCCCAGGTTATGATTAAGGGTTTCAATTTTCGAAAATAAAACTCCTACTTCTTTGGCTCAGATGGGTTGACGAGGGATTATCATCCTTATAACTCCAGTGTTTAGGAATTGAAACAATGCCTGTACCTCATCAGCGGGGTCTGTTCAAAAGCATACTGTAAAGATCGTGGTATCGTTTTCGTCATCCTCCCTCAAGAGGCTCAGAGTTATTAACCGAGAGTTGACATCAGAAAAAATATGAAAAGAATATAACAAAAATAATTGTATTAATTCCCCAAAACAGACATATGCGATGCATTGATAGAATAAAAGAGTTTGCTATGACATTAATTGTTTGTATAAGCAAAAAAAAATACAACTCAAAAATTCAAATAAACAAAAGGTCTTCAATGATTGGGCAACGAAGCAGTGATTATGTTCGGAGTCTCAGACACTTCAAACTGAATCTCCCCGGCGTCGATCATGTCTTGAATTTTGTTCTTGAGAGGCCAGCAGTTGTCCGTAGTATGCCCCGGGCTATCAGAATGATATGCGCACCTGTCGTTGGGATGATAGTTGGGTGCAGAAGTGTTCGGATTCCGGAGAGGAGCCCTTAAGGTGATCAGCCCCGCCTTCAACATTTGTTGCAGTGCTTGATCCAACGACATGTTGAGTTTGGTGTACTGCCGTTTCTCCTTGCGCTGCTGCCCCTGTCCCTGTTGAGCAGGCCCAGGATTGGAGATCTGGATTGCCCCGGTCTCATGACGGCTCTTTTTACCGTGCACATCATTGGATTCTTTCTTTCCATGATGAGGCTTTTTATCAGAAGGTGCAGCCTCTTGAATTTTCCCAGACCGGATGCCAGCTTCTATTCGCTCTCCAGTCAAGATAAGATCTGTGAATCCAGCAGACGAATTCCCAATTAGGTGGTTGTAGAATGGACCAGATAGGGTCCCCAAGAACATATCGACAAGTTCCCGATCAGTCAGAGGTGGTTGTACCCTTCCAGCAAGATCCCTCCATTTCTGCGCATATTCTTTAAAACCTTCGCTTGATCCTAACGACATACCCTGGAGTTGGGTACGCGTAGGGGCAAGGTCGGAATTATATTGATACTGCTTATAGAAAGCAGTAGCCAACTCCTCCCAGTTACGAACCTTGGTCCCATCTAGCTGATAGAACCATTCGAGATGAGTCCCTGAAAGACTCTCCTGAAAGAAGTGGATCCACAAATTCTTGTCCACCGTGTATGGTTGAATCTTCCGAACATAGGACCTTAGATGCAGCTTGGGACAAGACGCCCCGTCATACTTAGAGAAGGATGGTGCTTTGAACTTCCGAGGAATAATCACACCAGTTGACAAACCCAAATCTCCAAGATCCAGCCCAGGTACCTGTTGGATCTCCATAGCGTTCAGCCTATCCTCCAATTGTTTGTACTTGTCCTCAGCCGGAGGGTACTGTTCGTCGTCGAAATCTGTTTCATTGTCGGAGACCACTGGACTAGGCACTTCTCTCTCATGGTGACTGCTTTCCCTCACAGATGGGGTAGTCCTCTCAGTTTCAGTCTGCGGTGTATTCCCAGATCTGCGCCTAGGGCTGAACAAGACAGTCCTCTTCTTTTTCTTGTCCTTCTTCAAAAGCAGAGCCTTCAGGTCTTGTTGCCCCTGGGTCAAATTCATGATCAGCTCTTGGAACTGGGCGTTCTGAGCCTGGAGGTCCTTGATAGTCTGCTCGGCTGATGATTCAGGATTCATGATGATCGGCTGAAATAAACAGCGAAGGAGGGTAAGCAACCTGTCAAAGGGATACCTGCAATGCAATGTGATGTATGATATGCATGTAATGTTTTCAAGGACCTCGCGGGGTAAACAGAGAAACTTTATTAGCATTTGGAACCGGTAGCTTGATTGTAAGAACTTCATTTTGTTGAGAGTCCTTCATCAAGGGTCAAAGGCTCACCATATCCAGTGGGTCATAGCCCCTGACAACCTTAGCTAGAGGAAAATAAATCCTCTTTGCCCCTTGCTGGGATGGCTGATTTATCATGACCTGCATCACAAGCCCTTGAGATCCTTGAAATGGGTTAGGATGCATGCAATGGTATGCAATGGTATGATGTCATGCTATGCATGGGGTGATGAAGCTAAACCCTGCTATGAGTCCCAATTAAGGACTATAAACCAAAACCTGCAAGAAACTTGGTGAGCTCTGTTATGAGTCCTAATTAAGGACTGCAAACCAAACCTGCAAGAAACTTAGTAAACCCTGTTATGAGTCCCAAATAAAGACTATAAACAAAACCTGCAAGTAGTTCCTATGTCAGATAACAAGCATGCAAGTAGTCAAGTACAAAGGCACACAAGTCACACAAGAGAAGCCCTTAGGGTTTAGGCCAGCATGAGGTCTGGGTATTACCCTCTTGAAGTTGGTGGGTTCAACCTGTCCTATCAGAAGTAACCGGGTTCTAAGGTTCCCAATATCACGGGATTGCTTTCATTGTTCGTCGTTTCGATTTAGCCACTGAACTGGCGACCGAAATATTCCAAGAAAGCAACCCTCAATTGGGTGTAGTATCGAGTATCAACCAACCTCGGACTGTACCAAAGTCAGTTATCTCACTACCCTAAAGAGGCCAAGATAGTTCAATTAAGGTTCCTAAGGTCTGTTGATGCTTCACGACACCACGCGGAGGCCCCGTACTCTCCTTAACTGAACTCAAGGGTTACCGGTACACACCAAAGTGCCACATCAACGTAGCAGACTGTTTCAACCATGTCGGTATACCCCGCACAGTTCCCTCACAGCCTTGTTGCTACTTTCTAAGAAAGGTATCCCCCCAGATCCGGGTTTAGGATCTATAGAACTCCCAAGCAACCCACAATTTAAAGCACACAAGGAAAACAATTGAAAACATAGTTATAAGCTAGCCCTAAGGTACACCTCACTTTAAGGTCTCCCCAGCAGAGTCGCCAGTTCTGTGATCGGTGGATCTGGAACTGACTGTTTAACGCTGGTTCGCGAAATGTCGCGGAAGCAAGAGTCGCCACCGTCTTTTATTTTCTCCAAATGGAAAGGACAAAAGCACAGAAAAATTCCTTAAAGAGATTGCTCTCGGTTCGGGAGGTAGGTTATAGAAAGGGAAGGTGTTAGCACCCTTTCTATCCATGGTTATCCATGGGCTCTTAGATACTTGCTCATTGTGTTTTCAAAAATGGATTGTTTGCTTTTCAATTGTGGGTTTTAAAAAAGTTTCTTTGAAAATTTCAGTTCGACTCTTGTATCGGTCCTCAAGAGTGTTTGAAAAATTGCTTTCGAAAGCTTTTTGAAAAGGTGTCGGTGTGAAAAGTATTTTTGATTTGTTTTTGAAATTAGAGCAAGTATCTAGAGAACCTACCTACCCTAAGGAATTCGTCTGTGTAAATGTCCTTTAAAGTAGTGCCATCCCACCATTGAGAGGTAGGTAGCACCACCGTTGGAGGTGTTCGGGTCAATTCGAGGTTCGGGACATGGTGATCACCGGAGCAATAGGAAGACACCTTAGAAGCTACCCTCATGCCAGGTTCCCGGATCATGAGGACTTACTAAGACATCCTCTACTCGACGATCACCTTTCGAGGCAAGGCAACAGTGAGGCGTACCCTAGGGGTGGTGTGTGATTTGTGTGTCGTTTTCATTTATTTTTGTCTTTTGTCAAAGTGATCTATGCGTTTGTTTTTATTTTATCATTCATTCTTGCATGCATTTATTTAACAGTTAAAAAGATGCGGAAATTAAAAGTTCTAAACTATTACAAAGGCGCGGGTCCACATCGCCAAATTTAATCCAGGACCCGATTTGACAGAAAATAAAGAAGTAAAGTGCGAGAAATAAAATGTCCGAGTTTACAAGGCTTTGGGAGAATTACATTAATACTATAAGAAATAAAATAAAATGCGCGAATTGGAATTAAAATTGGAAGCGAGGGCGTTGGACCATTTTTAATGAAATTTAATTAAATGATTATTTATTGAAATAAAAGAAGTGTTTTTTAGGTTTTTTTACATTTATGAAATAAGAAAATTAAAATTAAAATTAAAAGAAACCCTAATTCTAAGTTATTTTTAATTATTTGAGAAAAATGTTAAAGTTTAACTCAATTTACTAAAGAATTTATGTACATGTTTATTTATAAAATAAATTAGTAATTAATAATAATAATAATGATGAGAAAATTATTTATTAAAAAAAATGATGAAAAAGTTAAAAAAACCTAATTTCTACATATTTAATTTATTAAAGAAAAATATTAAAGTTTTGAAACCTACATTAATCTAATTAATTGTTTAAAGTTTATTTACAAAAATAATAATAGTAAAATTAATATTAATAAAATAAACATTTTTTTGATTTTTTTGTATTTTATATTTATTATGAAAATTATTTTATGGAATTAAAAGAAAACAATTAAAAAACAATTAAAAGAATAAAAAGGAAAAACAAATAAAAATTAAAAATTGAGCAAACCATAGGGGGTGTCTGGCCCAAGGGGAGGTTTTTTGAAGTATTGACTCCTGAGTACCGTGGTCTGCATTCTTTGGCCATTGGATTGAGTTTCATGCATAAGTTGTTCTACTTTGGCCATTTGGCTTTTGGCTTTTGGCTTTTGGCTTTTGGTCATTTGTGTTATGGCTTCAACGTTCCCTTAATGTCTGGCTTAATGTCTGCCTCGCCATGTATTTGACTTTTGGCTTTTGGCCTTTTGGCTTTTGACTTTTGGCCATTTGGCTTTTGGCCTCAACGTCCCTTAATGAACCTGCATGGGATCCTGTCTAAACCTGTAGTGTTGAATCTCATGAAAACATTAAATAAAATCATAAAATGCAAATAAAGCCAATATATGAAGAAATTTAATGTTTAGGCACAATATGGCATGTATGAATGATTATACCCTCTTGATCATGGAGATCAAATCAACCTTACCCTTACTGGAAAAGTAGTGACATGAATGATTTTATGCCTTTTGGATCATGGAGATCAAGCCAGCCTTACCCTTACTGAAGAAGTAATAAGATGTTGGTTTGTAACTGAGATGGCTTGTTTGTAGTGAGAGAGGGATTTGTAATAAGGATTTCAAGGTTTTAGGGTTCTTGAAAGAGTTTGATATTCTAACAGTGTTGTGACAAGGTTTTTTCTCTCTTTTTCTCCCCTCTGTTCTCCTCTTTTTTTTCTTTTTTTTTTGGTTTGTGTGAAAAGAATGTGATTATATAATGAAAATTAGGGTAAAGCAAATGGGCTTTGAATGTGCAATTGGGCCTCCAATATTCACTTGAATTCGTCACTTTCCAGGCTAAATCGCAGGGACTTAAGTGCAATTTTTGAAGTTGAAATGTGAAAACAAAATGTAGCCTATATCGAGAACTAACTCCTGTCCGAAAATCGACTCAATCGGATAAACGGTGAATTAGTTATGAATTTTTGAAGTTTCAGCTCAGACAAACTTATTTTGGGCTTCAGTGTCGACTCTGACACGTTCTTCAATAAAAAACTGGTATTTATCGGTGCATAATTTGGTCTCGACTTTTGAAGCAAAGTTGTAGATCTATGAGTCAGGGACCTTGTGTAAAAATATGAGCCCAATCCGATAAAAATTGACCGAGTTATGAATTTTCGAAGTTTCGGCCCAGCTGAAATAATATTCAGCTTTCAGGATTTTCAGTGTGTCACGCACTCTGAGCAAAAAACGAAGGCCTTTTGAATACCGTTTGAACTCAATACCTTCTGTGAAAATGTAGTCAACTCAATTTGTGAAATTTTGGCACCGGAACCAGCTCGATACGATGAAAATCGACCAAGTTATGATTTTTTGAACATGACGCAAATAAACTTCTGTCACAAATTTTCTGCACGAAAATACCTGATAAATCCACATTTTTGAAGACCTTCTGATCGAAATTGGCTTCCAGCCGTGAGAGATGAAAATGTAGATAATGTCAAGACGGAATTTTGGCCACCGGAATGGGTTCAAAACGAGTCACGATCTTCAAGTTATGAATTTTTTAGCGCGTAAAAACTGCACTTTCAGCACACTTTTTCACTATATTTCTTCAAGAAAACTCACACATTCGGATACCTTCTTTAAAGAATTGACTCTTGAGCCGAACCTGAATTTGAGAATATGTTATCAGAGATATCTTGGCGAAAGAACACCTGAATATAACGCGCCGGGTTGGACTTGTGAATTTTCTTGAAATGTTTTGAGAAATATGGGAGGGCAAATTTTGGGGTACAACAGTAGGGTTACTTTTAAATGAAATCTTGGGTAGTAGGGCTTGAGAAGGAACATGGATAGTAGGGTTACTTTGAAATGAAAGCCTGGGTAGTAGGGCTTGAGAGGGAACCTGGATAGTAGGGTTACTTTGAAATGAAAGCCTGGGTAGTAGGGCTTGAGAAGGAACCTGGATAGTAGGGTTACTTTGAAATGAAAGCCTGGGTAGTAGGGCTTGAGAAGGAACCTGGATAGTAGGGTTACTTTGAAATGAAAGCCTGGGTAGTAGGGCTTGAGAAGGAACCTGGATAGTAGGGTTACTTTGAAATGAAATTCTGGGTAGTAGGGCTTGAGAAGGAACCTGGATAGTAGGGTTACTTTGAAATGAAAGCCTGGGTAGTAGGGCTTGAGAAGGAACCTGGATAGTAGGGTTACTTTGAAATGAAAGCCTGGGTATTAGGGCTTGAGAAGGAATCTGGATAGTAGGGTTACTTTAAAATGAAATCCTGGGTAGTAGGGATTGAGAAGGAACCTGGATAGTAGGGTTACTTTGAAATGAAAGCCTGAGTAGTAGGGCTTGAGAAGGAACCTGGATAATAGGGTTACTTCGAAATGAAAGCCTGGATAGTAGGGCTGTGAGAAGGAACTTGGATAGTAGGGTTACCTCGTTTGATCATGTAGATTAGTTGACCCGTTCTGGTTTCAGGAATTGATTTTTCCTTGGTTGCCTGCAGATATGACATGTATAACTGCTGGAATTGTTGATGATAAATGTCTTTCCTGAAAAGATAACAGGGTTAGTTATATGCGATGCATGAAATGCGTCATGAGATGATGTTCTCAAAATAAATTAGATTATGGTGTATGTGATATGTATGTGCAATGTCATGATGTATAAGCATGTTAGTTGTGACATATCTGAGTCTGAAAAAATAAATCCCTGACTGCTGCTGGGGAAAATAGCATTCCTGACTATTGTAGAGAGCCATGGCTTTTCTACTTCCGTTGGGGATGATGAGTGGAAGTGACTATGCTGGAGGTTCATTCCTTATTTACGAATGTTCTGTCGGGGAGAGACTCTGTTTAAGAATAACTCTGTGGGGAACAACTTGAAAGATGATTTTCCAATGACTGAAGTAATGGGCTATGTTGGGGATTGAGCTCCTGTATCCAGAGAAATAAACTCTGCTTGGGGAGTCAGAAACTTATGATGATCCACTTGTGATTATGAAATCCAACTGGGAGACATGGGTGTCGGGTTTTGGGCGACCCTGGCTGGGGAGATTACTTCCCGTTTTGAGAGAAACTGATATTAAGGCTTTGGTTACCTCTACTCTGTGGGGAGCATAGATATTGCAAGGTCACATGTACTGATGACTGTGCTCCAAAGCTGTCTCTACCCTGGTATCTGCTGGATAAGATAACTGTCAGATTTGACATTTCTGATCTTCTGTCCCTGTTTCTTAAGTTATGAGAAATTGTCTTTCTTTTTCCTATACAAACATTTGTGAACAACAATCATATTCAAGTGCATATGTCAAGAATGAATCGTTGGACGTTCTTGCAAAAACAAAAACAAAAAGGAAAAACAAATAGTTTTGTAAAATGACTTGTATTAATTTTGAAGTTGGCCTATAACAGACGTTTTTATACAAGGAAGCTGACGCTCTAGTAAGAGAACGCCGCCGTAAAAATGAAAGATATACAATATTGTGTACAACGAAAAGAAAACAGCTATGTGCAAAAATCCCATTGGGTTTCAAATCTGCTATTGCCGTTATGCCTTCAAGCGTCTCCTCACTTTGCTGCTTGTCTGAAACTGATTAGATTGATTGATGTCATTTGAACTTGATAGTTGATATCGAAGTCGTGTCGCAAGGTGATCCAATGGGACATAGTGATACACTTTTCATCCCTAACTTTTGCCTGGACCGCTCTTTCAGGTTTTCAGTCCACTGGGATACCCTTTTTTGCCCAAGTCGCCTTTTCAGGTTTTCGACTTGCCGGGTGTACAAATTTTTTTATATTTTCATCCCTTATTTTTGCCCGAACCCTTTTAGTTCACCGGGAAGCCCTTATTTTTGCCTAGGCCAGTCAACCTAGCAGGTCTTTGATCATGCGTAGTATCTTTTCACTATGTATGTATTGACAGGGTGAGGAAGGTCGTCACTGTCCATGGTGGTCAGAATCATGGCTCCACCTGAGAAAATGTTTTAACCACAAATGGCCCTTCGTATGTGGGAGGCCATTTGCCCCTGGGGTCACCTTGCGGCAGTATGATGCGCTTGATCACTAGATCTCTAACTCGATATTCTTGACGTCTGACTTTCTTGTTAAAAGCCTTGATCATCCGCTTTTGATATGTCTGACCATGGCAGATAACGGTAAGTCTCTTTTCATCGATGAGATTTAACTGATCAAGTCGGTTTAGGATCCAATCGTCTTCGTTTAGGTCTGCATCTCTTATAATCCTCAGAGAGGGGATCTGGACCTCAATAGGCAAGACATCCTCCATGCCGTATACCAGAGAATAGGGTGTTGCCCCAGTTGATCTGAGAGCTGTGGTACGATACCCGTGGAGAGAGAACGGTAGCATCTCATGCTAGTCTTTGTATGTGACTGTCATTTTCGGTATGATCTTCTTAATGTTTTTGTTAGCAGCTTCTACAGAACCGTTCATCTTTGGCCGGTAAGGGGAAGAATTGTGATGCTGAATCTTGAATTGCTCGCACAAGGCGGTGATTATAGTGTTGTTTAGATTCGTACAATTATCAGTGAGGATTCTCTCAAGGATACCGTACCGACAGATGATATTCTGTTTAATGAATCGGGCGACCACATTCTTAGTAACGGAAGCGAAGGAAGCTTCCTTAACCCACTTTGTAAAATAGTCGATGGCCACTAAGATGAAGCGGTGTCCATTGGCGGCCGTTGGCTTTATTTCCCCAATCATATTGATTCCCCACATAGTAAAGGGCCAAGGAGGCGTCAAGATGTTCAGAGGAACCGGGGGTACGTGCACTTTATCAGCATAAATCTGACACTTATGGCAAGTCCGAGAGTGTTGAAAGCAATCTGCCTCCATAGTAGACCAATAATAGCCTGCCCGCAGGATTTTCTTTGCCATTGTATGCCTGCTGGAATGGGTGCCAAAAGTGCCTTCATGTAATTCATCCATGATCCTTTCAGCCTCAACCTTGTTTATGCACCGAAGCAATACAGAGTCATGACTGCGTTTATACAAAATACCGTTACTAAGGAAGAACTTAACCGAGAATCTTCTTAGGAACTTCTTGTCATTTACTGAAGCTCCTTCTGGATACTCTTGAGACTCGAGATACCTTTTAACTTCATGGAACCAAGGTCGATCCACTACTTCTTCGGTACCGATCTCGTGACAGTAGGCTGGTTCATCCATCCACTCAATGGTGATTTGAGGAACCTCGTTATCCCAATTAAGTTTAAACATATATGACATTGTAGCTAGTGCGTCTGCTAGCTGATTTTCTTCTTGCGGGAAATGCTTGAAGGTAATCTCCTCAAAATGCGGTAACAATGTCAACACATGTTCTTTATAAGGGATAAGGTTGGGGTGTTTGGTGTCCTATTCCCCTTTGACTTGACTGATGACCAAAGTTGAATATCCAAATACATCCAAGGATTTGATCCCCAAGTCTATAGCAGCTTTGAGACCGAAAATGCATGCTTCATATTCTGCCATGTTATTTGTACAGTTGAAGCAAAGTATGGCAGTAAAGGGAGTATGACATCCCTCCAGAGATATGAGTACGACACTTATACCATTTCCAAGTGCATTAGATGCTCCATCAAAGAATAGGGTCCATCGGGATCCTTGTTCAGGTCTGTCATATGGCTTGATTTCTTTACAGTTGTCTAATGTCATGATGTCTTCATCCGAGAATTCAAACTTCATGGACTGATAGTCTTCCACAGCTTGGTGAGCAAGGTGATCAGCCAATACACTACCCTTTATAGCTTTCTGGGTAGTATACTGTATGTCATATTCTGTCAGGATCATCTGCCATCTCGCTATTCTCCCAGAAAGAGCAGGCTTCTCAAAGATGTATTTTATCGGATCCATTTTAGATATCAACAGACTAGTATGGGTCAGTATATACTGTCTCAGCCGGCGAGCAGCCCATGCTAGAGCGCAGCAAGTTTTCTCGAGCAGTGAATATCTTATTTCACAGTCGGTAAATTTTTTGCTCAGGTAATAAATAGCATGCTCTTTTCGACCAGACTCGTCATGATGCCCAATACACACCCCATTGAGTTTTCTAAAACAGTCAAATACAGGATTAAAGGCCTTCCCTCGACGGGGGTGGTAACAACACAGGGGGATCTTATAAATATTCCTTGATTTTGTCAAAAGAAAATTGGCATTCATCATTCCATTTGACTACTTGATCTTTCTTCAAGAGCTTGAAGATTGGCTAACAAGTAGCTGTCAGGTGAGAAATGAACCTGACGATGTAATTCAAACGTCTAAAGAATCCTCTGACTTCCTTCTCAGTATGAGGAGATGGAATTTCTTGTATTGCTTTAACTTTGGCAAGATCAACCTCGATACCTTTGTTTCTGACGACAAAGCCTAGGAGTTTACCAGACCGTACTCCGAACGTGCACTTATTTGGATTCAATCTCAACTTGTACTTCTTCAGCCTCTCAAACAGTTTATGTAAATGATCAAGGTGCTCTTCTTCCGTTTGCGATCTGGCTATCATATCGTCAACATATACCTCTATCTCATGATGTATCATGTCATGAAATAAAGCTACCATGGCGCGTTGATAGGTTGCTCCAACATTCTTCAGTCCGAATGGCATGACCTTATACCAGAAAGTGCCCCACTGTGTAACAAAGGTTGTTTTCTCCATATCCTCAGGTGCCATTTTGATTTGGTTGTAGCCTGAGAAACCTTCCATGAAGGAAAACACTTTGTGTTGTGCCGTATTATCAACTAGAATGTCGATGTGAGGGAGTGGGAAATCATATTTGGGGCTTTCCCTATTCAAATCTATGTAGTCCACACACATTCGCACTTTACCGTCTTTCTTGGGTACAGGAACAACATTGGCCACCCATTGGGGATAAGAGGTGACAGCAAAAAATCCAGCATTGAATTGCTTCATGACTTCTGCCTTGATCTTTTCTGACATATCAGGCCTCATGCGGCGATCCTTTTGCTTTACTGAAGGACAATCTTCCCTTGTAGGCAGACGATGTACCATAATGTCTGTATCCAGTCCTGGCATGTCTTTGTACAACCAGGCAAAGACTTCAACATAATCGTGCAACAACTGAATCAAACGTTCTTTGACATTAGGTTCTAAATTGGCACCCACCTTGACTTCCTTTTTATCCTCCTCAGTTCCTAAGTTAACTGTTTCAACCGGCTCTTCGTGCGGCTGAATGGTCATTTCTTCCTGTTGCAACAACCTGGCCAACTCCCCTGGCACCTCACAATCTTCCTCATTTTCGTCCTCGGCTTGGTAGATCAGACTTTCAAAGTCACAATTGGTCATAGTAGAACTGTTACCCATGGGATCCTGAGTGGATGTAGATCTGCATTTTAATATGTGAGTGTGTGTAAGAGCATAGCTATCTTTGAAAGAAATAAAATTTAAGAAAGAAAGACAAAGAACACAAAATTTGATGCAAAAACGTCCATGATTCATTAATGACATATGAGAATGAAGTGACAACCCTCACAAATGGACCGTTGCGCCTCAGGCAGGACACAAGGTTTTAAAAGTCTGAATTGTTTAAATATTACAAGCCTGAAAACATTAAAGGACAATTACTCTTGAATAAAAGTAATAGGAATGAAATCTTTGGCCTCCCAATTGTTAAGCCCTCCGCCGATGGTTGGAAAAATCCATTCGTCTATGTCACAACTGCCGTCATTGTCTTCTAATGAATTGACTCCCTGATTGCTGATACGCAGAGGTGGTTCCCCAGCGCGAGAACGTCGAACATCTCTTTGGGCCTCTGAAGTGAACCCCAACCCAAACTTGTCGGACTTGTAGGGAATATTCGGAAGCTGACCCCAGATGGTACACCCTCCTTCTTCAACTATTGCTCGAGCATCTTTCAAAGAGGCCATCTTCAGTGGAGGTCTGGTAATCTTCGGGACCTTTGGAGTAGACTTGGTTTCCGCGACTGTTGTCGGAACCTCCTCAAAGTTCTAACAGGGAGTCTCGATGAATTCACCATCCATTTCAACATACCTAAAAGAGTTCAAATGGCTAACCATGTATTCCTCCTCTCCGTGAACTATGACAATCTTTCCTTTAATCGGGTATTTTAGCATTTGGTGTAGGGTAGAAGTGACGGCACCGGCACCATGGATCCAGGGTCGACCCAACATACAAGAGTACGAAGGGCGGATGTCCATCACATAGAAAGTTGAGTCAACAGTCTGAGTCCCAATTTTTATGGGGATACTAACTTCTCTGTGCACTGTCCTCTTGGAGCCATCAAAGGCCCTCACTATGATGTTACTTGGTTTCAAGATAAGCCCCTCGCAATCCAGTCGGTCGAGAGCATTTTTGGGAAAAAAAATTCAATGACGAGCCGGTATCTACCAGAACGTGGGAAAGTGTGGTGCCCCTGTATTCAATGGAAATATGCAAGGCATCGTTGTGCTTCCTTTCCTTAGAGGTTAAATCAGCATCATAAAATCCCAATCCGTTATCAGCCGATAGACTGGCCACAAAGTTTTCAAATTGGTCGATGGAGGTCTCTTGGGGCACGTGGGCGGTCTTAAGAAACTTTACCAAGGCTTTGGAGTGGGCTCAGAACATAAAAGTAAGGACAACAATGATATCTTCGAGGGGGTCTGCCCCAATTGTTCGATAATGTTATAGTCACTTTTTTTGATTATCTTCAGTATTTCTTCTATTTCTTTTCTAGAAGCTTCAAGGATGATCTCGGGATGTTCTCTTGCTTGGGCAGGCTCAATCAAAGCATCTTTACCCCTGGTATCGGTAACAGGGATAACAGTAGGAGTATTGCTGGGAGTGTCAGTAGGAGTGGCAGTAGGAATGATCACAGGAGTAACAACGGTCTTCGAAGAAATATCAGGTGAGAAGACTCTTCCGCTTCTTGTTATTTTGCTGGTCCCAGTGATGTTACCAACATCGACATCAATATCTCTCGCAACTTTGTCTTTGACAGTCAACTGATCTTGCTTGACGCCATAGTAATAAACGTCAGCCTCATAACTCCAGGGAACAACTTTATCCGAAGAGTATGATATTGGTCTTGGCATAGTGATGATTAAAGGTGCGGATCTTGGGACAGATGTAATCCTGACAGGCTTTTGGTGGAGACCCTGGGAGGATTGTCGGAAATGGTGATTATCGAAACATCTTGATAAGAACTTTTGATAAGGGGTAGCTTTTCAAATAGGATTTCTTTGCTAGTCATCAGGCGTTGGATGCCTATCCTTAGTAACAAACAACCGTTCGGTAGAGACTTGCACAAGTGACAACTTTCATCGCAACCCGGAAACAGACTGACTTGCAGTAGATTCTGTTTAATGGTCAACAAAGGAGTAATTAAGTCATTCACGGAGGATACAAAACGATCATCATCAACGGTGTTGATACCTTGGCCATGTCTGGGCATTGACGCCGCAATTACATTAGGCATTTCCGGGAGATCAAACTCAATCTCTTTCGCATTGATAAGGTCTTGCACCTTATTCTTTAAGGTCCAACATTCATTTGTATCATGCCCCGGGCTTTTAGAATGGTAGGCACATCGAGCGTTTGGGTTATAGAGAGGAGAAGCGGTATTGGGGTTCTTGGGAGCTTCTTTAAAAGTTGTCAGATTGGTCCTCAAAAGGTGTGGCAAAATTTGAGACATGGTCATGTTGATCCGGGTAAACCGTCTCATGGGCGCTTCTGGTTTGCATTGATAATTTCGCTGCTGATTTGGCATAGGGTTAGATATCATGACAGCCCCTACCACCGGGTGACAATTAATTTTGTTTTGATTCCTATAGTCATATGCAACATTGACCTCTTTCTTTCCAACAAAAGGCTTCTTCGTTACGCTCGAGGATGCATCTCTTTGAATTTTTCCGCTTTTTATACCAGCCTCGACCCGCTCATCGGTCATGATTTATTCAGTAAACCCAGCTGAGGAACTCCCGATCAGGTGATTGAAAAATAGTCCTGACAAAGTGCCTAGGAACATATCCACTAATTCTCTGTCGGATAGAGGGGGCTAGACCCAGCCTGCGAGATCCCTCCACTTTTTAGCATAGGTTTTGAAACCTTCACCTGTTCCCATAGACATGCTTTCCAATTGCGTCCTAGTTGGAGCCAAATTAACATTGTACTGATATTGTTTGTAGAAAGAGGCGGCCAAATCTTCCCAATTGCGAACATTGGTCCCTTCCAATTGATATAACTAATCCAGCTGCATCCCAGATAAGCTCTCTTGGAAGAAATGCACCCACAGATTCTTGTCAGCCGTGTGGGGTTGAATCTTTCTGACGTATGACCTTAGGTGTAGCTTCAGGCAAGAGACACCGTCGTATTTGGAAAAAGTGGGGACCTTGAATTTTTATGGGATGACGACCCCTGAGATGAGTCCTAATTCTTCAAAGTCCAAACCGGGTACCCTCTGAATCTCCATAGCATTCAAACGATCCTCTAGCTGTTTGTATTTATCATCGGCAGGAGGATATAGTTCCTCAGAGTAATCAGGCTCTTCCTCTTCCTCTTCCTCGGATGCTGGGTCGTTGTTCACTTCCTGGGTTTGATTATCTCCTTCGCTTGATGATGTCGCAAAGTCCAAAGTTCGTCTGTCCTGTCCTTTAAACCTCCTCCCCATGATCACAACACCAGTTGATTTCTTCACCTTCTTCTTCTTCTCTTTGGCCAACAGAGTCTTCAACTCCTCTTGTCCTTTTGTCATAGCCAAGAGCATTTGTTAAAACTGGGCGTTCTGCGCCTGAAGATCTTTCACAGTCTGTTCAACATCCATCTTACTGAAATAAACAGTAGAAGGATAAGGTGACCTGTTATGAGAAACCTGTATGATGTTATGATGAATGAAGATGCAATATGCAAATGATTTCAAGGAAAATTAGAGATTTAAATTTGTTCAAACCAAAAGGAACACACGTCATATTAATAAAACCAAGTTTGAATACATCATGCCTCTTTTGGGCTTACAATGAAAGAAACATCAAAACTCCTAAGACAAAAAGACCGATCGCATCCTCTTTGGAGCAATGTAGGCATTCAGGTTTTTCTCTTCATGAAGTAGCTTGGTGAGCTCTAGAACCTTCTTCTCACTGGCGTAATACTGGGCTTTAAAGGTGTCTCGCTCTTCCTTCAATTGAACCCAAGCTTTCTGCAGGTCTTCGAGAGAGGTAGGCATGTCAGGATGAAGAACAGTGTATGGGACGTCTCCTTCAATAACAGGCTCAATGATGACAGGAAGGATGGAAGGGTAAGGCATCAAAAGACTCTGAGCGCGAGCCCGTACCAACTTAAGGTAAGGCTCAAGAGGGATAGAGTTTTTGTGTCCCAAAGTCCTACTGTCCACCTTGTTCACCATTCCCCAAGCACGTGTAAACCTCTGGCAGTAACCTTGGTCTTCTTTGTCGTAGTCGAACACCAGACCTTGGATGAGAATCTCATGAGGGCCGTCTCTTAGGGCATACCCAAACTGTCAAAGAGCTAAGCAGGGGTTGTAGGTGATACCCCCCCTAATACCAAGCAGAGGTACATTAGGGAACTCCTCACAGCGGTCAACGATAGAGACATCTTCTAAGGATCTTGAACACCAACGAATATCAGAGTGGGTGAGAGACATCATCCTTTGAGACCAAGTCAGTCTTTGCTCATTCTTCAATGCTGACTGAGGAAGGTGTGAAGTGAACCACTTAGCGAGTATGGGGATACAACACAAAGAGTACCTCTTTTCTTCATGGTTCGGCTATGAAGGCAATGCAAGATGTCTCCTAGTAAGGTAGGTATAGGATTGTGAGAGAGAAAGACTTTGATGGTGTTGACATCTATGAATTGGTCTGAATTGGGAAACAAAACCAAAACATAAATGAGAAGAGCCAGGATGTCTTCAAAATCTTGGAAATCCATGTCGTCCCAGAATGAACGAGCTTTCTCCAATATAAAATTGGCTAGGAAACCTTGGAACCGCTTCTTGTTTCCCAATTGGCTATGATGTCGGCCCTCTTCACATGTAAGGCTTCGGCGATGACTTCAGGTTTTGGAATCCCTTCTAGACCGGTGAACGGTATCTGATCAAGCACGGGCACCCCTAAGAGTAGAGATAACTCTTCCAGTGTAGGTACCAACTGATAGTCCGGGAAAGTGAAATAATGATGCACGAGATCAAAGAATTGGAATAGTACACACATCATCTCTTCTCAGAAGTTGGATGTAGCCAAATTGAGGAGTCAACCATATTTATTGGTAAAAGGAGAATCCCCGGGAACTCTTGAGGCTAACTCTTGAAGCTGGGGGTGTGCTTTTACAAAGCTGATTCGGATGGTGTTTCTTCGAACATAATTCATGACCTACAAAACAAAAACAAAGATAAACTTCTAAATCCTTGAAATGGTTAGTGAGCATGCTCATGATGCTTATGATGTTTATGATGTTATGTACAAGTATACACATACAAAGCAAACAAATCCCTATGTTTTAGGCTTTCATGAGGTTTCATAGGTAAGTACCCTCTTGAAGTTTAGTTGGCTAAACCTGTCCTAGCAATACTGATCGGGTTCTAAAGGATCTCGATATCACCGACCTTTCTCTTAGGCATTGTCTCAACACAACAATCTTTTCTTACGGCCGAGATATACCAAAAGTCTAGCCTCAATGAGTGTAGTATCGAGTATCAACAAATTTTCAGCTCTACACCGAAGCCGACTATCTCACTACGTCCTAATGGCCAAGTTTGTTCAATTAGGGTTCTAAAGACAATTAATTCTTCATGACGCCACTCAGCGGCCCCGTATTCTCCTCGATTCACCACGAGGGATATCGATACCCACAAATGCGTCACACTAACATAGCCATTATTTCAACCGTATCGGTCTATGCCGTAGAGTTTCCACAATCTATTACTATTTACCTAAAAAGGTGTCCTAAATCCGGGTGGAGGATAAAAGCAAGCCCAATACAAAGAACTAAATATAAGGCACACAAATCAAATAATGAAAGCAAGTAAAGGTGATGTAACCCTAAGGTAACCTCACTTTTAAGAATTTCCCCAGCAGAGTCGCCAGTTCTGTGATACGATGGGAGAACAGACTTGAGGTTTTGCGTTTGTGTTTGCAAATGTTGCAGTTTAGCAAGAGTCGCCACCTATTTTTCTTTTATCCAAAAAGGAAAGGTGAAAAAGCACAGGAAAGACCTTTAGAGATGTTTTTGAGTTCGAGGGGTAGATTATGAAAAGGGAAGGTATTAGCACCCTTTCCATCCATGGTTTTCCATGGGCTCTTAGTTACTCACTAGATTAACTTGCTTTTGTTTGAATGTGCTTTGTGATGTGGGTTTTGAAAGTGTTTTGAAAATGTCTTTGTAGTGGTTCTCGTTTCTATAAGAACGCGTACAAAGTTTTGTTTTGAAAGATAGTTCAAAGACGTGTTTGTGGATTGAGTTGTGGGGAGTGGTTTTCGGAAAGATATTTTGCAATGGTTCTCGTCTCTATAAGAACGTATACAAAATGTTTTATCTTTTTGAAAATGTTTTGAAATGAGAGCGTTGGTGTGTAAAAGTGTTTTTGTCATGAGCAAGCGAGTAACTAGGCGCGAATCTACCTACTCGAAAGGTCTCAAATGTGCTTTTCCTTATCCTTTAGATATGACTATCTTACCATTGATTTGGTAAGAAGTCCCATTGTTGGATGTGAAGGGACGAGTGTAGGGACGTTTGTATAGTCATAGAAGGCAACTCATGGAATGTTTTAGCAATGTCATTTTAGGGGCTAGATCGTTTACCGAAGGCAACATCGAGGGTTATCAAGGGACTACGATATTTTATCGAGGGTCTTTGCTAAAACGCTCATGTTCGAGGTACGTGACTATTTTTCCGATAGGCAACGAAATAAGGTTACCCTAGAGGTGTTAGTGTGCAAGTGTATTAGTTTGCATGCATTTTATCTTGTATCTGAAAGTCATTTATTTGTTGATTTTATCTTCCCATGCATCCTATTTACTAGCAATATATGAAAGGCAAGTAAAATGCGGAAAGTAAAATCTAAGCTATTACATCACTTTAGGGGGATGGGGGTACAATTTAACAATGGGGATGAAGTAGAAACTAAAATATTATAACCATATCGAATGGTAATGAAAATAATGTGAAAATAGTGTAAAATAAAGGTAAAAATGCATTTTGAACTGCTATGTGTCGACCCATGCTGCTATGCATCGACACATAGCTTTTTCCTTGTTCCTGTAAAACAAAATTAGTTCAGTATGAGTCGACACATAATGGGATGTGTCGACTCATAAAACTTCTTGCATCGATGCGAAACTCGTATGTATCGACTCATAGACTTTTCAAGCTTCTGTTTTGTCACCTGAAATCAGTATGGATCGATGCATGGGGGTTATGTGTCGACTCATACCCTGTTTTTTCACTAGGATGAGTCGACACATGAGTATATGTGTCGATACATGCTATATTTTCCTGCCTTAAACATTGTTTTGCTGTCCATTCATGTCAGTTTACAAGATATGATTGATAAACATGAACAACAAGTGATTGAATAAGCCTAAACCATAAGCAAATGACTAGTTCAAAAGGATAATAAAGTAACTACATCTTGTCTTCAAAACAAACAAATCATTCATGATGTATGAAGGGATATCAAGTCAAGAAGACTTACCTTTGGGCTGCACTGGCTGTTTTAAATCTGAATGCTTTCCCAAATATTACGATGACCTCAATGGATCTCCAGAAAGCTACTACAAACTGTTGAACTAAGTTAGGTTGTACTGGAATGTTATGATGTTTTGAGGGTGAAGAATGATAGTACTACAGGGACTATTTTTATGCTTGGACCCTCTTTGTATCTAACGAGTTGTTTGGTTTATGGGAGAGTTTGTATGGTGGAATAATGGGTTGGGGTTCTGTTTTGAATAAGAACAGAACTGGTTTTTTGAATGAATGAGTCACGTTTACAAGGGATACTGTTTTTCTGTTCAACAAAAACTCTCTATGCTCTCTCCAAAATTTTACCTCTGAAATCCCACCTCTCAAATTCAACCTCTAAAATCTAACCCCTTTGTCTTATGAGACAGTCCTCTTTTGTAGACCTTTGACTGTGGTTTAGGGGGGAAAACACATAAGTTATTTTGAATTGTTTTTGCTTACTGCTTTGACACTTTCTTCACACAATTTTCCTTTGCCATTTTGGTGCAATTTTGGGGTTGTTGTGATGCTGACTTAGGCAGACTGCATAGACCAGTTTTGGACTGTATTGGGCAGCATGCATACTTGGGGTGCAGCATAGCACAAGCTTTCTTGCAGGGCCACATGGGGTGTTGTGGCAATGTGGCACATCACTTTTTTTTTTTAATTTTGAACAGTATGATTTGTAGCATGTCACAAATTTGGTCTTGTGGAATATTTCAAGCACATTATATCAAGGGCCAAAACATTGTGACAAGGTCTTTTAAGAAAATTCAATCAAGGCATAGTTTTAGAATTTGTAATTTTTTCAAAAATACCACTTTGTAATAACTTGAATTATTTGCATCATTTTGAATTATTTGTAGTAAAATGCCATGAAGCAAATGAAATTAACCAAGTATAGAAAATACTTAGAAGAATTTCAAAGTCTTGCAAAGTTGGATTTTTTATTCTCTTGATTTTGATGATCAAACTTCATTTTTTGGATGTCTTGACATAATGTGCATTTTTTGGGACTCAAATTTGGTCAAAAAGTCAAAGTTTGACTTTTTAACGTCCGGTTGACTTTTTCTAGCTGAAACTCTAATTTTGCTCATTTTGCCCCCTTTTGATAATTTGAATGATTCTTCTTAAAAAAATATGATCCGAGGCTTGAAATTTGACTGAGGTAATTCTAAAATTCCTTGAGAAAAGAGAGGGCAAATTTTGGGGTACAACAATAACAATCACCAACTTTCACTGACGGTGACCTACCAACTTTCACTGATGGTGACCTACCAACTTTCACTGAAGGTAGAGAGAAAATATATCATAACATCATTGTTCACTGACGATGAACTACCAACGTTCATTGAGGGTAGAAAAAAGATAACAATCACCAACTTTCACTGATGGTGACCTACCAACTTTCACTGAAGGTAGAGAGAAAATATATCATAGCACCGCCGTTCACTGACGATGAACTGCCAACGTTTACTGAGGGTAGAAAAAAGATAATAAGTTTCCCCAAAATTTTTGAATTTCACCTAGACCGGGTCTTAACTTCTTCTTTAACCAAGGCATTCCGCCTGGAAAGGGTAATATATGAGTTGTCTCAAATAAAGAGACTACCACTTACAGAGATTTCACAATGAATTGTCTATGAGATATTGAACGACTGGCCATCCACTGGAGTAATTTGGCAACAAACTGCAAACTATCCACTCATAGAGAAGATAGCAAAAAATAATGTCGACTTTTACGGGGAAGTACAAGTTGCTCAAATAAAGAGACCTGCTGTTTGCTATTATAGGAAGGATTGTAAAAATGACTTTCTGGGGAAAGCAATATGGCTTCCTGGGGAAAGAAATATGATTTCCTGGGGAAATGCCAACATATTCCTGCTGAGGAGATAAAGTCTTCTTGTGCAAAATAAATGCACATTCTCAAACCAAAACTCGAAGCTTGCAGAAATCCAAAGTAATAATATTGCAGGGAAACAAAGATTCAAACCAGAAATAAACTGGAGTAAAACAGTCTACCAAAATACATTCTTTGAGAAATAAACTCAAGAGGGAAACCTAAATCATCGAGACAAAGAGCTGTGTAGGAAGGCTAAAGCATCCACGAGGGATAACTCAGTGGGGAAATTGAAAGAATATACACTTTCTGCTTAAGGCCAAAACTCTATTGGGGAGAGGATAACACAACTCTGCAAAGCAGGGTGATATGTCAACAAAATATTAACGAATGTGAATGAGCAATGATTTGCTAAATTTAACTATGTATGATGTATGTATGAATGTATGAGTGTTATCATGTATATGTTGACAAAACAAACATATAATACTAGGAATAAACAAACAAAACCAACTTGAGTGCACACAACACTCAGCCAAAACACGTCCAAGACGATCATCCCAAAAGAAAAATAAGCACCAACTGAGGAAGCAAAATCCTATTTCTCGGTTTAACTTCACTGGGGTGGAACATAATCCGGAAGTAAACAAATCATAGCGTCAAAACAGTAGAGATACATGGATATAACATCCTTCTCCAGGCTCCCCCGGGGAATAGCACTCAGACTTCAATGGGGAAACAAATGCTTTCACGGTCCACACTTCTATTGGGGATTACAATACTGATTTCAAACAAGGCAGATGGAAACCATATCGGAAAAACATCGACAAAGGATTTAGAGCTGACTTTATTGGAGAAATATCATACAGACTTTACTAGGGGGGATAGTGCCTCATCATCGAGATATTAATGGGGGACCTCGTGCTGACTCCATTGGGGAGGTCAACACCACATTGAAGAGAGGAAACTAAGATACATTCTCGATTGGGGAAATCATAGATACGTTCTTCAATATTGATAGTAAGTATTGCACCAACTTCTCTGGGGGAAAATGACTTTTATCAAGTGAGCGAAGCCTTCACTGGAGAATTTTGAATTGAGTCTTCCTATCATACAAACTCAAAAGGAAGAAAAAATGAACAAAGACTTGACTGGGGACACTGGAGTCACAAACCCAATACATCGAAAATGTCCTGAGAAAACCTTTCCGAGGGAAACAAAACTTCTCAAAACTACTGGAGTTCGTCCATTCCTGGGATCACCACTTTTGTTTTCCTCTTGAATCACAAAATCTAAAGTAAAAGTAAATTGTAAATTCTTTTTGAAAAGAAATTTTGTTATTTAATCTTTTCGCTTTGAAACTTATTATCAATAATAAATGGAGTCTTTGTAATCTGAATAAAATAAGAAATACAAAGAATTAGGTAAAAGCTCAAATTTTATTGATAGAATGGTAGTCTGCGAATGTCGAGACTCCATGGATGATTACAAAGTTCATAAAATGGTAATATATAATGGAAAAGATACATTGAGATACAATGACCACTATCCCCTCTAACAACTTTTGAAATCCTGAGCAGTAGCTTCTGTTGAAGTATGGTGAGGATCCAAGAAGATTGTTTCTTCAATGATCAAGTCTTGTTTGATGTAGTTACTTGCCAAGAAAGTCCCTAACTTTTGCCTAAGCTGCCCTTGCGGGTTTTCAACTTAGCGGGAAATTTTATTTTGTTTATGTCTCTAATGTTTGCCTAGACCTCCGTTTCAGGTTTTAGGCCTACCGAGACGCTCTTTTTTGCCTAAGGCGCCCTTTCAAGTTTTCAACTTAGTGAGCTGTTCTTTTATTTCTTTAGACAAAGTATTTCTTGACTGCATCAGCATTCATGGGACGTGGGAACTCCTCGCCATCCATAGTTTCAAGAATTAATACGCTGCCCGAGAAGGCTTTCTTGACAACATACATGCCTTCAAAATTGGGAGTCCACTTGCCCCTAGAATTAGCATTAAAAGACATGATCTTCCTGAGCACGAGGTCGCCTTCTCTGAATTCACGAGGTTTGACCTTCTTATCAAAAGCTTTCTTCATCCTCTTCTGATATAACTGCCCATGACATAAAGCTATCATTCTCTTTTCTTCGGTCAAATTCAATTGGTCAAACCTATTCTGGACCCATTCAGCCTTTGACAACTTGGTTTCCACTATCACACGCAAAGAGGGAATCTCAACCTCGATTGGGAGCACTGCTTCTATTCCATACACAAGGGAGAACGGGGCCGCTCCTGTTGAAGTGAAGACAGATGTCCAATATCCATGCAAAGCAAAAGGGAGCATTTCATGCCAATCTTTATAAGTAACAACCATCTTCTAGATAATCTTCTTGATATTCTTATTAGTAGCTTCAATAGCCCCATTCATCTTCGGCCTGTACGGAGATGAGTTATGATGGACAATTTTGAATTCTTCACAAAGTTCTGTCATCATCTTGTTGTTTAGATTCAAGCCATTGTCGGTGATAATTCTGCTCGGCACACCATACCGACATATAAGATATTCTTAATGAAGCGCACAACCACCTGCTTGGTAACGTTAGCATATGAAGCAACTTCCACCCATTTGGTGAAGTAATAAATCGCTACCAAAATAAAACGGTGTCCATTAGAAGCTTTGGGTTCTATCATCCCAATCATGTCAATACCCCACATAGAGAAAGGTCACGGGGAAGAGATCACATTGAGAAGTGTAGGAGGCACATGAACCTTATCTACATAAATCTGGCATTTATGACACTTATTTGCAAATTTGTAACAGTCAGATTCCATCGTCAGCCAATAGTAACCTGCCATTAGCATCTTTTTATCCATCAAATGCCCATTGGCATGAGTGCCAAATGAACCTTCATGAATTTCATGCATCAACATGTCTACTTCATGTCTATCCACACATCTGAGCAAAACCATGTCATAATTTCTCTTGTACAACACGTTTTCACTGAGGAAGAAACTGCCTACCAATCTTCTCAATGTCTTTCTATCTTTATTCAAAGCACTAATCGGGTATTCCTGAGTCTGAAGAAAATGCTTGATATAATAATACCAAGGTTTCTCATTTGCTACCTCCTCTGTTGTAAACACATGAGCGGGCCTATCCAATCACTGAACTATAATTCGAGGTATATAATTCCAAGTATTTACTTGATACATAGAAGCCAGAGTTGCCAAAGCATCTTCCATTTGATTTTCGTCTCTAGGGATGTGATGGAATTCAACTTTATTAAAGAAAGGTAACAATCTTCTAGCATAATCTTTGTAAGGGATCAAGCCGGGGTGGAGAGTATCCCACTCTCCTTTAATATGATTTATTACCAAAGCTGAATCACCATACACATCTAGAATTTTAATTCTGAGATCAATAGCTTCCTCGAGACCCATGATGCAAGCCTTATATTCTGCCATATTATTAGTACAATCAAATGTCAACCTTGCAGTAAAAGGAATGTGTGATCCATGTGGAGTGATGATCACAATACCAATTACTTTACCATAAGCATTCACAACTCCATCAAATATCATACTCCAGCGAGATTCAGGATCAAGACCTTCCTCGGGCAATGGTTCATCACAATCTTTCACTTTCAAAAACATCACACCCTCATTAGGGAAATCATACTTCACAGACTGGTAATCATCAACTGGTTGGTGAGCAAGATAATCTGCCAACATGCTGCTTTTAATAGCTTTTTGAGTGCGGTATTCAATGTCATATTCAGATAACAGCATCTGCCAGCAGGCAATTCTTCCAGTAAGAGTAGGCTTTTCAAAAATGTAATTGATTGGATCCATTTTGGAGATCAACCAAGTAGTGTGATTCAACATATATTGCCGCAAACATTTTGCCGCCCAGGCCAGAGCACAACATGTCTTTTCCAGCATGGAATACCGTGACTCACAATCAGTAAATTTTTTACTGAGATAATAAATGGCATACTCTTTCTTCCCAGTTTCATCTTGTTTTCCCAGAATACAGCCGATGGAATTATCTAACACTATCAAATACATAATCAATGGTCTTCCTTCAACAGGAGGGAGCAAGATAGGAGGTTCAAGCAGATATTCTTTAATACTTTCAAATGCCCTTTGGCAGTCATCTTTCCATACATAACCTTGATCTTTCTTAACAACTTAAAGATCGGTTCACACGTTGCAGTCATGTGGGAAATAAATCTGGAAATATAATTCAAACGCCCGAGGAACCCTCTGACTTGCTTTTCAGTTCTCAGTGCTGGCATCTCTTGAATTGCTTTGACTTTATCAGGGTTAACTTCAATCCTTTTCTGGCTGACAATGAAACCCAACAATTTCCATGATTGAACACCGAAGGTACATTTATTTGGATTCAAGTGGAGACGATACTTCCTCAAACACTGAAACAAATTAAACAAATCTTCTACATGCCCTTCTTCAGTCTGGGATTTAGAAATCATATCATCAACATATACTTTAATTTCCTTGTGCATCAGATCATGGAATAAGTTTGTCATAGCCCTCTGGTGCGTTGCACCAGCGTTCTTCAACCCGAAGGGCATCACTCTGTAATAGAATGTTCCCCAGGGTGTGATAAACATTGTTTTTTCCATGTCCTCAAGAGCCATCCTTATTTGATTATACCCGGAAAATCCATCCATGAACGAGAAAACCTTGAATTTTGCTGTGCTATCCACTAACATATCAATGTGTGGTAATGGAAGATCATCTTTTGGACTAGCTTTATTTAGATCTCTGTAATCTACGCACATGCAAACTTTTTCGTCTTTCTTCGGTATTGGGACAATATTGGCAATCCAGAGGGTACACTGGTGTCACAAGAAAACCGGCATTAATCCGCTTTAGAACTTATTCTTTGATTTTTACTGCCATATCGGGTGAGTTCTTTGCAACTTCTGTTTGATTGGCGGATACTCTGGCTTCAGCGGCAAATGGTGCTCTACAATATCTGTGTCTAAACCAGGCATATCTTGGTAAGACCAAGCAAAAATATCCATATACTCTTTCAACATCTCAATCAACATGCTCTTTACATCAAGATGCATTAATGCTCCAATCTTGACTTCCTTCGGATCTTCTTCTGAACCCAAATTGATTACTTCCAATGGCTCTTTATACGGCTGAATGGCATTCTCCTCACGCTCAAGCAACTGTGAGACCTCTTCTGGAATCTCATCATAGTCTTCTTCTTCGGCCCCATACACAGGACATTCAAAGTTGGGAGAGGGTGCAGTGTCATTGTCTTCAACGAGTTTTTTAATTAATCTGCACATATGATTTATGATTGTTTTTAGAAACTGACACATATAACAAGTTGTGATACGATGGGAGAACTGACTTGAGGTTTTTGCGTTTATGTTCGCAAATGTTTCGGTTTAGCAATAGTCGCCACTGACTTTTTATTTTATCCTAAAGAAAGGTCAAAAAGCACAGGAAAGACCTTTGAGATGTTTTCTCGGGTTCGGGGAGTAGATTATATAAAGGGAAGGTATTATAACCCTTTCTATCCATGGTTATCCATGGGCTCTTAGTTACTTGCTTAGATCACTTGCCTTTGCTTTTCAATTGTTTAAAATGGTGCTTTGTGTGTGTGGTTTTGAAAATGATTTGAAAAAGATGCCTTGTCTAGGCAACCTTTGTAATGATTCTTGTTTGAATATATACAAAGGTGTGTGTCTTTTTGAAAAGATATTCCAATGTTTTGAAAGTTGTTTTGAATTTGTTTTGAAATTGTTTTGAAGTTGTGTTGTGAAGTGTGTTTGAAAATGGCAAGGATGTTTTGCAAGATTTTGATCAAGTAACTAAGAGTTGTCTACCCTATTTTACTCAAAGGTCTCTCGTATGTTTTTAACCCTTTTAACAGTGTTGTTTCACCATTGTATTTGGTGAACAACCTTGTGTTAGGATGTTAAACAGGACAGGCGCGGGTCATTGTGTAGACCATGATAGCAATTGTGTCAAGTATTTTTGGCAATTTTCTTGAGGGACTTGATCATTTTTCTTAGGCAACTCAGATAGCGTCATCGAGGGACTATGATCTTTTGTTTTGTTTTTGTTTTGCCAAAGTACTTGACATGCATACCATGGCCCATTTTTGAAGGCAACAAGTGGATTGTAACCCTAGGGGTGCAAGTGTGCATAGTGTTTGTTTTTCATGCATTTTTATCTTTTGATTAGGTCAAACTATTTGTTGATTTTATTTTGCATACAAACCCTGGGTCTAATCATGGCATAATTGAAAACATTTAAAGGTGCGAGAATTTAAATTCTACACTATTACAACATGATATAGGGAGGGGTACAAATTTGAATTGGGGATTACTTTGCAAGAAATTAAATTCTAAATTATTACAACCAAATTGAATGGGTGAGGCACAATACAATTAAATTTACAATATTTAAATAAATACAATAAATAAATATTAAATAAAATTTATTATGCAAAAAAATGTTTTTTATGTATGAAAAAGTATTTTTAATGTGAAATGCAAATAAATAAAAAGTCAATTTCAATTATTTTGTTTTTTTAGGGCAAAACCCTAATTTCTTAAATAAATAGTATTATTTATTAGTTACATACAATAATGTATTAATTTATACAAAAATAAAGTAATATTAAAAAAAGGGTATTTTTAGTATAAAATATTAATAAAAATAAAATGTATTATTTTTGTGTTTTTTTGTTCTAATTATTTAATAAAATATATTATATATGTATATATATATATGTATTAAATATATTAAGTGTGTATAAAAATAAAATAAATTATTTACAAAATGTGTATATTTTAAGAAAATATTTTCAAATATGTATAAAAATAATAAATAAAAATAAAATTATTTTTCTACATTATTTTTACATTTAAACAAAAGTAAATATAAAGTATTTAATGTATTAATACTAGAAACAATTAAAAGAAATACCAAATAAATACAAAAATTTATGAAAATATTTTTTAAGTATTTTTTATATTAGAAAATAAAATATCAAAATCAGAAATGAAATAAAAATGCAAAAATGACAAATATACAAGAAATGGGCCAGGGAGGTGTAAAAAGAAAAGAGGGGGGGGGGGGGGGTGCCAAAAGCAAGCCTGTACAGGCCCAGCCCAGAAACAACTTCATCTTCTTTCTTTGAACAGAAACACGCGCGCTCTGTATACAAAATGCTATCTCCTGATTCCTTGCTTTTTTGACAAAACTCATAACATGAAACTTGTAGAGCATCAAACAACGAATATAACCATATAAAAAACTTAAGCTAACTCTCAAAGACCAGAGATAATTTATCTGGCCCTAATTCTTAACCTAGTTTTTTCAGAAAGTTCATGAACACAATTCTCCTAGCACGGTTAATATAAATGAAAACTAAGCACATGTATGGTTTCAGGGCTATGAATGCAACCTCTTTCATTCACAAACCTAAGTCTAATTATTCCTAAATAGAGAGATAGAAGTTCATGAAATACCTGTTTCAGTTGACTTCGAGCTGGACAATGCAACAACTTCCAAGGGTGCTTGAGTTTCTTTTGAGCTTGCCTGAGGTCCACTGAAGCTTTCCCAATGCTTGGCTTGTTTTGAAGTAGCCTGAATCGTGCTACAAAACTCAACCTGCAAAGCTTTGAAACAAAAATGGCAATGTATGTTAATAGTGTTAGAACTAGTAATGGAGGTCTGGAATAGTTCAGGTGAGTTGAATGGAAGGTATTGGAACAAGTTTGAGGCAAAACACACGAGGGAAAGTGGAGATGGAGGTGGTTCTGCAGGGCTTGCCCTGTTTTGCATAAAAATGGTGATTTTGTGTTCAAGGAGGTTTGAGTGGTGAAGAGCTCGTGTTTATGACTCAGAGGGTTGTGTGAAATGTGTTTGCAATGTTAGTGTAAGCTGACTATGGCTGGTTTTTGAGTTGGGAAGATTTTGGACAAATTTCTTCTTTGTGAAGCAAGAGTGTGTAACTTGTCAATACAGGCCTGTAATCCCTATCTTGTATGCTGCATCCTTTTTCCTTGATACTTGAAATTTGTGGATTTGATCTTGCCTCAGAGATATGGCCCCATGCCTCATAGATCTTGGTTTGACATAAAGTATAACTTTTCAAAAATGGCAATATACCTTTTTCTAAATAGGGATTAGTTTTGTGTGCAATGTCCAAATGGCCAAGATAATTCATTAGCTCAGTGTATTTGAATTCAATTAAGGAGTGTAAAATGGTTTAGAGGCCTGCCAACAAGTACAAAGCATGCTGGTTTGAAAATGAAACTTGTATGAACATGTATTGGCCATGGATCAAAGTGAGTTTTTACCAACTTCAAGCATTCGATTCTCCCTAACCACAAAGGTGTTTGAGGAGTTCTTGGACAATTTGGAAATCTTGAAACATGTACTATAATCCATATTTGAAATGCAACTTGAAACTCCAAGTGGAACTATGTGAAAAATGGCCAACAAGATGGGTCAAAATCCTACCTAAATTAGGGCAAAATTTCTCTAAGTTAAAAGTTTTAGGTACCCTTGTTCCAAAAATCATAACTTGAGATACAAGCCTCTTTTGAGAAAAATTTATGAATAAAAGTTGTAGAATTTGTGATGGACTACAACTTTCATGTTGCAAGTTTTGTTTGAATCCATTTTTATCTTGGTGAAAAAATGGGACAAAGTTAGGAAAAAATAAGAAAATTTTATAACTTAGAAAAATTCTAAGTTATGAAAATTTTCCATTTTAAACCCTAATTTGCATTTTTGGGTTTCTTGATGAAAATTTTTCATAATTTGACATGTCTTGATGAAAAATGACCTTTGGCACTTGATTTTGACCAAAAAGTCAAAGTTTGACTTTTCAGTATATAGTCAAATTTTGATCAGTTGATTGAAATATTCATCTGTTAATCCTATGCATTTGAGATCTTTTGAACTTGTCGAATGGGTCAAGACAATGTCATTGAGTCCTTGAGTCCATGGTTGAGCTTGATTTGCCCTTGTCTAGGTCAAACAGTAAAAAATTGCCTTTGTACAGTCAAAACCCTAAAATGACCATTTTGCCCTTTTGGTGATCTGATCAAATTTCTTGTGGAATTGTGATCCAAACTTGATCAAATGGTTCATATGAGTTCATAATATTGATTTGAATCAAATTTATGAGGTTTGACTGTCAATTGGCCACAGTTGACTTAATCCCTAATACAACTGATTTCTAGGTCAACTGTCCAATTGACTGGACAAAAATTTGAATCAAGGCTTGAAACTTGGTATGGACAAACTTATGAGTCCAACATGAAGTATGAAAGTCAATTTGGGAATTGTAGGTCAAAACATCACTGTGCAAACTCAAACCTTAATTTAGGTCAACAGTGCAAGGAGGTGTCTTGAGCAGAGCATACCCTAGCTTGATCTTGAGTTCCAAGAGTCTTGTGATGAAAAATGTTGATGAAATGAGAGGGAAAATTTTGGGGTACAACACAAGTGATCATGCAGATTGAATTTCAATTATTATTTATTTTGAAAGGTTTTTTTTTCTGATTACCATTTTCCAAGAAAAAGCAAAAAATAAAAACACAATTTGAGAAACAAAGACAACTTTTATTATTGATTTTAAAAGTCACAGCAAACAGATAAGCCCATACAATATCAATACTTTCACTTTGGGCAGAGTGAAAGTTTTTCAAAAAGATTAACAAAAACAAATTACTTTGAAATATGTATGCAAGAGGGAACATCAATGGTGATCCGGTTCTGAACTCTAACTCCGTGCGTCACATAATTTGGCATTTTTGGCTCTGCTTCATCTTCCACAATGGCATTAATCCCGGAAACAGTTGGATGAAGATAACCCCCGCTATGGAAGATGTCTTGATACTTTCCCGCAGCAGACTTCAGCTTCATGCTCTTACCTTTATCATTCTCCACAGAGAACCCCAAGCCAGCTCTATTCTTGTTTACATGTGGATTCACAATCTGTCCCCAAACGTCGTTATGGCCATTACGCACAACCTACTGCGCATCCTTAAGCGAACCATAGAATTCTCATTTACTCTTATGTTATTAATGGATAAAGCTTGGAACTGAGTTCCAATAACAGCTTCATCCGCCTCCACAATGCTGAAAGAGGACAAGTGAGATATCAATGATGCATGTTCTCCATTCATAATTACCACTTTTCCTTCATGTACAAACTTCAACTTCTGGTGTAAAGTAGAAGTTACAGCCCCTGCCTCATGTATCCACGGCCGTCCCAGTAAGCAACTATAAGCGGGTACAATATCCATGACCTGGAAAGTAATCTGAAACAAATGTGGGCCTATATGAATAGGCAAGTCCACTTCACCAATAACAGATTTCCTTGATCCATCAAACGCTTTCACAATAATTCCACTTGGGCGCATGGGCGTCCCTTGATATTTCAACTTCATAAGCGTGCTCCTTGGTATAACGTTCAATGCAGATCCATTATCAATCAACACATTGGATAGTGAATCATTCTTCCAGTTCATAAAGATGTGGAGGCCCTGGTTGTGATCCCTCCCTTCATTGGGTAGTTCATCATCGCAGAAACTCAAGTTATTACATGATGTAATGTTCCCCACTACACTGCTGAATTGGTCTACAGGCATATCACTCTCCATAAAAGCTTGGTCCAATACCCTCATCAAAGATTCTCTGTGAGCAGAGGAGTTCATCAATAAAGCCAAGATGGATATTTTTAAGGAGTCTACAGTAGATGATCTACAATTATGTAGTCGCTCATCTTGATTATCTTCAAAATATCATCCACTTATTTCTCTAGCGTAGCTCCACTAGATTCACCCGTAGCCTCCCCGGGTTCAACATTTTCAACAATTTTCTTTCCAGCGCTAACATCTCCACGAACAACTGGTGCAAATACATGACCGCTGCGGGTCACTCTGCTAGTCCTAGAAATATTTCCAACGTCAGGCATTGTCTGGATGGGAACTTCCACACCATCCTCTAAGATTGTAGCATTATATTTATAGGGTACTTCCTTATCTAACTCATAGGGGATAGGACCTGGCAAACTAATCACCAATGGAGTAATAGCTGGCTTGATATGATAATCAACTTCAAAATGGGCAGGTGCACCAAAACAAGGCACAATGACGTTTACTCCTTCTTCAACATAATCGGTCATTACTGAGTCATCTCTAGAAAACAAATCCCCATCTGAGGAGAAATACTCATCCGCAGAGGCATACTCATCATCCGACTCTTCTTCAGCCAAACAAACCTCAATCACATCAACTTCATGGTAATCATCCCTTTGATCGGTAACTCTGATGGTTCCATTGTCTAACAATAACTGAACACCTTTTCTCACAATTGAACATCCTCGAGAGTCCTGGTAGCAAATTCGGCAAGATCCACACTGATGTTCTACCTGACCATCCATGTGGCAGAAAGTAGCATGAAACTGCACAAGGTCCTTATTCATATACTCCACATCAAAGATTCTGAACTCTCCAAGACATCCAGAAACCATGTTTACTTCCCCTTCATACACTGCCCTAGCCCTGATTATGTGGATGAGGCCCTCATCAATCATCTCCTGCAAATCAGCCTCTATCTTGTTGCAACCCTGTATGTCTATACTGCAAATAGCACAATCGGCATGGTCATGCGTATATTAGCTAAATTCACAGAGGTCTACATACATTTTCACCAAATCTCCCCTAACCAGATTAACATAAAAAATTTGAAAGTCGCCTGGACAACCGGCCACCATGTTCACAACATTTTCTCTTCCATGCTTGGGCAGAGGATTGTCTTTCACATTATGAACCACATCTTTGAAAGATAGAATACCAGACTTCACCAATTTCTGTACCTCAGTATTCAAAGGACAACAATTCTCAACAATATGCCTTGGTGCTCCCTGATGAAAAGCACATGTTTGGTCTGCCTTGTAATACCAAGGCAATGGTGATGGTATAGCGGGAGGTGGTCGAGTCTGAACCAACTTCTTTTGAATTAACGCCGGAAGTAACTCTGTGTAACTCATAGGAATAGGGTCATAACTCTCCCTTCTATGATTATACCCTTGATTCCCCTGATGGGATGGTCTCTGATAAGCAACAGTGGTTGGAGCTACGCCAACAATTGGAGTGACTGAGGCGACTTGCTGATGACGCTGATAATTTCTTCTAGGAAGATTAACTCTCCTTTCTTGCATGACAGTGTTCGTATCTCCTTCCTTCTTTTTGGCAAATCCATATGTTGTACCCAGAAATTTTCCCTCTCATTTCACAAGGGATCACCTGGATCCTAGGTTTGCTTCCATCTATTTCCAGGCCTTGAATTATCAATTTTCCAAGAAAATCATTCACAGGGGCAAAATGGTCATTTGCACACTAAAAAGTCAGACTTTGACTTTTGGATCAAAACCAAATTTCAAAAATCATATTTCATCAAGACATGTTGAAATATGAAGTTTGTTTCATCAAGAAATACAAAAGTCAAAACTACTTTGGAGAAGTCAAAATTCTAAATACTTAGAACTTTTCTAAGTGTTTAAGAAGCATGAC
Organism: Vicia faba; assembly: GCA_948472305.1. NCBI lineage: Eukaryota > Viridiplantae > Streptophyta > Magnoliopsida > Fabales > Fabaceae > Vicia > Vicia faba. Next base: position 985,075,146 of record OX451736.1, on the reverse strand, counting down.
AAGCTCAGAACTTCTGGCAAGATTTTCACTCTAGTGGAAGTTGACTCTAGAGGAACTTCTGACACAAGAGTTATGGACTCCCACAAGATCTAGAGAAATATTGCAGAACAGAACTTCTCCTAGAAATGTTGGGATTTCAAGTAATAACTTCTCAAAGACACGTCCATGAAACTAAAGCACTCAGCAAATTCTGGACACTTCCAAGACAGAGTTTGGTCAGAACTTCTGGGCCAATTTTCACAAAGGTTCGGTCAGAGTTTGCAAGGGAAATTCGAAGAAGTTTACAAAGCATGTTGCAAGCTTCCAGGAAAGTCTGAGAGCTCCTTCAGAACATGCTGGAGCTAGAAGATAAAAGCATCAGAAGATTGGATGCTACGCTGAAGCAGAACTTCTGATCCAGAATTAAGCAATGATACAGAGTTTAACATGGTAGGATTTCTGATTTGATAAATCTCATCATCACTTAATGCTCATTTAATACTCACAATCACTTTTGAGTCCTTATCCAAAGGATTTCCCCCACGTGTACCCCTACTGTCTTGGGAAAGCAAACTTTTGTGCAAAAGTGTGCTAAGCACATGCGCTGCTTTTGCTTTTCCTTAATTCATGCTGACAAATCCAGCTTAGGCGCTGCTAAACCTGCTAACAATCCTACTTTGTGCCTTGAACCATGCTTGTTTAAGCTTACTTCAAGAGTAAGTCAGCGTCTAGCGTATGTAGTTGGTGCCACTTGACTTCTCCAAACTACAAAACCTTTACCTATAAATTGAACTTCATTGGCCATTGAAAAAAAGGTCGAAAACTTGAGAAAGAAAATCCTTGATCCCCTGCAAAAATTCCAAGAGTCCAAAAAACTATAAACAAAAAAATACAAAACCTGTTAGCATTTGATTCTTGCATTAAAACTCCATTTTTCCTCAAGTGTTTCTTGACCAAAACCACCCATACAGTTTCTGATATACATTCAAAAGCCATCCAAAATTCTGTAGTCAAACTGTAACCTATTCTTCATCAATCGTCCACCTTAAAACGTCAGAACTTTATCCCTTGGTTGTTCCAGAATTTTCTAATCATTTACAGCCCAAGTTGAAAGTTTCCAGCCTGCTGAATACGTGAGGAAGCTGTTCAAAATATCCCAAGCGGTCAGAACCAGGTTCCAGCTCACAGAGTTTTTTCCAGCTGCAAGGTAAGCTTCTGCTGACTCTCATCATATTATTTAGGCATTGTCTGATTTTGCATATTTAAAACACAATATAGATATTCTGATTCTGATGTTTGTACATATTCTGAGATTTCATGCATATTGTGATCGGTGGATCTGGAACTGACTGTTTTAAAGCTGGATCGCGTATGTCGCGGTAAGCAAGAGTCGCCACCGTCTTTTATTTTCTCCAACATGGACAGGACAAAAGCACAACAAAATTCCTTATGAGATAGTTTCTCGGTTCGGGAGGTAGATTTATAGAAAGGGAAGGTGTTAGCACCCTTTCTATCCATGGTTATCCATGGGCTCTTAGATACTTGCTCATTGTGTTTTCAAAATTGTTTGTTTGCTTTTCAAGGTGAGTGGGTTTGAAAAAGTTTCTTTGAAAGTTTCAGATCGACTCTTGTATCAGTCCTCAAGAGTGTTTAAAAAGTTGTTTTTGAAAGCTTTTTGCAAAGTGTCGGTGTGAAAAGGAGTTTTTTGATTTGTTTTGAATTAGAGCAAGCATCTACGAGTCATCTACCTACCCTAAGGAATTAGGTTGTGTTAATGTCCTTAAGGTAGTGCCATCCCACCATTGAGAGGTAGGTAGCACCACCGTTGGAGGTATTCGGGTCAATTCGAGGATTAGGGACAATGTGGTCACCGGAGCAACAATAGGACACCTTAGAAGCTACCCTTATGCCATTGATCTTTTCATTCCGAGGCAACCGTTTCGAGGCAACTTGTTTCGAGGCAACTAGATCAACGAACATAAGGACTTACTAAAACATCTTGTACTCGACGACCACAATTCGAGCTTGTAGGGACAGTGTGGTCACCAGAGCAACAGTAGGACACCTTAGAAGCTACCCTTATGCCATGTTCATGGACATAAGGACTTACTAAAACGTCCTATACTCGACGACCACATTTCGAGGGGCAAGGAAACAGTGAGGTGTACCCTAAGAGTGGTGTGTGAATTTGTGTATTGTTTTCAGTTATGTTTTATCTTGTCATGCATTATGGTGATCTACGCTTTGATTTTATTTGGGTCATTCATTCTTTCATGCAAAATTTAGCAGTTAAGGGGTGCGGAAATTAAAGTACGGAAAACGTAAATCCTACGCTATTACAAGGCGCAGGTCTATACATCGCCAAATCTTTACAAAGACCCGTTTTGAAAAAATAAAAATGCGAGAAATTAAAAGAAAGCAATAAAGTCCTAATTAACTATTACATATCCGGAAACAGTTACAAAAATATAATAAAAAGGAATTAAAGCGCGAAAAGAAATTAAATCGGGAACGTCCTAAGGGTTTTGACCCTTTTTTAGAATTAAATTGAATTTGCCTTTTTTTTTGTAATTAAATGAAAATTAGGCCTAATTACTAATTAATTAATTTAATTAAAAGAAAAATATTTTTGTATTTTTATGTTTTTAATGAAAATAAAAATAAAAAGGAATTAAAAATGTCAAAAGAAAAGCCTAAGTCTAAATTGTTTTTATTTATTGTAAAAAGGTTAAAATTAAACTAATTAACTAATTAATTTGTTAGTATTTTATTTACAAAAATAAAAGAGTGAGATTAATAATAAATGAAATATTTACATTTTTTTTAGTTTTTTTGAATTTTATGGAAAAATTAGTTATGTTAATTTAATGATAATAATAATAATGATAATAATTAAAAAAAGAAATTATAAGGAAAAGAGAATAAAAAAAGTAACAAAACCATGGGGGTGATGACCCATGTCTCCTGATCACGTTGATGCTTATGGTCCATCCCAATTTCACAGCGCTATTCAGTGGACCTTAGGACGCGTTTGTGGTTGCTTTGGCTTCAGTGAGTGGCAAGGAAGAAAGCTACGTGCTTGCTTTGATCTGAAAACGCTTGCAACTATGTTTTGATCTCACACTTTTTTTTTCTGACACTTTTTGGATTTTTGCTCTAGCCGTTTGTGCACACTCTCCTTTTTTTCTAGGTCCTGAATGAGGCTTGCAAGGCTTGTATATATAGGCTTGGATGAGAATCAGTCACATTAAGGAGCTTTTAAGCCTTGCAATGAAGTTTTGATTTTCTCCATAATCACCATTGAAATAACTTGCCATATTTGCTCCAAATTTGAATTTTTTTGCTTGAAATAGGTCTTGAACGAATTTGGTATATGTTTTATGGTGTATCAAAGCTATTCAAACCACAAAATATCCTCCCATTAATTTTCTTGATTTTTATTTGAATTTTAAAGATTTAAAATGAATTAAATCAAATAAAATTAAACAAAAATAGAAAAATTAATTTTTATTCTTGAAATAAAACATGGGACACGTGGGAGGTATGGCAAAGCTGAATCAAGTGGAAAAAGTGGGCCCCTTTTGTCAAAAATGAAGCTTCAAGGATAATTGACTTTGGCCCTTTCACAAAAATTTCCCAACTTCTCCAATGCATATCTTGCTCAATTTTGAAGCTATGAACATGTTCTTGGACATTTTGGAAAGGTCTTGAAGTCCTCTAACCAATGCCTTTGGTCCCATGTCATTTTGATTTACCAATATCAAGTTATGGTCTTTGACTTAAAGTGCCTTTTTGTTGACTTTTGAAAATGACCTATAATGTTGAAATTGATAACTTTTTGTGAGAGCATTTCTTGGACTTGGAATGTGAAGATGAGTTGTAGGAAATGTCTTCCCCTTCAAAATGAGCATTGGATGGGATTTTTCTGATGAACCATGAAAAAGTTATTCCTTGGTCAAGGTACAGTTGACTTTTCAGCTGTCCAAAAATAGAAACTTTTGACACCTTGATGATTTTTGAGCCATGCTTGAGGAATCATGATCAAGATTTGACCAAATGATGATTGTGGCTTCAAAATAAGATGTTCACAAAAAATTTTGACTTTTGACTGCCAAATGACCATTTTGCCCCTACAGTTGACTGTGGAGCAATTAGGGTTTTTGACTGTGCAACTTGACCTTGTGAGCCTTGAAACTTGACATGTAGATGCTTGACAATGTGTATGAGCATATGGGACTTGATTGAGCCCTTGAAAACCTCAACTTCCTTGCAGGAACCAAAAACCCTAGTTTGACTGGCTTAGGAGGATGGTTGACTGGGTAGCCCTTGAGTAGACTTTGAACCATTTGAGGTGATGCTTGTCAAAACTTTGAAGATTATGGGAGGGCAAATTTTGGGGTACAACAGTTGCCCCTGTTCAGTCTTCTTAGACCTGAGGATGTAGATTGGCTTGTGTGTCTTTCGTGATCCGAGGGTGGAAGATGATTGAACACTAGAGTGCCCAGAAATTTGCACTCACATAGTAGCATGTCAGCAGTGTGATAGCGGGAATAGGCTTAAAGATGCCATTTGGAGAGATGATGGATAGGGGGATGGGCTTATAGATGCCATCTGGAAGTGTGACAGAACCTTGTCGGGAATGGGCTTGTAGATGCCATTTGGAGACTGTTGGATAACTGAATCTGAATAAGAAATAGAATAGCTTCCGTGCCTGGAGCATATCTAGCCTATATCTAGTTGTTGACATCTGAATAAACAGTAGAATGACCGCCGTGTCTGGGGTATATCCATACTGCATGAGTAACAGAATGTCATCCGAATCTGGATCGTATCTGGACTGAACAATAGAATAGCATCCGGGATGGAGCATCTCTAAGTTGTCTTTAGAAGTTTGAATATGAATAAGCAATAGAATAGCGCCCGGATCTGGAGCATCTCTAAGCTATATCTCAAAGGAAATCTGGAATAAGTATCAGAACGTCGCCATGCCTGGGTCACATCTGAACTATCTTTAGAAAGAGTCTTGAATAAGAAAGAAAACAGCATCCATATCTGGAGCATGTCTAAGCTATCTCTGAAAGGAAATCTGGAATGAGTATCAGAACGTCGCCATGCCTGGGTCACATCTGAACCATATCTAGAAGGAGTCTTGAATAAGCAAAAGAACAGCATCCATATCTGGAGCATTTCCAAGCTATCTCTGAAAGGAAATCTGGAGTGAGTATCAGAACGTTGCCATGCCTGGGTCACATCTGAACCATATCTAGAAGGAGTCTTGAATAAGAAAAAGAACAGCATCCATATCTGGAGCATTTCCAAGCTATCTCTGAAAGGAAATCTGGAATGAGTATCAGAATGTCGCCATGCCTGGGTCACATCTGAACCATATCTAGAAGGAGATCTCTGAATAAACAATAGAACAGCCTCCGTGTCCGGAGCATCTCTAAGTTATATCTGAGAAGAAATCTGGAATAAGTATCAGAACGTCGCCATGCCTAGGTCACATCTGAACGATATCTAGGAAGGAATTTTGAATAAGCAAAAGAACAACATCCATATCTAGAGCATTTCCAAGCTATCTCTGAAAGGAAATCTGGAATGAGTATCAGAACGTCGCCATGCCTGGGTCACATCTGAACCATATCTAGAAGGAGATCTCTGAATAAACAATAGAACAGCCTCCGTGTCCGGAGCATCTCTAAGTTATATCTGAGAAGAAATATGGAATAAGTATCAGAACGTCGCCATGCTTGGGTCACATCTGAACCATATCTAGGAAGGAATTTTAAATAAGCAAAAGAACAGCATCCATATCTGGAGCATTTCCAAGTTATCTCTGAAAGGAAATCTGGAATGAGTATCAGAATGTCGCCATGCCTGGGTCACATCTGAACCATATCTAGAAGGAGATCTCTGAATAAACAATAGAACAGCCTCCGTGTCTGGAGCATCTCTAAGTTATATCTGAGAAGAAATCTGGAATAAGTATCAGAACGTCGCCATGCCTGGGTCACATCTGAACCATATCTAGGAAGGAATTTTGAATAAGCAAAAGAACAACATCCATATCTGGAGCATTTCCAAGCTATCTCTGAAAGGAAATCTGGAATGAGTATCAGAACGTCTCCATGCCTGGGTCACATCTGAACCATATCTAGAAGGAGTCTTGAATAAGCAAAAGAACAACATCCATATCTGGAGCATTTCCAAGCTATCTCTGAAAGGAAATCTGGAATGAGTATCACAACGTCACCATGCCTAGGTCAAATCTGAACCATATCTAGAAGGAGATCTCTGAATAAACAATAGAATAGCCTCCGTGTCCGGAGAATCTCTAAGTTATATCTGAGAAGAAATCTGGAATAAGTATCAGAACGTCGCCATGCCTGGGTCACATCTGAACCATATCTAGAAAGGTGGTCTCTGAATAAACAATAGAACAGCCTCCGTGTCCGGAGCATCTCTAAGTTATATCTGAGAAGAAATCTGGAATAAGTATCAGAACGTCGCCATGCCTGGGTCACATCTGAACCATATCTAGAAAGGTATTTTGAATAAGCAAAAGAACAACATCCATATCTGGAGCATTTCCAAGCTATCTCTTTAATCTTTTTAACGTAGACCTGCCCTGGCCGGATACAGTTATCGAATCCACAATCAATCGCTCACAGACCTGTCCTGGCTAGATACAGGAATCGAATCTGGGATTGCGATAGTTGATAGTAATCATCTTTGTATTGACCTTTCCTGAAAAGGGCAAAACATTAGTTATATGCAATGTCATGGTGCATGGAATGCGCGGTGTCATGACGTTTATAACCAATGGGATTGTAGAATGTGATGTTTATATCATGTATGAAAATGTGATGTTTATGAATGTATGTTTTTGTCTAGGAAAATAAATCCTTGACGAATGCCGAGAGTTAAATCTTGGGCTGATGGTTGAAGAGAGTTCTTCGTTTCCGCTGGGGATGAAGATTGCAAGAATGAACCGGTAGGAGAAGATGACTCTGTTGGGGAATAAACTTGATGAAGAGATTACTCTGCGGGGAATAACTACTCTAGCGATCTTGCTGGGGGACAATACTCTGTGGGAAGAGAGGTACTTTGCTGGAATGTTGATGATAACTCCGCTGGGGATACGGTTGTTATGTTATGTTGGGGAATGTGATGAACTCCGCTGGGAGATAGGAAGACTTCGTCGGGGATGTCCTTTCCGTGGCAATTGGCTGAGGATAACCCAGTTATATCCTGGTGGGGATATAACCTTTGAATAAAGCCGGGGGCGCGTTCGTGCTCTACAGGGGATAAGCTTCCAGAATTTATTGGGGATAAGCTTCCTGTTGGGGAGATGGATGTAACTTTTCTGGGGAAGTTAATTTGAGATGCACTGGGGAAGTGGCTCCACTGAATGTCTGGTATACCGCCGGGGAACCATCTTAGGTCAAGACTGCCGGGGATGCTTGTTAAGAATGTTTGTATATTGCGCTGAGGAATGTTGAGATCTGTTGGAGGATACCCAACTTCCTTAAGGCTGACTGAGTAGGCTAACTCTGCTTGGGGAGAGTATGTTGACTTGCTGGCTCATTCTCTGGGGAATTAAGATATCTTGGTTGCGTTCTTCAGCCGAACTTACCTTGGTACCTTGGTTGACAGAGCAACTAGATTGCTTGGACAGCTCATTATTGCCCCAGTTTCAGTGGGAGAAGGAACCTGTGGGGGTAATTGACAAATCTTCTGGTAGACGGGTGACGAGATGCCAGGACATAGCCGTACGCTTTGATCCCTAATTTTTGCCTGGACCGCCCTTTCGGGTTTTCAGTCCACCGGGATACCCATTTTTGCCCAAGCCGCCTTTTCAGGTTTTCGACTTGCCGGGTGTACAGATTTTTTTCATTTCATCCCTTATTTTTGCCCGAACCCTTTTGGTTCGTCGGGAAGCCCTTATTTTTGCCTAGGTATGTCAACCTAGCGGGTCTTTGATTTTGCGTAGTATTTTTTTCGACTATATCCACGCTCTCAGAATATAGGGAGATGCCCCTGTCAGTAGTATTGCGTTACCGTACCACTAGAAGATGTCTGATCAGGCAAGACTCGTGGTCGGAATGCCCCAGGTGATCCAGATGGAGATTTGCCCCAAGCTGGTTGGCCTTTTGAGAGATTCTCCGAATCTTGACTTAACTGCCCCAGATGATGGCCACTGATCATGCCATGCCCCTTGATTGGGAGTGTCTCTTCCACTGGAGGTGACTCTTTTGTTGAGGAGACCTTCTTTCATTGGATATTCGTTGCACAAAGTTCTCTGTTGTTCAAACAAATAATCATATGCGAACAATGTTATCTTAAGAATGCAAAGCTTATGTCTGTCTTGAAATTTTTGAAAATGCATTTTTCAATAAAAGCAAGTGAGTTTTTTTTTGTAAATTGTGATGTCAACTCGTAATTTTACTACAAGCCTTAAGGAGTCAGGATACCTTTCGTAACAGTATGCTTTCGAACTAACCCATGCTTCAGCTAGGACTTTTGAGGGTTATAACGTGGCCTGGTTCATGGTTTAAGAAGCAAAGGATAAAGGCTCAAATTTATTTGTACCCACCCATTCTTCGTGATGTTCTTCAAACCTAAGCTCAGTTGATCGTGCGTTAGACCTTGTTTGAGTCTTTGCTTTGATATACCAGTGATGGTTCGGATATTTAACAATTTATTTTGAATAGGCAGTCATTCCTTTTTTGTTGAGGGTTTGCATGACCTCTTTTTTCTTTCTTGATTTCATTATCCCTGTTTTTTGCCTGAACTGTTTCTTTTGTGATTACAGCCAGCGGGATGCCCCAGTTTCGTAAGTCCCCTTTATAGGTTTTGACTTTTTCGGCTTTTCTTTTTGAGAGATAATGACTGCCTGTCCTTACGATTATTCGGAACCATCACTGTATTTTGTTTTTGGAAGGACTCCTTTGGTGTCATTCGTTATGCACTTGGATAAACTGAGAGAACTACCCTGCCCCAGGTTATGATAAAGGGTTTAAATTTTCGAAAAGAAAAACTCCTACTTCTTTGGCTCAGAGGGGTTGACGAGGGATTATCTTCCTTATAACTCCAGTGTTTAGGGATTGAAACAATGCCTGTACCTCATCAGCGGGGTCTGTTAAAAAGCATACTGTAAATGTCGTGGTATTGTTTTCGTCATCCTCCCTCAAGAGGCTTAGAATTATTAACCGAGAGTTGAACATCACAAAAAATATGAAGGCAATGTGAATATAGCGAATGCGAATATATTGATTCAAAAGAGACATATGCGATGCATTGATAAAGTAATAAAGTTTGCTATGACAATAATTGTTTGAACAATCAAAAGAAAATTACAACTTGAAAAATTCTAATGAACCAAAAATCCTCTAGTTTGAACTAGTCATTTCTCAATGGAAGATTTTCATCTCGCCATCTGGCATGAACTCCAGCACCCCTTCGTCAATCAAGTCCTGGATTTTGTTCTTCAAGGTCCAACAGTCGTCTGTAGCATGCCCCGGGCTGTCTGAATGATAAGCACAGCAGGTGTTGGGGTTATACCTTGAAGGTGTCATATTCGGATTCTTAGGAGGGTCCTTTAGTGTGATCAGATTGACCTCCAGCAAGCGCTTCAGTATAAAGGATGATGGTATATCTCACTCCGAGAAATGTCTTCCAGGTGTATATCATTTACGCTGACTACCCCGTTGAGGCTGGGCTCGTGACCCTGAAGCAAGCTGAGGAGATTTTCCTTTGTCTTCTTGCCCAGCATGTGGTTGAATGATGACTAGAACTTCAACCTTGGTTGTTTGCCCCACTGGATTATTTTGAAGCAGCTTGGTGACTAGGACCCGGAGCTCTTCTTGTTTTTTAGCTAAGTCCTGAATGAGAGTCATTTGGCCCATCAACTGCCCCATCATTTGGATCTTCATGGTTGCCAACTCAATTTGTAGCCCTTCCAGCTGATCATTCCTGATACCCCCTGCATTCCCTAGGGTCAAGTTCCTTGTGAGGAGAGCCTTTATTTCTTCTTGCCCCTGGGATAGGTTCAAGAACATTTCTTGCAGGTGGGCATTCTGAGCCCGGAGATCTTGGTTGTCCGGTTGGAAAGCCATTGCTGAAATAAACAGCGAAGAGGGTGAGTGACCTGTCAAGAGGGTACCTGTTATGCAATGATATGTATGTATATATATGCAATGTTTTCAGGGATCTCGCGGGGTAAACAAGAAGATTGTTAGCATTTGACTTTGTAGCTTGATTGAAGGAACTCCATGTTGCTGAGAATCCTTCTTCAAGGGTCAAGGCTCACCATATCGAGTGGGTCATAGCCCCTGACAACCTTGGCTAGAGGAAAATAAATCCCCTTTGCCCCTTGCTATACAGTTTGATTCATCATGACCTGCATCACAAGCCCTAGAGATCCTTGAAACGGATTAGTCCTTATGCGGGATGTATGCAATGGTATGATGTTATGCTATGCATGGGGTAACGTAGGTAAACCCTGTTATGAGTCCCAATTAAGGACTATAAACAAAACCTACAAGAAACTCAGTAAACCCTGTTATGAGTCCCAATTAAGGACTATAAACAAAACCTGCAAGAAACTCAGTAAACCCTGTTATGAGTCCCAATTAAGGACTATAAACAAAACCTGCAAGAAACTCAGTAAACCCTGTTATGAGTCCCAATTAAGGACTATAAACAAAACCTGCAAGAAATTCAAGTGTCAGTTAACAAGCATGCAAATAGTCAAGTTGGAAGGCACACAAGTCACACAAGAGAAGCCCTTAGAGTTTAGGCCTGCATGGGGTATGGGTATTACCCTCTTGAAGTTGGTGGGCTCAACCTGTCCTATTAGAAGTAACTGGGTTCTAGGGGTCCCAATATCACTGGATTGCTTTCATTGTTCATCGTTTCGATTTAGCCACTGAACTGGCAACCGAAATATTCCAGGAAAGCAACCCTCAATTGAGTGTAGTATCGAGTATCAACCAACCTCGGACTGCACCAAAGTCAGTTATCTCACTACCCTAAAGAGGCCAAGATAGTTCAATTAAGGTTCCTAAGGTCAGTTGATGCTTCACGACACCAAGTGGCGGCCCCGTACTCTCCTTGACTGAACTCAAGGGTTACCAGTACACACCAAAGTGCCACATCAACGTAGCAGACTGTTTCAACCATGTCGGTATACCCCGCACAGTTCCCTCACAGCCTTGTTGCTACTTTCTAAGAAGGTATCCCCAGATTCGGGTTAGGATCTATAGAACTCCCAAGACAGTCCCACAATTTAAAGCAAACAAGTCAAAGCAATTGAAAACACAGTGATCTTAGTCCTAAGGTACACCTCACTTTAACAATATCCCCAGCAGAGTCGCCAGTTCTGTGATCGGTGGATCTGGAACTGACTGTTTTAAAGCTGGATCGCGTATGTCGCGGTAAGCAAGAGTCGCCACCGTCTTTTATTTTCTCCAACATGGACAGGACAAAAGCACAGCAAAATTCCTTATGAGATAGTTTCTCGGTTCGGGAGGTAGATTTATAGAAAGGGAAGGTGTTAGCACCCTTTCTATCCATGGTTATCCATGGGCTCTTAGATACTTGCTCATTGTGTTTTCAAAATTGTTTGTTTGCTTTTCAAGGTGAGTGGGTTTGAAAAAGTTTCTTTGAAAGTTTCAGATCGACTCTTGTATCAGTCCTCAAGAGTGTTTGAAAAGTTGTTTTTGAAAGCTTTTTGCAAAGTGTCGGTGTGAAAAGGAGTTTTTTGATTTGTTTTGAATTAGAGCAAGAATCTACGAGCCATCTACCTATCCTAAGGAATTAGGTTGTGTTAATGTCCTTAAGGTAGTGCCATCCCACCATTGAGAGGTAGGTAGCACCACCGTTGGAGGTGTTCGGGTCAATTCGAGGATTAGGGACAGTGTGGTCACCGGAGCAACAGTAGGACACCTTAGAAGCTACCCTTATGCCATTGATCTTTTCATTTCGAGGCAACCGTTTCGAGGCAACTTGTTTCGAGGCAACTAGATCAACGGACATAAGGACTTACTAAAACATCTTGTACTCGACGACCACAATTCGAGCTTGTAGGGACAGTGTGGTCACCAGAGCAACAGTAGGACACCTTAGAAGCTACCCTTATGCCATGTTCATGGACATAAGGACTTACAAAAACGTCCTATACTCGACGACCACATTTCGAGGGGCAAGGCAACAGTGAGGCGTACCCTAAGAGTGGTGTGTGAATTTGTGTATTGTTTTCAGTTATGTTTTATCTTGTCATGCATTATGGTGATCTACGCTTTGATTTTATTTGGGTTATTCATTCTTTCATGCAAAATTTAGCAGTTAAGGGGTGCGGAAATTAAAGTACGGAAAACGTAAATCCTACGCTATTACAAGGCGCGGGTCTATACATCGCCAAATCTTTACAAATACCCGTTTTGAAAAAATAAAAATGCGAGAAATTAAAAGAAAGCAATAAAGTCCTAATTAACTATTACATATCCGGAAACAGTTACAAAAATATAATGAAAAGGAATTAAAGCGCGAAAAGAAATTAAATCGGGAACGTCCTAAGGGTTTTGACCCTTTTTTAGAATTAAATTGAATTTGCCTTTTTTTTTGTAATTAAATGAAAATTAGGCCTAATTACTAATTAATTAATTTAATTAAAAGAAAAATATTTTTGTATTTTTATGTTTTTAATGAAAATAAAAATAAAAAGGAATTAAAAATGTCAAAAGAAAAGCCTAAGTCTAAATTGTTTTTATTTATTGTAAAAAGGTTAAAATTAAACTAATTAACTAATTAATTTGTTAGTATTTTATTTACAAAAATAAAAGAGTGACATTAATAATAAATGAAATATTTACATTTTTTTAGTTTTTTTGAATTTTATGGAAAAATTAGTTATGTTAATTTAATGATAATAATAATAATGATAATAATTAAAAAAAGAAATTATAAGGAAAAAAGAATAAAAAAAGTAACAAAACCATGGGGATGATGACCCATGTCTCCTGATCACGTTGATGCTTATGGTCCGTCCCAATTTCACAGTGCTATTCAGTGGACCTTAGGACGCGTTTGTGGTTGCTTTGGCTTCAGTGAGTGGCAAGGAAGAAAGCTACGTGCTTGCTTTGATCTGAAAACGCTTGCAACTATGTTTTGATCTCACACTTTTTTTTTCTGACACTTTTTGGATTTTTGCTCTAGCCGTTTGTGCACACTCTCCTTTTTTTCTAGGTCCTGAATGAGGCTTACAAGGCTTGTATATATAGGCTTGGATGAGAATCAGTCACATTGAGGAGCTTTTAAGCCTTGCAATGAAGTTTTGATTTTCTCCATAATCACCATTGAAATAACTTTCCATATTTGCTCCAAATTTGAATTTTTTTGCTTGAAATAGGTCTTGAACGAATTTGGTATATGTTTTATGGTGTATCAAAGCTATTCAAACCACAAAATATCCTCCCATTAATTTTCTTGATTTTTATTTGAATTTTAAAGATTTAAAATGAATTAAATCAAATAAAATTAAACAAAAATAGAAAAATTAATTTTTATTCTTGAAATAAAACATGGGACACGTGGGAGGTATGGCAAAGCTGAATCAAGTGGAAAAAGTGGGCCTCTTTTGTCAAAAATGAAGTTTCAAGGATAATTGACTTTGGCCCTTTCACAAAAATTTCCCAACTTCTCCAATGCATATCTTGCTCAATTTTGAAGATATGAACATGTTATTGGACATTTTGGAAAGGTCTTGAAGTCCTCTAACCAATGCCTTTGGTCCCATGTCATTTGGATTTACCAATATCAAGTTATGGTCTTTGACTTAAAGTGCCTTTTTGTTGACTTTTGAAAATGACCTATAATGTTGAAATTGATAACTTTTTGTGAGAGCATTTCTTGGACTTGGAATGTGAAGATGAGTTGTAGGAAATGTCTTCCCCTTAAAAATGAGCATTGGATGGGATTTTTCTGATGAACCATGAAAAAGTTATGCCTTGGTCAAGGTACAGTTGACTTTTCAGTTGTCCAAAAATAGAAACTTTTGACACCTTGATGATTTTTGAGCCATGCTTGAGGAATCATGATCAAGATTTGACCAAATGATGATTGTGGCTTCAAAATAAGATGTTGACCAAAAATTTTGACTTTTGACTGCCAAATGACCATTTTGCCCCTACAGTTGACTGTGGAGCAATTAGGGTTTTTGACTGTGCAACTTGACCTTGTGAGCCTTGAAACTTGACATGTAGATGCTTGACAATGTGTATGAGCATATGGGACTTGATTGAGCCCTTGAAAACCTCAACTTCCTTGCAGGAACCAAAAACCCTAGTTTGACTGGCTTAGGAGGATGGTTGACTGGGTAGCCCTTGAGTAGACTTTGAACCATTTGAGGTGATGCTTGTCAAAACTTTGAAGATTATGGGAGGGCAAATTTTGGGGTACAACACATATGCCTGCCTAAATAGAGGGAATTCCAGTCCAGAGCTTCATGAAGAAATTAGAACTCAGAATTAGGATTAGCAAATTCATGTTTGCTTCTGATTTATATTTCTGATATCTCTTGTTTCTGAAACATCATGAAACTTGTCATAACTGTTATATGCGCAACTTCTGTTCTGTTAAGAAATGACTAAGTTGCAGATGTTCTGACTAGCATGGAAAAGAGAGGCAAAGTTCTGCCAGTAGCATCAGAACTTCTGAAAGCTTCTGTGTCCTCAACGGATCCAAAACTTATGACTTTCCATATTTATATTAACATTGTTTCTGTTTGTGCAGCACATCAGAGTCAGAACCTCTGACCCCTCTTCTGTTTCAGCATTTACGTTGATTCTGTCCTCTTTCCTTTTATTATTTTTTGCTATCACTTTTATTTTTCATTAATAAAAAAAACACCAAAAATATTTCATATTCACATATCATATTTTATTTCTTTCAACATAAAAAGATCCAAATATTTTCTTGAACCAAACTTATTTCTTTTCTTAAACGAAACAAAAACATTTTACATTTCTTGTACATTCTTATCCATTCAATATGGTTGTAATAGTAACTTAAGATTTAATTTGCGATCCCCATTTGAAGATTTGTACACCCCATCCCCCTAATGATTGTAATAGCGTAGAATCTTTATTTTCTGCACTTTTACTGCTTTCATATATTGTTAGTAATCAGGGTGTGTATGGCAAGACTAAAACCAATGTTTAGAAAACCCTAATTCAAGACAAAATTATGCATGCAATCAAATACACTTGCACACTAGCACCCCTAGGGTTATTCCACTTGTTGCCTTACAAAAATGGCCATGTTATGCATGTGGGATGTCTTAGCAGAAACAAAAATAAAAAATACAAGATCATAGTCCCTCGATGATGTTATCAAAGTTGCCTTTCGAAATGATCTTCGTCCCTAAAGAAAATTCTAAGTCATCTCACAACATTGCTATCATGGTTATACGATAACCCACGCCCGTCCCTTCACATCCAACGATAGGGCTTCTTCCCAAAACAATGGTAAGATAGCAATGTCTAAAGGAGGAGGAAAAGAACACCTAAGACCTTTTGAGTAGGTAGATTGCTCCTAGTTGCTTGCTCACTTTCAAATCAAACATCCTTGCTTATTTTTAAACAAACACAAACACCTTCAAAAAGATTTTTCCAAACATTGAAAACATTTTCAAAAGATCAACACTTTGTATACATTATTACGAATGAGAATCATTACAAAGTTTGCCTAAACGATGACATCTTTACAAAATACTTTCAAAACCACACAAAGCACAATTTTCAAACAAAAGCAAGTGATCTAGAAAGTAACTAAGAGCCCATGGAAAACCATGGATGGAAAGGGTGCTAATACCTTCACTTTTCATAATCTACCCCCCGAACTCAAGAAAACATCTCTAAAGGTCTTTCCTATGCTTTTTCACATTTCCTTTTGGATAAAAGAAAAGTTGGTGGCGACTCTTTCTAACCGCGACATTTGTGAACACAAACGCAAAACAAAAAGTCAGTTCTCCCACCGTATCACAGAACTGGCGACTCTGCTGGGGAAACTTAAAAGTGGGGTTACCTTAGGTTTAGATCACGTTTACTTGCTTTCATTGTTTAAATTGTATGCTTTACATTATGGTTCTCTGTTTGGGCTTGCTTTGATCCTCCACCTGGATCTGGGACACCTTTTTAGGTAAGTAGCAATAGATTGTGGAAACTGTATGGCATAGACTGATATGGTTGAAATAATGGCTATGTTAGTGTGACGCATTTGTGGGTATCAGTATCCCTCATGGTGAATCGGGGAGAATACGGGGCCGCTGAGTGGCGTCATAAAGCACTAATTGACTCTAGAACCCTAATTGAACAAACTTGGCCATTAGGATGTAGTGAGATAACCGGTTTCAGTGTAGAGCTGAAAATTAATTGATACTCGATACTACACTCATTGAGGCTGGACTTTTGGGATATCTCGACCGCAAGAAAAGATTGATTATGCTGAGACAATGCCTAAAATAAAGGTTGGTGATATTGAGATCCTTTAGAACCCGATCACTATTACTAGGACAGGTTGAGCCGACTAAACTTCAAGAGGGTACTTACCTATAAATGCTCATGAAAGCCTAAAACATAGGGATTTGTTTGCTTTGTGTATATATATTTACTTGTACATAACATCATAAACATCATAAGCATCATGCGTATTCTCACTAACCATTTCAAGGATTTAGAAATTTATCTTTGTTTTTGTTTTGTAGGTCATGAATTTCGGCCGAAGAAACACCATCTGAATCAGCTTTGTAAAAGTACACCCTCAGCTTTAAGAGTTAGCCTCAAGAGTGCCCGAGGATTCTCCTTTTACCAAGAAATATGGTCGACTCCTCAGTTTGGCTATGTACAGTTTCCAAGAAGAGATGATGTGTGTACTGTTCCAATTCTTTGATCACGTACATCATTGTTTCACTTTCCCGGACTATCAGTTGGTACCTACACTGGAAGAGTTCTCTCTACTCTTAGGGGTGCCCGTGCTTGATCAGATATCGTTCACCGGTCTAGAAGGGATTCCAAAACCTAAAATCACCGCCGAAGCTATGCATTTGAAAAGAGCTAACATCATAACCAATTGGGAGACAAGAAGCGGGGTCAAAGGTTTCCTATCCAAGTTTCTATTGGAGAAGGCTCGTTTATTCTGGGACGACATGGATTTCCAAGCTTTTGAAGAAATCCTAGATCTTCTCATTTATGGTTTGGTTCTATTCCCCAACTCAGACCAATTCATAGATGTTAATGCTATCAAAGCCTTCCTCTCTCGCAATCTCGTACCTACCTTATTGGGAGACATCTTGCATTGCCTTCATACCCGCACCATGAAGAAAAGAGGTACTCTCTTGTGTTGTATTCTATTACTCGCCAAATGGTTCACTTCACACCTACCTCAATCAACATTGAAGAACGAGCAAAGACTGACTTGGTCTCAAAGGATGATGTCCCTCACCCATTCTGACATCCGTTGGTGTTCAAGATCCTTGGAAGACGTCTCTATCATTGAGCACTATGGGGAATTCCCTAACTCCCCTTTGCTTGGTATTAGGGGAGGTATAACCTACAATCCCTGCTTAGCTCTTCGACAGTTTGGGTATGCCCGAAGGGACGACCCTCATCAGATGCTCATTCAAGGTCTGGTGTTCGATTATTACAAAGAAGACCAAGATTACCGCCAGAGGTTTACACGAGCTTGGGGAATGGTAAACAAGGTGGACAGTAGGACTCTGGGACACAAAAACTCTATCCCTCTCAAGCCTTACCTTAGGTGGGTACGGGCTCGTGCTCAGACACTTGTGATGACTTATCCTTCCATTTTGCCAGTCATCGTGGAGCCTGTGGTCAAAGGAGATGTTTCTTACACTATCCTCCATCCCGACATGCCTACTTCTCTCTAAGACTTACAAAATGGTTGGATCAAGCTGAAGGAAGAACGAGATACTTTCGAGGCTAAGTTCTATGCTAGTGAGAAGAGGGTCTTGGAGCTTACGATACAGCTACAAGAAGAGTAGAATGTGAACGCTTATCTCGCGCCAAAGAGGATGCGTTCGATCTTTTTATCATAGAAAGTTATTTTGTAAGCCCAAGGGGAATAATGCAATCTTTCTTGTTTTGACTAATGAAAGTTAACGTTTGTTCATTCTTTTGTCTATACAAATTTAAATTTCATTAATCCTTGAAATCATTTGCATATACATATTCATGCATCATAACATAACAGGTTTTTGCATAACAGGTTTCCTTATCTCTCCGTTGTTTATTTCAGCAAGATGGATCTAGAGAAAACTATGACGAAACTCCAAGCCCAGAATTCTCAGTTTCAGGAAGCTTTACTCGCCCTGGCCAAGAGGCAGCAAGATATGATGTCTTTGTTGGCCGTTAAGAAGAAGCCAAAGAAGAAAGCTCTACTCAACATGGGTAGAAGGTTCAAGGAGACAATCTGTCAAATCCCAGTAGGAGGAGACTCCTCTAAAGAGGATGGGAACCAGGTTGACGAGGTCAAGAGTACCCAGGCTGAGAATGCCAATGATCAAGAATTTGATGATGATTATTTCAACGAACAGTATCCACCCGCTGATATCAAATATAAGTAGTTAGAAGACAGGTTGAAAGCTGTTGAAATCCAAGCCGTCCCCGGTTTAGATTTTGACGATTTGGGATTAGTCTTTGGGGTAGTCATTCCCCACAAATTCAAAATATCAATCTTTGCCAAGTATGATGGGATTTCATGTCCAAAACTCCATTTGAAGTCTTATGTGCGCAAGATACAACCGCACACTGCCGATAAAAAGCTATGGGTTCATTTTTCCCAAGAGAGTTTGGCTGGAACACAACTTGAATGGTTTTATCAGTTAGATGGTTCTCGTATCAATACTTGGGAGGGTTTATCTACTGCCTTCTACCATCAATATTAGCACAATGCCGACTTGGCGCCAATAAAGGTTCAATTGCAAGATATGACCATGGGGAAGAATGAAGGATTTAAGGAATATGCACAAAAGTGGAGACATCTTGCTAGTAGGGTACAAACCCCCTGACTGATAGGGAGCACATCGACATGTTCATGGGCACTTTATCTGGTCCTTTCTTTAATCTGTTTGTTGGCTGCTCTTCTTCTGGTTTCACCGAATTAATCTTAACCGGTGAAAGAGTTGAGAGTGGCATCAAAAGTGGGAAGATCTCTGTGGCATCTACCTCCACTACCAATCCTATCAATAAACCTTTTGCTGCAAAGAAAGAAGTTAATGATGTGTATGGGGCAAAGGCCCGTACCAAGAAGAATAATCATCCGTTTGTCAATGTTGTCCTAATCTCCAATCCAACTCCTACTCCAAGACCATCTGCAAATCATCAATGTTTTGAAGCTCCAATAAGACAATTTACGAGGTTAGGTATGTCACTATCTCAAGCCCTTCAACATTTGCTCAAGTCTAATTTAGTGACATTGCGCGATCCTCCCGCCAAACCTGACACCTCGTCACCAAAATATAATCTGAATGCAAAGTGTGCTTACCATTCAAACAGCCTCGGGCACGAGACTAATCAGTGTTAGGCCTTAAAGAACAAGATCCAGGATTTAATTGAGAACAAGACTATTGAATTTGATCATCCTCCAACACCGAATGTAATTACCGCTCCAATGCTGAAGCATGACAAAAGTGTTAATGCTGTCGAAGATACAATTTTCATTGCCTCTGTTGAAAAATTGACTACTCCGTTGAATGTAATCAAGAACAATCTGTTGAAAGCCGGAATTTTCCCTGGCTGTGAAAAAGACTGTGTGTGCTGTATGAGACAACCCAATGGGTGTGAAGGGCTGAAGAAAGGTATACAATGCCTGATGGATAGCCATGCAATTCTGTTTGAGAAGACTCCGCCTGCCAAGAGTTTGGTTAACAAATGTGAAGACCTCTCCATTATTACCATATCCAACAAGCCTCTTAGGATTACCTCCAAAGGTCCTATTAGGATTTCAAATGAACCCACTATTGCTCCCTTAATCATTACCAATCCCTGACCAATTCCCTACTCTTCAAATAAAGCGGTACCATGGAATTATGGTGTTGAAGTGTTCTATCATGGGATTAAACAAGATGTCTGGATCAAAGAGGGAAAATATGACAATATTGGTAACATAGCTGGCTAAAGCAAGGTAACTAGAACTAGGAGAATATTCTCACCCAATATATCACCTCCAGTAGTTACAAGAATGCCCATTTGCATCGCTGCTGCCAAGCCAATACTGATACCAGAGGGAAGGGGAAGGTTGTTGAGCCTGACGAGATTGAGGTACCTTTCAAAGATGTAGATGATAAATAACCCTTCGCCCGTGAAATGGACTAGATTTTGAATATCATCAAGAGAAGCGACTTCAAAATTGTAGAACAATTGAGGCAAACCCCCTCTAAGATTTCAATATTGTCATTGCTTCTTTGCTCCGATGCCCATGCTCAGACATTAATCAAGTTCCTGAAAAGGGCTCATGTCCCCCATGAGACAACAACAGACCAATTTGAGAATTGTGTGGCTAGCCTGACAGCTGATAATGGCTTGGGGTTTTCAGATGCTGACTTAACACCTCTCGGGAAGAATCACAACAAAGCCTTACATGTTTCTATCGAGTGCAAAGGGACTACCTTAGCACATGTGCTAGTCGACACTAGTTCTTCTCTGAATGTATTACCCAATGGGGCATTAGACCGTCTCGACTGTGAAGATTTAATCTTGAAGCCAAGTGATATCATCGTAAGGGCGTTTGATGGATCAAGGAGGACTGTTCATGGGGAAGTAGATCTTCTAATCAAGGTGGGCTCCTAAATCTTCAACTCCACCTTTTATATTATGGATATTCGCCCTTCCTATTCTTGTCTGTTAGGTCGCCCGTGGATTCATAAAGCTGGGGCAGTGACCTCAACCCTCCATCAGAAACTTAAATATCCAGTCAAAGGCAAAATAGTCACCGTCTATGGGGAAGAAGAGTTTATGGTGAGCCACCTTAACTCTTTCAAGTATGTAGAGATGGACAGAGAATTAATTGAAACCCCATGTCAAGCCTTTGAGGTTGTACCACCGATGATTGTTGCTACTAAATGTTCTTCTGATGAGTCTAAAGCTGTTAAGGCCATGCCAAAGATGGTTTCAGTCAAGGATGTCCGTGCGGCAATTGAAGAAGGAAATTGTGATACTTGGGGGCAACTCCTCGATATCCCTTTTAAAGCAGACAAATTTGGTTTGGGCTTCACCATCAAAGCTCAGAAGGAGGTGAGGCGTGCTCGTACTAGAAAGCTACCTCTTTGCATTGGAAGCCACGAAGTCAACGCCGTGGGTGATTCTAAAGAAGAAGTTGCATTTAAGGAATGGGTATACCCAACTACAATGGAGCTGAAGAATTGGCATACAAAGGACTTTGTGCCCATCTCCTTCACTGAGGAGTAATCTACTTGTTTTTACTTTTCCATCAATTCAAGAACCTGTTGTCTGTAATATTTTGATAATGACTTTTAAGCCATGTGCCTAGCCTAGGGCACTTTGGTCCACTTGTCAAGAGTTTTATTTATGTTCATTTAATCATATGATCATTCAGTACATTGGACTCTTTTGAATTCAAATATTTGTGACCATTGTCTTTCCTTTCTTTCAAATACATTTTCAAAATAGCCATGTATCTTACATGCACACACACACTCTTGCAGGTCTACATCCACTCTGGATCATATTTCCAATGACTCTACTATTGCCGACTATGACTTTGAATATCCTATCAACCAAGCCGAAGACGAAGGCGAGGAAGATTGTGACATACCAGGAGAACTAGTCAGACTTCTATTACAAGAAAAAGCTATTCAACCACATGAAGAGTCAGTTAAGGTTATCAATTTGGGTACTAAGTCAGATAAGAAGGAAATCAGGATCGACGCTAATTTGGAAAGCAGTGTTAAGAGCAGGTTAGTTCAGATGTTGCGTGATTATGTGGAAGTATTTGCTTGGTCGTATGAAGATATGCCTGGGCTGGATACCAACATCGTAGTTCACCGGCTACCGACAAGAGAGGACTGCCCGC
Source organism: Vicia faba (assembly GCA_948472305.1). NCBI lineage: Eukaryota > Viridiplantae > Streptophyta > Magnoliopsida > Fabales > Fabaceae > Vicia > Vicia faba. The sequence goes on along the minus strand of OX451736.1, from coordinate 985,053,057 downwards.
CTGTTAAACACAAAGTTCGTCGCATGAGGCCTGATATGTCTGAAAAGATCAAAGCCGAAGTAATGAAACAGTTTGATGCAGGGTTCCTAGTTGTGACATCCTATCCTCAATGGGTGGCCAATATAGTGCCAGTGCCAAAGAAAGACGGGAAAGTTCTCATGTGCGTAGACTATATGGATCTAAATAGGGCAAGCCCCAAGGATGACTTCCCTCTACCACACATTGACGTCTTAGTTGATAATACTGCTCAGCATAAGGTCTTCTCATTCATGGATGGCTTCTCAGGCTATAATCAAATAAGGATGGCTCCCGAAGATATGGAAAAGACTACTTTCGTTACGCAATGGGGCACCTTCTGCTACAAGGTCATTCCTTTCGGATTAAAGAATGCAGGGGAAACATATCAAAGGGCTATGGTTGCTTTATTTCATGACATGATTCATCATGAGATAGAGGTATATGTGGATGATATTATTTCCAGATCATAAACTAAAGAGGAACATCTCGATCACCTGCACAAACTATTCGAGAGGTTGAAGAAGTACAAGCTAAGATTGAACCCTAACAAGTGCACGTTTAGAGTACGCTCTGGGAAGCTTCTAGGTTTTGTTGTCAACAATAAAGGCATTGAAGTTGATCCTGCCAAGGTAAAGGCTATCCAAGAAATGCAAGTCCCCTATTCTGAAAAAGAAGTCAGAGGATTCTTGGATCGTCTCAATTACATTGCCCATTTCATATCACACTTAACTGCTACTTGTGAGCCATTCTTCAAACTCTTGAAGAAAGATCAGGTAGTCAGGTGGAACGATGAATGCCAGATTGCCTTTTACAAAATCAAAGAATACCTACAAGAACCTCCTATTCTCATGCCTCCAGTTGAAGGAAGACCCTTGATCATGTACTTGACAGTACTAGAGAATTCTATGGGGTGTATTTTGGGCCAACATGACGAGTCTGGCCGAAAAGAGAATGCTATTTATTACCTGAGAAAAAAGTTTACCGACTATGAAACCAGATATTCACTGCTCAAGAAAACTTGTTGCGCTCTGGCATGGGCTGCTCGCCAACTAAGATAGTATATGTTGACTCATACCACTCTGTTGATTTCTAAGATGGACCCAATCAAGTACATCTTCGAGAAACTAGCCCTTTCCGGACGGATAGCCAGATGGTAAATGATCTTGACCGAGTACGACATTTAATACACGACTCAAAAAGCCATCAAAGGAAGTGTACTAGCAGATCATTTGGCCCATCAAGCTATGGATGATTATCAGTCAATGAACTTTGACTTCACTGAGGAGAACATCATGCTGGTAACCGACTGTGCAAAACTTGGACCGTATGACGGACCTGAACAAGGATCCCGATGGACTATGGTATTCGATGGGGCTTCCAATGCCTTAGGTAACAGGATTGGTGTTGTGATCATCTCTCCTGAAGGTTTCCACACTCCTTTCACTGCCAGACTATGCTTCGATTGCACAAACAATATGGCCGAGTATGAAGCATGTATCTTAGGTCTGAAAGCTGCTATTGACTTAAGGATCAAGCACTTGAATGTGTTCGGGGATTCCGCCTTAGTGATCAGCCAAGTAAAAGGAGATTGGGACACTAAACACCCTAATCTCATCCCTTACAAAGAACTTGTACTGTCTCTAATTCCTTACTTCGAAGAGATTACTTTCGAGCATTTCCCTAGGGAAGAAAACCAGTTGGCTGACGCTTTGGCAACCATGTCTTCAATGTTCAAGGTCATATGGGATAACGAAGACCCTATGATTACAATTGAAAGATTCTATGAACCTGCACATTTCTATGAGCTCGACACCGATACAAAAAATCCATGGTACCATGAGGTGATGAGATACCTTGAAGCACAAGAGTATCCAGAGGGGGCATCTATCAATGACAAAATTCTTGCGAAGATTTGCAACCAAATTCTTCCTAAGTAACGGGATATTGTACAAGCGCAAGCATAATTCGACTCTACTCCGATGTGTGGACAAGAAGGAGGCAGAGGAGATTATGGAAGACATGCACGATGGTCTTTTCGGTACTCACTCAAGTGGACATACGATGGCTAAGAAAATCTTAAGAGCAAGTTACTATTGGTCAACAATGGAGACTGATTACCATCAACATTCAAAGACTTGTCACAAATGCCAAATCTACGCGGACAAGGTTCATGTGCCTCCTATCCCTTTGAATGTCATGACCGCTCCATGGCCATTTACAATGTGGGGCCTTGACATGATTGGAGAGATCAAGCCCACGACTTCCAACGGACATCGCTTCATTCTTGTCGCCATCGACTATTTTACCAAATGGGTCGAAGTCGCCTCGTTTGCCTCAGTCACCAAGAATATGGTAGCCAGATTCATCAGACACAATCTTATCTGCCGTGATGGTATCCCCGAAAGGATTATCACTGATAACGGGACTAACCTCAACAATGTTATGATCAGGGAGTTGTGCACTCAGTTTAAGATCAAGCATCACAATTCTTCTCCGTATAGACCAAAAATGAACGGCATAGTCGAAGAAGCCAGCAAAAATATCAAGAAGATTATGCAGAAAATGGTAGTAACCTATAAGGATTGGCATGATATGTTACCGTTTTCTCTACATGGCTACCGTACTTCAGCTAGAAAATCAACTGGGGCAACTCCCTTCTCTCTAGTCTATGGCATGGAAGCTGTTTTGCCAGTGGAAGTTCAAATTCCCTCACTGAGGATTATGATCGAGGCAGGCCTAGGCGAAGACGAGTGGATTCAAACGAGATTGGATCAGCTAAACTTAATCGATGAAAAATGATTAGCTGCTATTTTCCATGGTCAGACGTATCAAAAACGAATGATCAAGGCTTTTAACAAAAAGGTCAAGCCTCGAGTATATCAAGTTGGTGACTTAGTGATAAAACACATCATTTTACCATAAGGCGACCCCAGAGGAAAATGGACTCCCACCTATGAAGGGCCATTTGTTGTCAAGAGACTTTTCTCTGGTGATGCCATGATGCTGACTACCATGGACAGTGAGGATTTCCCACATCCTATAAACACGGATATAGTTAAAAAATACTACGCGTAAGAGACCCGCTAGGTTGACACACCTAGGCAAAATAAAGGCATCCTGGCAAACCAAAAGGTTTGGGCAAAAATTAGGGATATATGCAAAAGATTGTACACCCGACAAGTTGAAAACCCAAAAGAGCGACTTAGGCAAAAAAGGGTATCCTGGTGGGCCGAAAACCCGAAAGGGCGGTCCAGGGAAAAATTAAGGATTAAAAGTGTACGACTATGTCTCGTGGAATCAACACAGTCAATTCTATCACCAAGGTCCAAGTACAAATGGTCCAAGATCAATCCAATTAACTTCGATCAACAGCAAGGGACGTTCGAAGACATTGGGGCAATAGTAGAGCTGGAAGGCAATGAGATTATTTCACATGGCTATTTGTTTTTATTCTCAATTTTGTTTTCTTTTAGATGATTTCCTCTTACTAGGATCTCCGTCTCTCTGTACAAAAACACCTATTCATGGGCAAAATATCAATACAAATACACTCTGAAGTGCAAAATTTTCTATCTTTGTTTTGAATGCAAATTTGTCCAATGACTAAAATTGAATGAACATATGCATATGAACATAATTAAAACTATTTGGCACATGTGTCCTACTAAGCAGCAGTAAGCATCTCTTAAATGTATATGAAATAGCCCCACAGAGTTATCTCATCATCATTATCCCCACAAGGATGCCGACAATAAACCTTTCCCCAATGGAGTTGCCCATAAAATCTATTTGCATAGGATAATCCCTGACCAAAGTCTCGACCTCTTGGTCGCTTTCTCCCCAACTAAGTCAATTTTTACAAGTTGAAGCCTCAGGGATCTCTTCCTAAAGGAAATTCACTTCCTCAACAAGGTTTATTTCCCTAACAAGGTTATTTCCCCAGCTGAGTTCAAATTTCTCAATATACAACAATCAAGACACCACGAAGTTCCCTAGCTGAGCCCATCATCCCCAGTTTAGCCCATCATCCCTAGTTGGGTGTATCCTCCCCAAGCTGAGTCTGCCTTACCCGACTGAGTCTATACTCTCCAGTTTGAATTTCCCTTTCAGATTACTACAAAATCACAAGGCCACAACCCCTAATCCAAAGTAAAGCCGTCAGCAAAGCCTTTACTATTTCCAAGAGATGCTATGAAGCCTGGATCCGACCAAATATTAACATAATTTTCAAGTTATTACTGAAGCCTGGACCCGACTAGATAACAGTTTGACGTCTTCTGAAACCTGGACCCGACCAGATAACAGTTTGAGTATTTGAAACCTGGACCCGACCAGATAACAATTGATCTCAATTTCAAGATGCTATGAAGCTTGGATCCGACCAGATATTAGCATAATTTTCAAGTTATTACTGAAGCTTGGACCCGACCAGATAACAATTTGACTTCTTCAAATTACTGAAACCTGGGCCCGACCAGATAACAATTTGAGTATCTGAAACCTGGATCCGACCATATAACAGTTGATCTCAATTTCAAGATGCTATGAAACCTGGACCCGATCAGATAATAGCCTAACTATTCAAATATATAGAAGAGCCTGAACTCAATCCGACCAAGGTTTAACTTCTTTTCCCCAATAGAATTGCCTCCATATCCCCAACAAATTGCTGAGAAACCTAGACTCGACCAGATATCAGTTTTCATTTCCATCTTCTCAAACGGTTTATTGTGAAACCTGGATCCGACCAGATAGCAATCATCCTCAGAGATTCATCGTGAAACCTGGAAACTGACCAGCTAACAACTGAATCCCTAAACAGCTTATTGTGAAGCCTGGAGCTGACCAGATAACAATTGACCTCATCAACCTCAGAAATCTGCAAAGCCTGAACCCGACCAGATGACAGTTTTTCAAACGGTTTATTGTGAAACCTAGACCCGACCAGATAGCAATTGACCTCATCAACCTCAGAAATCTGCAAAGCCTGGACCCGACCAGATGACAGTTTTTCAAACAGTTTATTGTGAAACCTGGAGCACGTCCAGATAACAATTAACTATGATCCCCGAAAAGACACTATGAAGCATGGACTTGACCAGATAATAGTACAGCTTTCCAAAACCATAAAGCCTAGATCCGACCAGATAACAATTAACTTCTGTATCCTCAACAAGTTGTTGTGAAGCCTGGATCTGACCAGATAACTATTCAATTTCAAGGAATTTTCTGCAAAGCCTGGATCCGACCATGATAACAGTTAATTCGTCTCTTCCTCTAGTAAGTTGATGTGAAGCCTGGATCTGACCAGATATCAGTCGACTACTTCATCCTCAGCAACTGTGAAGCCTGGATCCGACCAGATAACAACTGAAATTTGAGCGATATTCCCCAGCAAAAACATCCTTTCAACAAAATTTGAAGATATGCATATTCTTCATCTCCAACAGGCAATCAGGGATTCAACCTCCCAGAATTTCCTCAGCAGTAGTCAGGGATTTATTTTCCCAGACAAAAACACATACCTCACATTCATGCATCATAGAGTGTACATACCACATGCATTTAGTAATACCACATCTGGTGAACATCATGCAGGCATCTGCATTTTAATCATTCTTTTTCTCACAGGTAAAACATCAAGTTTTAGTATAAATCAACAAGGGATTTGTGCTGATACTTCTTCCAGCGATTACTAACATTCCTCTAAATGGCATCTATAAGCCCATTCACCATCCATCTTTGAGTGCAAATTTCTGGGCACTCTAGTGTTCAATCATCTTTCACCTTCAAGTCACGAATGGCGGATCTGCCAATCTAACTCTTCAGGTTCAAGAAGTTTGAACAGGGGCAGCTGTTGTACCCAAAAATTTACCCTCTCATTTCATAAGGGATCACCTAGATCCTAGGTTTGCTTCCATCTATTTCCAGGCCTTGAATTATCAATTTTCCAAGAAAATCATTCACAGGGGAAAAATGCTCATTTGCATAGTAAAAAGTCAGACTTTGACTTTTGGATCAAAACCAAATTTCAAAAATCATATTTCATCAAGACATGTTGAAATATGAAGTTTATTTCATCAAGAAATTCAAAAGTCAAAACTACTTTGGAGAAGTCAAAATTCTAAATACTTAGAACTTTTCTAAGTGTTTAAGAAGCATGACAAGCTCAGAACTTCTGGTCAGATTTTCACTCTGGTGGAAGTTGACTCTAGAGGAACTTCTGACACAAGAGTTATGGACTCCCACAAGATCTAGAGAAATATTGCAGAACATAACTTCTCCTAGAAATGTTGGGATTTCAAGTAATAACTTCTCAAAGACACGTCCATGAAACTAAAGCACTCAGCAAATTCTTGACAATTCCAAGACAGAGTTTGGTCAGAACTTCTGGGCCAGTTTTCACAATGGTTTTGTCAGAGTTTGCAAGGGAAATTCAAAGAAGTTTACAAAGCGTGTTGCAAGCTTCCTGGAAAGTCTGAGAGCTCCTTCAAAACATGCTGGAACCAGAAGATAAAAGGATCAGAAGATTGGATGCTACGCTGAAGCAGAACTTCTGATCTAGAATTAAGCAATGATACAGAGTTTCACATGGCCGGATTTCTGATTTGATAAATATCATCATCATTTAATGCTCATTTAATGATCACAACCACTTTTGAGTCTTTATCCAAAGGATTTCCCCCACGTGTACCCCTACTGTCTTGGGAAAGCAAACTTTTGTGCAAAAGTGTGCTAGGCCCATGCGCTGCTTTTTCTTTTCCTTAATTCATGCTGACAAATCCAGCTTAGGCGCTGCTAAACCTGCTAACCATCCTACTTTGTGCCTTGAACCATGCTTGTTTAAGCTTACTTCAAGAGTAAGTCAGCGTCTAGCGTATGACGTTGGTGCCACTTGACCTCTCCAAACTACAAAACCTCTGCCTATAAATTGAACTTCATTGGCCATTGAAAAAAAGGTCGAAAACTTGAGAAAGAAAAGCCTTGAACCCCTGCAAAAATTCTAAGAGTCCAAAAAACTATAAACACAAAAATACAAAACCTGTTAGCATTTGATTCTTGCATTAAAACTCCATTTTTCCTCAAGTGTTTCTTGATCAAAACCACCCATACAGTTTCTGATATACATTCAAAAGCCATCCAAAATTCTGTAGTCAAATTTTAACCCATTCTCCATCAAACATCCACCTCAAAACGTCAGAACTTTATCCCTTGGTTGTTCCAAAATTTTCTAATCATTTACAGCCCAAGTTGAAAGTTTCTAGCCTGCTGAATACGTGAGGAAGCTGTTCAGAACATCACAAGCGGTTAGAACCAAGTTCCAGCTTACAGAGTATTTTCCAGCTGCAAGGTAAGTTTCTGTTGACTCTCATCATATTATTTAGGCATTGTCAGATTTTGCATATTTAAAACACAATGTAGATATTCTGATTCTGATGATGTACATATTCTGAGATTTCATGCATATGCCTGCCTAAATAGAGGGAATTCCAGTCCAGAGCTTCATGAAGAAATTAGGACTCAGAATTAGGATTAGCAAATTCATGTTTGCTTCTGATTTATATTTCTGATATCTCTTGTTTCTGAAACATCATGAAACTTGTCATAACTATTATATGTGCAACTTCTGTTCTGTTAAGAAATGACTAAGTTGCAGATGTTTTGACTAGCATGGAAAAGAGAGGCAAAGTTCTGCCAGTAGCATCAGAACTTCTGAAAACTTCAGTGTCCTTAGCGGATCCAGAACTTCTGACTTTCCCTATTTCTATTAACGTTGTTTCTGTTTGTGCAGCACGTCAGATTCAGAACTTCTGACCCCCTATTCTGTTTCAGCATTTACGTTGATTCTGTCCTCTTTCCTTTTATTATTTTTTGCTATCACTTTTATTTTTCATTAATAAAAAAAACACCAAAAATATTTCATATTCACATATCATATTTTATTTCTTTCAACATAAAAAGATCAAAATATTTTCTTGAACCAAACTTATTTCTTTTCTTAAACAAAACAAAAACATTTTACATTTATTGTACATTCTTATCTATTCAATATGGTTGTAATAGTAACTTAGGATTTAATTTGCGATCCCCATTTGAAGATTTGTACACCCCACCCCCCTAATGATTGTAATAGCGTAGAATCTTTATTTTCTGCACTTTTACTGCTTTCATATATTGTTAGTGATCAGGGTGTGTATGGCAAGACTAAAACCAATGTTTAGAAAACCATAATTCAAGATAAAATTATGCATGCAATCAAATACACTTGCACACAATCACCCCTAGGGTTATTCCACTTGTTGCCTTACAAAAATGGCCATGTTATGCATGTGGGATATCTTAGCACAAACAAAAATAAAAAAATACAAGATCATAGTCCCTCGATGACGCTATCAAAATTGCCTTTCGAAATGATCTTAGTCCCTAAAGAAAATTCTAAGTCATCTCACAACATTGCTATCATGGTTATACGATGACCCACGCCCGTCCCTTCACATCCAACGATAGGGCTTCTTCCTAAAACAATGGTAAGATAACAATGTCTAAAGGAGGAGGAAAAGAACACCTAAGACCTTTTGAGTAGGTAGATTGCTCCTAGTTGCTTGCTCACTTTCAAATCAAACATCCTTTCTTATTTTCAAACAAACACAAACACCTTCAAAAACATTTTCTTAACATTGAAAACATTTTCAAAAGATCAACACTTTGTATACATTCTTACGAATGAGAATAATTACAAAGTGTGCCTAAACGATGACATCTTTACAAAATACTTTCAAAACCACACAAGGCACAATTTTCAAACAAAAGCAAGTGATCTAGCAAGTAACTAAGAGTCCATGGAAAACCATGGATGGAAAGGGTGCTAATACCTTCCCTTTCATAATCTACCCCCCAAACTCAAGAAAACATCTCTAAAGGTCTTTCCTGTGCTTTTTCACCTTTCCTTTTGGATAAAAGAAATTTTGGTGGTGACTCTTGCTAACCGCAACATTTGTGAACACAAACGCAAAACAAAAAGTCAGTTCTCCCACCATATCACACCATAGGATGGCTTTTTCGTACTTCAGGAACTTTCACATTTTGTTAGACGACCTTCTCTTACAGCCTCTTCTAAGAGGATACCCATGCCTACCATTTCAGTAAAATCACTTGGCGCACTTGCTACAATCTTCTCATAGTAGAAAGCACCCAGAGTCTTCAAGAAAATCTTAGTCATCTCCTTCTCTTCCATGGGAGGAATCACTTGGGCGGCTACCTCACGCCATCTCTGTGCATATTCTTTGAATGATTCCCTGTCTTTCTGGACCATGGCCCTAAGTTGATCACGGTCAGGCGCCATATCCATATTGTATTTGTATTGTTGGATAAATGCTTCTCCCAAGTCATTGAAAGTATGGATATTGATGCTATCCAAACTCATATACCACTTCAGTGCAACACCGGTTAAACTATCCTGAAAAAAGTGAATCAATAGACGCTGATCATCAGTATGGGTAGAGATATTGATGCTGTCCAAACTCATATACCACTTCAGCGCAACACCGGTTAAATTATCCTGAAAAAAGTGAATCAACAGACGTTGATCATCAGTATGGGTAGACATTCTCCTTACATACATCACAAGATGAGCACGAGGGCAAGTGTTGCCCTTGTACTTCTCGAATTCTGGGATCTTAAACTTTTCTAGTAGCTTAACATTCGGGACCAAGCATAAATTATTCACATTCTGCCCGAACAATTCCTTTCCTCTGAGAGCCTTCATCTCCCTCTGCATCTTGTCAAACTGCTCTTGAAAATCATCCATTCTGTCATAAATACCCAAGTCTCCACTTGATGGAGGAAAAGGATGACATATATCATCATTAATAAATGGAACCATATTCACAGAAGGAGGTGCAGTAGGAGCAACATGCACCACATGAGGTGCGGGAGTAAAAATAGTCTGAATAACTGGAGCTTCTTGAGGACCAAGATTGAAACTTTCAGGCGCAAAGTTCTCTGGCATTCCCCATGGATAACCTTGAGGCATGCGATTCTGAACAACAGCTGGAGTAGCAGACACAAGAACAATCAGAGCTTCAATAGTAACCCTTGTTGGTTGAGGTTGAACACTCGGTGGTTGATTCTGAGCAGCCACCAGAGATTCCATCAGAGCAATAAGATTGGCCATGCCAGCTGTGATACGGTGGGAGAACTGACTTGAGGTTTTGCGTTTGTTTTCACAAATGTTTCGGTTGATCAAGAGTCGCCATCGACTTTTTATTTTATCCTAAGGAAAGGTTAAAAAGCACAGCAAAAACCTTTGAGATGTTTTCTTGGGTTCGGGGAGTAGATTATAGAAAGGGAAGATATTAGAACCCTTTATATCCATGGTTATCCATGGGCTCTTAGTTACTTGCTTAGATCAACTTGCCTTGATTTTCAATTGTTTGAAATGGTGCTTTGTGTGTGGGTTTGAAAAATGTTTTGAAAAGAGGCCAATGTGGTGGCAACCTTTGTAATGATCCATGTTGGGATGTATACAAAGGTGTATGTCTTTTGAAAAGGTTTTCAATGTTTTTGAAAGTTGTTTTGAAAGTGTAGTGATGTGTGGTTTTGAAAAATAGGCAAGTGTTTTTGTTTTGCAAGTTGGCAAATAACCAAGAGTTTGTCTACTCTAAATTTCTCAAAGATTTTTGCTATGTTTTAACCCTTTTAACAATTTTGTTCCACCATTGTATTTGGTGGACAATCTTGTCTTATGATGTGAACGGGACGGGCGCGGGTCATCGTTTAGACCATGATTGCAATGGTGCCAAGTATCTTTGGGCAATTTTTCCTTTAAGGGACTTGATCATTTTTAGGCAACTTTTGAAAGCGTCATCGAGGGACTATGATCATTTGAATTTGTTTTGTTTTGCCAAAGATACCTAACATGCAACATGGCCCATTATTGAAGGCAACAAGTGGAGTACCCTAGGGGTGCAAGTGTGATTAGTGTTGTCCATTTTCATGCTTGTGTTATCTTGAATTTAGGTCAAACTATTTGTTGTTTTTGATTTGCATACAAAACCCTAATTCTATCATGGCATATTTAGAAAGCTTTTAAAGTGCGGGATTTAAAGGTCCTAAATTATTACAACACAAATTATGGGGTGGGGGGTACAAATGTTCAAATGGGGATATTTTAGCAAGAAATTAAACCTAAACTATTACATCCAAATTGAATTTTTACAAGGTATTTAATTGCACAATAATAAAATAAAATAAATATGCAAGATGCAAAAATGATTTTTATATGTATGTAAAAAGTATTTTTTATGTGACAAATAAACAAAAAATGAAAATGATTAATTTTTGGTATTTTTATGTATTTAGGGCAAAACCCTAATTTGCTAAATAAATGTATTAATTATTTAATATATGCAATATTTATTAATTATGTACAAAAAATAAATAAAAGAAAGTATATTGTCAAAAAGTGATTTTTTAAGTTAAATATTAATAACAATAAAAATGTAGTATTTTTGTATTTTTATCCTAAATATTATAATAAATATATAAGTATTTATATTACTTACTAAATATATTAAATATGTATAAAAATAAAATATTTACTATTTACAAAAAAAAAGTATATTTTTATAAAATGTTTTCAAAAGGTAAAATAAAATAAAAAATCAGAAGATAAAATGTATTGGTATTATTTTAGTATTTTAAATAAAAAGTATTTCTATACTTATTTACATATAAACTAAATGAAACAAAATAAATACCAAATAAAATGCAAAAAATGTGAGAAAAATAATTTTAATGTTTTTTTCATACTTAAATAAAAATATAGAAACAAAATCAAAAGGAAAAAATGAAAAATGACAAATATATCTCAAAATGGGCCAGGGGGTGCATGTGAAATGCAGTGGTGCAAAAAGGAAACAGAATCAGGCCCAGCCCAAACCTATCTTCTTCAACCTCCAGCAAGCTTGTCTAAAAAACGCGCGTTTTTCACACTGATTCAAACATCCTGATTCTTGGACTTTTAAGCAAAACTCATAACACCAAAAATGTAGGGCATTAAGAGACGAATCCAGACATATAAAGAACTTGACTTAACTCTAAGAAATGAAAGAGAATTTGTTCATCCCTAATTCCTGACCTAAGTTTTTGTCAATGTTCAGGTCTTAAATTCTCTCAGCATATGCAATATAAATGGAAAGTGAGGATATGGAAGGCTTCAGGGACATGAACATGACATTTTTCATTCATAAATCTAAACCTAACTCTTCCTAGATTGAGAGATAGAAGTCCATGAACTTACCTGTTCAACTTGGATCATATCTGACAATGGAGGTACTTTCAAGGCAAGGTGAAGACTTGTACAACTTACTTGAAGTCCAGGGATGCTATTCCAATGCTTGGTATGCTTTGAAACTTGCTATATCAAGCTACAGAAGTTCACCTGCAAAACAGAAAAAGTGAAAATGGTGAAGTTGGTTGGAGGTGTTACAGGTCGTGTCCAATGCTTGGGATAGCTTCAGTGGGTGATAAGGAATGTGTTTGCAAAGGTTCCAGCCAAAACGCACGAGTGGAAATGTTTATGGAAGTCAAGTTGCAGGGATGCCTTGTTTTTGTGCATTACAATGGTGTTTTGAGGTTTAAGGAGGTATGGAGGGTAGTTAGCTCGTGCCTTAGCTCAGGTTTGATGTTTGGAATGTGTACAACAAGTTTGTCTTAGCTTGTGTTGGCAGAAATGTGTGTTGTATATCAATATGCCAAGTTTCTTCTAATGTAAGTCAAAAATTCCAAGTTGGTTTCTAGGCTTATGCAGGCCCCTCAAATATGCTCCAAATCTTTGTCTTGATCAGTGGGATATATCCCTGAACTTGTGCCAAAAGGATTTGCATTGTACTTCATGATTTGCAAACTTGACATAAAGCCATACTTTTCAAAAATGGATAATTTGCTTTTTCCATATTAAGGTTAGTCTTTTGTGTAATGGCTTAATGGACAAGATAATGCTAGGACACAAAGGTTTTGCATTAAATTATTGAGTGTGGATGAGATAAAAGGCCTGTAATCTAGCTTAGAGCATGCTGAGTTCAAAAATGCAAAGTTATGGACATGGAAATGGCTCATGAACAAAGTGAGTTTTGCCCATATTGACAAATTCGATTCTCCCTAACCACAAGGGTATTTGATGAGTTCTCTGACATTTTGGAAAGCTTGGAATGTGTACTACAATCCATATTTGTAATTCTATTTGAAATTCCAAGTGGAAGCATGTGAAAAGTGGCCATGAAGTTAGGCAAAAATCCTGCCTAAAATAGGTCAAAATTTTTCTAAGTTAAGAAAGTTTTGCACCCTTGTTCCAAAAATTGTAACTTGAGCTACAAGCTTCTTTTGAGGAAACTTTGTGAATCAAAGTTGTAGATTTTGCAATGGAATACAACTTTCGTGTTTTGAGTTTTCCTTGAATCCAAATGTATCTTGATGAAAAAGTGGGACAAAGTTAGGAAAAAATTAGGGATTTTCATAACTTAGAAAAATTCTAAGTTATGAAAATTCTTCATTTCAAACCCTAATTTGTAACTTTTGATTTCTTGATGAATAAGTTTCATAATTTGACATGTCTTGATGAAAAATGAATCTTGACATTTGATTTTGACCAAAAAGTCAAAGTTTGACTTTTCAGTATACAGTCAAATTTGACTCAGTTGACTAGAAAATTCATCTGTCAATCTTGTGCATTTGGGATCTTTTGAATTTGTTGAACATGTCAAAAAAATTCCATGGGGTCCTTAAGTCCATATGTGAGCTTGGTTTTCCATTGGCTAGGTCAAACAGTCAAAAATTGCCTTTGTGCAGTCAAAACCCTAAAAATGACCATTTTGCCCTTTTGGTGATCTGGTCAAATTTCTTGTGGAATTGTGATCCAAACTTGACCAAATGGTTCATATGAGTTCATAATGTTGATGTGGGTCAAATTTCATGAGGTTTGACTGTCAATTAACCACAGTTGACTTTTTCCCCCATACAGCTGATTTCTAGGTCAACTGTCCAATTGACTGGGCAAAGATTGGAATCAAGGCTTGAAACTTGGGTATGGATAAACTTGTGAGTCTAATATGAAGCATGAAAGTCACTTTGGGCCTTTTAGGTCAAAACAGCTTTGTGCAAACTCAAACCCTAATTTGGGTCAACAGTGCAAGGAGAAGTCTTGAGCAGAGGAAATCCTAACTGGATCTTGAGCTCCAAGGGTCTTGTGATGAGAGAATGTTGAGGAAATGGGAGGGAAAATTTTAGGGTACAATAGTTGCCCCTGTTCAATCTTCTTGAACCTGAAGAGTTAGATTGGCAAGCTTTCCTTTCGCGACTCGAGGGTAAAAGGAGATTGGACACTAGAGTGCCCGAAAATTTACACTCGCACGCTGGAGTATCAGCAATGTGATGGCGGGAATGGGCTTACAGATGCCATTTGGAGAGATGGTGGATAGGGGGATGGGATTATAGATGCCATCTGGAGACGTGACAGAACTTTGTCGGGAATGGGCTTATAGATGCCATTTGGGGGTGTTGATCGCGTAAGAGATTCCTTAGCGAGAACTTGCGTACTTTGAGAAAGGAAGATGTTTCCTGGCTTGTTACAGGTGTTGATCTTCAAACTCTTCATGTAGATATGCCCTGGCTAGATACAGGAGTCGAATCCACTATTGGTTGCTCACAGATGTGCCCTGGCTAGATACAGGAATCAAATCTGGAACCGTTGTCGACAGATGTGCCCTGGCTGGATACAGGTATCGAATCTGGAATTGTCGTCTACAGATATGCCCTGGCTGGATACAGGAATTGAATCTGGAATTAGTTGCTCACAGATGTGCCCTGGCTAGATACAGGTATCGAATCTGGAAGTTGCAAAAGGTTGGTAGAGATAGCTTTCCTGGCTAGATACAGGTGTAGACCTCTGACTTGAGAATGAAAGATAATTTCCTGGCCTGTTACAGGGGTTAATCTTCAAACTCTTCATGCAGATATGCCCTGGCTAGATACAGGAATCGAATCTACAATCCATCACTCACAGATGTGCCCTGGCTAGATACAGGAATCGAATCTGGAATTGCGTTAGTTGATAGTAATCATCTTTGGATTGATTTTTCCTGAAAAGGCAAAACATTAGTTGTATGCAATGTCATGATGTGCAGGATGCTCAAAATGAGACAGTGTTGTATGCACTTTATCATGTATGTATGAAATGTGAAATGTCTATGAATGTATTTTTGTCTAGGAAAATAAATCTTTGACGACTGGCCGGGGAATCAAATCCTGGGCTGATGTTGAAGAGTAGAGTTTCTCGCTTCCGCTGAGGATGATGGTTGTGAGAATAAACCGGTAGGAGAAGATAACTCCGTTGGGGAATAAACTTGTTGGAGAGATTACTCTGAGGGGAATAAAATAGGTGCAGAGATTACTCTGCGGGGTATTACTCTGTGGGAAGAGATACTTCGCTGAGGTTTCGATGAGAGCTCCGCTGGGGATTTCAAAGATAGACTCCGCCGGGGATTTCAATGATAAACTCCGCTGGGGATTCCGCTGATAAAATATGTTGGGGAACTTTGATGAACTCCGCCGGGGACAGGAAGAACTTCGCTGAGGACGATCTTTCCGTGGTAATTAGCTGAGGATAACCCAGTTATAAGCTCTTGTGAGGAATAACTTTGAATAAAGTCCGGGAGAGACGTCCGTACTCTGTAGGGGATAAGCTTCCAGAATCTACTAGGGATAAGCTCCAAGACCTGCTGGGGATATGGATTCCACTCTCTTGGGGAAACTTTTTAGACTGTACTGGGGTGTTGGTATTCCGCCGGGGAACAATCTCATATTAAGACTGCCGGGGATGCTTGTTGAGGAATGTCTATACTCCGATGGGGAATGTTGAGATCTTCTGGGGATACCCAACTTCCTTAAGGCTGACAGTAGACCAACTCTGCTTGAGGAGAGTATCGCTGACTTGCTAGGGGAACAAAGTGCCTTTTCGGGGCTGACGGGAGAGTATTGCTGAAATCTAGTCTTACTCTGTGGGGAGTTGAGGTAACTTAGTTACGTTCTTCAGCCGAACCTACCTTGGTACCTTGGTGGTCAGAGCAACTAGACTGCTTGGACAAATCTACATTGCCCCTGTTCTTGATGTCATTTGTAATTAATCCTTTGTTTCGCATGCAAGTATTTATGATTAGCAATTAATGTCAAATGCATATGTCAAAAATGAACATTGGACGTTCTTCGCAAAACAAAACAGAAAAAGGAAAAACAATGGATAATTTGTCTGAAAAATTGAACTTGTATTGATTTTGAAATTTGCCTGTAAATGGGCGTTTATGTACAGGAGGTTGACGTCCTAGTAAGAGAACACCGCCGAATAGCATAGAGTTTATACAATTTTGAAAAGGAAACAAAACAGCTATGTGAAAAATAATCCCACTGGGTTCCAACTCTGCTATCGCCTTTATGTCTTCAAATGTCTCATCACTTTGCTGCTTAGTTGAAGATGAAGCTGATTGATCGATGCCGTCTGAGCCCGATAATTGATGCCGAATTCTGGATGCGAGGTGATCCAACGAGACATAGTATTACGCTTTATCCCTAACTTTTGCCTGGACCGCCCTTTCGGGTTTTCAGTCCACCGGGATACCCATTTTTGCCCAAGCCGCCTTTTCAGGTTTTCGACTTGCCGGGTGTACAGATTTTTCATTTCATCCCTTATTTTTGCCCGAACCCTTTTGGTTCGCCGGGAAGCCCTTGTTTTTGCCTAGGTGTGTCAACCTAGCGGGTCTTTAGTTCATGCGTAGTATCTTTTTACTATGTCTGCATTGGCAGGGTGAGGAAGGTCGTCACTATCCATGGTGGTTAGAATCATAGCTCCTCCTGAGAAGATATGTTTAACCACAAATGGCCCTTCGTACGTAGGGGTCCATTTGCCCCTGGGATCACTTTGAGGAAGAATGATGCGCTTGATTACCAGGTCTCCGACTTGATACTCTTGTCGTCTGACTTTCTTGTTAAATGCCCTGATCATCCGTTTTTGGTACGTCTGACCATGACAAATAGCAGTGAGTCTCTTTTCGTCAATTAGGTTTAATTGATCAAGCCGAGTCTGGATCCAGTCATCTTTGCTCAAACCCGCATCCTTCATTATCCGGAGAGAGGGTATCTGGACTTCAATAGGCAAGACTGCCTCCATGCCATAGACCAAGGAAAAGGGAGTTGCCCCTGTTGACGTTCGTGCTGAGGTACGGTACCCATGAAGAGCAAACGGTAACATCTCGTGCCAATCTTTATAGGTCACTGTCATCTTCTGCACAATCTTCTTGATGTTCTTATTTGCTGCTTCGACAACCCCATTCATCTTTGGCCGGTAGGGAGAAGAGTTGTGGTGCTGTATCTTGAATTGCTCGCAGAGCTCAGTGATCATCTTATTGTTAAGATTGGTACCATTATCCGCAATGATCCTCTCAGGTATACCGTATCGACAGATCAGGTTATGCAGAATGAACCGTGCCATGACGCTCTTGGTTACGGTGGCGTAGGAAGCTGCTTCAACCCACTTCGTGAAGTAATCAATCGCGACTAGGATGAAGCGATGTCTGTTGGATGCCGTAGGTCGGATTTCGCCGATCATATCAATGCCCCACATTGCAAAAGGCGAAGGTGCCGTCAGGACGTTCAGGGGAACCGAAGGAATATGCACCTTATCAGCATAGATCTGGAATTTATGACAAGTTCGCGAGTGTTGGTAACAATTGGCTTCCATTGTGGACCAGAAATATCCTGCCCGAAGGATTTTCTTTGCCATGGTATGTCCACTGGAATGTGTTCCGAATGTACCTTCATGTAGTTCTGCCATGATCTTCTCTGCTTCAGTCTTATCCACACAACGCAGTAAGGTTGAATCATGGTTTCGTTTGTACAGAACGCCGTTGCTGAGGAAGAACTTTGCTGCGAACCTTCTCAGAAACTTCTTGTCATTAACAGATGCACCTTCGGGGTATTCTTGAGCTTCCAAGTACCTCTTCACTTCATGATACCAGGGTTTCTCTGTTACCTCTTCGGCCTCAAGATCACAGCAATATGCAGGTTCGTCCAATTTCCAGATAATGATCTGGGGCGCCTCGTTGTCCCATTTAACTTTGAACATAGAAGACATTGTAGCCAACGCGTCCGCTAACTGGTTCTCCTCTCTTGGGAAGTGTTCAAAAGTTATCTCCTCAAAGTGGGGAAGCAATGTCAGCACATACTCCTTGTAAGGAATAAGATTCGGGTGTTTCGTATCCCACTCGCCTTTGACCTGATTGATCACGAGAGCGGAATCTCCAAAGACACTCAGAAACTTGATCCTTAAGTCAATTGCAGCTTGAAGACCCATGATACATGCCTCATACTCCGCCATGTTGTTGGTGCAGTTGAAACATAACCGGGCAGTGAGTGGAGTATGAGTGCCTTTAGGGGATATGATCACAACGCCGATACCATTACCCAAAGCGTTCAAGGCTCCGTCAAAGTGCATAGACCATCGGGATCCTTCCTCAGGTCCTTCATCCGGTCCAGGTACTTCATAATCAATCACTACCATGATATCTTCGTCTGGAAATTCAAAGTTCAACGACTGGTAATCCTCCACCGGTTGGTGTGCCAAATCGTCTGCCAATACACTTCCCTTGATTGCTTTTTGAGTCATGTATTGGATGTCATATTTCGTCAAGATCATTTGCCACCTTGCTATTCTTCCAGAAAGAGCAGGCTTTTCGAATATGTACTTGATTGGATCCATTTTTGAAATCAACAGGGTAGTGTGAGTCAACATATACTGTCTCAGCCGGCGAGCAGCCCATACCAGAGCGCAGCAAGTTTTCTCGAGCAGTGAGTACCGAGTCTCACAGTCGGTAAACTTTTTGCTCAAGTAATAAATGGCGTGCTCTTTTCGGCTAGACTCGTCATGCTGCCCCAGCACACACCCCATTGAGTTGTCAAGTACTGTCAAGTATAAGATTAGAGGTATCCCTTCAACCGGTGGCATAAGAATGGATGGTTCTTGGAGATACTCTTTGATTTTTTTGAAAGCGGCCTGACATTCATCATTCCAACGTACCACTTGATCTTTCTTCAGCAGCTTGAAGATTGGTTCACAGGTAGCGGTTAGATGTGAGATGAATCGGGCAATGTAGTTCAACCGTCCTAGAAAGCCTCTGACTTCCTTCTCTGTCTTAGGAGTTGGCATCTCTTGTATGGCTTTCACCTTGGCAGGGTCCATTTGAATGCCTTTGTCGCTTACGATGAAGCCTAGCAATTTTCCAGATCTCACCCCGAAGGTACACTTGTTTGGGTTCAACCTCAGCTTGTACAACTTCAGACGGTCAAACAGCTTCCGTAGGTGGTCAAGGTGTTCCTCCTCAGTTTGGGACCTTGCAATCATATCGTCGACATATACTTCTATTTCGTGATGGATCATGTCATGAAATAAAGCAACCATGGCATGTTGGTAGGTTGTCCCAGCATTTTTCAACCCAAAAGGCATGACCTTGTAACAAAAGGTGCCCCACTGAGTGATGAAGGTTGTCTTCTCCATGTCTTCAGGAGCCATCTTGATCTGATTATAACCGGAGAAGCCGTCCATGAAGGAGAAAACTTTATGCTGAGCAGTATTATCAACCAGAACGTCGATATGAGGCAGATGGAAATCATCCTTAGGGCTGGCCCTGTTCAAATCCCTGTAATCAACACACATTCGGACCTTACCATCCTTCTTCGGCACCGGAACCACATTGGCAATCCACTGAGGGTAAGAAGTCACTGCTAGAAACCCGGCATCAAATTGTTTCATAACCTCAACTTTGATTTTCTCGGACATCTCTGGACGCATATGGCGGACCTTCTGTTTTACCGGAGGGCAATCTTCCTTGGTAGGTAGGTGATGAACCACAATGTCGGTATCCAAACCAGGCATGTCTTCGTAAGACCAAGCAAAGATTTCCATGTAGTCATGCAGTATCTGAATCAATCGTTGTTTCACACTGAGCTCTAGATTGGCACCAATCTTGACTTCCTTTCTGTCTGTCTCAGTACCCAGATTTACCGTTTCCACTGGCTCTTCATGTGGCTGAATGGCCCTCTCTTCCTAGAGTAGCAGTCTTGCAAGTTCACCAGGCACTTCACAATCATCTTCACCTTCGTCTTCGGCTAAGTTGATCGGATTTTCGAAGTCATAACTAGCAGTAGCAGAGTCGTTACCAGTGAGATCCAGAGTGGATTGGAACCTGTATAGGTGAGTGTGTGTAAATATAGCTGTTTTGCAATATATAATAAAGAAAGAAAAGGAGCGCAAGATTTGAAATGCAACAAACGTCCAATGTTTTGATTAATGATATATGAAAATGTCATACAAAAGCCCTCACAAATGGAGCCACGGTGCCCCGGGTAGGACACCGAGCCATAAAAGTTTCAACATATTGTTTGTTACAAATTGAAAACAAAAGAGTTCATTACTGAGTGACAAAAGTAATAGGTGTGAAGTCTTTGGCAGTCCAGTTACTTGGTCCACTGTCGGTTGTTGGGTAGATCCAGCTGTCGAATTCAGATTCCTCCACTTCGTCTTCAACAGCATTCACTCCTAGGTTGGTGATGAACACATGAGGTCTTCCAATTCTTGCCTTACGAACAGCCTTCTGAGCCTCTGCAGTGAAGCCCAAACCAAACTTGTCGGTCTTCGGAGTGAAGTCAGGAAGTTGGCCCCAGTTTGCGCATTCACCCTTCTCGATCACAACCCGGGCATCCTTTAAGGAAGCCATCTTCAAAGGAGGGTCTTCAATCACAGTTTCCGCTGATGCCAGTGTCTGAGGCACCTCTTCAAAGTGCTGGAATGGAGTCTCAATGAATTCCCCATCCATTTCTATGTATCGGAACGAGTTTAAGTGGCTGACCATATATTCTTCCTCCCCTTGAACTGTAACAATCTTTCCTCTGACTGGGTACTTAAGCTTTTGATGTAGTGTGGAGGTCACAGCTCCAGCCTTGTGGATCCATGGACGACCCAGAAAACAAGAGTAGGATGGAAATATGTCCATCACATAGAAAGTTGAATCAAAAACTTGAGAACCAACCCTGATTGGAATGTCAACTTCACCATGTACCATCCTTTTCGAACCGTCAAAGGCTCGGACAACAATGTTACTAGGCTTGAGCTCCAGACCTTCACAATCCAATCTGTCTAGGGCCTTCTTGGGCAATACATTCAATGAAGAACCGGTGTCCACCAACACATGGGCAAGAGTAGTGCCCCTGCATTCAATGGAGACATGCAGGGCGTCATTATGGTTCTTTCCTTTTGCAGTCAGATCGGCGTCAGAGAAGCCCAGACCATTACCAGCAGTCAAGTTAGCCACACAATCAGTAAATTGATCAGCAGACGTTTCTTGCGGCACATGGGCCGTCTTCAGGAAGGAGATCAAGGCCTTGGCGTGGGCCTCTGAACACAATAACAGTGATAGCATAGAAATCTTTGACGGGGTGTGCCCCAACTGCTCAACTACATTGAAATCACTTTTCTTGATAATCTTGAGGATCTCCTCCATCTCTTGCTGGGAGGCTTCAACAGTGGTTGTCTTCGGCGCCTCCGTCAGGGCAGGAAAATCAGTAGCAATCCCTTTGCCCCGAGCGTCGAATGACTCGGCAGCAGGGGTAGAAACAGGAACTTGATTAGGAAGTGGAACATGCACACTTGCAGGTGTGATGATAAGGGGTTTTTGAATAGCTGGTGGCGCAATATCTGGCGAGAACAGCCTACCACTGCGAGTAATTTTGGCAGGCCCGGTGATGTTACTGACACCGGTACTTGTATCAAACTCTTGCTTCACTCCAAGCACATAAACATCTGCCCCATAGTGCCATGGGACAGCTTTGTCGGATGTATAAGGGAGAGGCCCTGGAACAGTGATGATGATGGGAGCAATCTTCTGAGTGGACATGATTTTGACAGGATTCTTTGAGGGAGCCTTAGGAGGTTTGTTGAAAATAGTGACAATAGAAACTTCTTCGGCAGGGGCAGCAGGAACGGCAATCTTCTCGAACAAGATTTCTTTGCTATCCATCAGGCTTTGGATACTTGATTTCAGCAAAGGACAACCAAAAGGCGAAACAGCACATAGAAGGCAATCTTCACCACATCCCGGAAATAAACCGGCTAGCAACAAATTCCTTTTAACAGTCGATAACGGAGTAACAATCTCTTCCACGGAGGCTACATATCGGTCTTCTTCCACAGCACTCACTTCATGCTGGGGCATGGGAGCAGTCACAACATTGGGTCTTTCGGGCGCCTCAAACTGTATTTCCTTAGCATCAATAAGGTCTTGAACCTTATTCCTCAGAGCCCAGCAATCGTCCGTAGTATGCCCGGGGCTATCAGAGTGATAAGCGCAACGGGCGTTGGGGTTGTATTTTGGAGAAGTTGTGTTCACTACTTTCGGAGCTTCTTTGACAGTTACCAGATTGGTTGACAGTAGTTGCAGCAAAATCTGAGACAGGGTCATACTAAGTCGGGTGTACTGCCTTTTGGGTCTCTCACCCCTCTGTTGATTATACTGCTGAGGAGCAGCAACAGGCTTTGAAATTACCAATGCATTGACAGCTTGGCGGCGTTCCGGTTTAACTTGTCTTCTGGGACCATAAACAGCACTAGCTTCCTTCTTGAAGGGCTTCTTTTCAGTATTCGCAGCGGCACCTTTTTGTATCTTCCCCGACTTGATACCAGCTTCTATCCTCTCACCAGTCAAGATCAAATATGTAAACCCAGCATAAGAATTACCAATCAGATGGTTAAAGAACGGACCAGACAGGGTCCCAAGGAACATGTCAACAAGTTCACAGTCAGTTAGCGGTGGTTGCACCCTGCCAGCCAGGTCTCTCCACTTTTGCGCATACTCTTTGAATCCTTCGCCCGTCCCCAGTGACATACCCTGGAGTTGGGTACGCGTGGGAGCGAGGTCAGAATTGTACTGATACTGTTTATAAAATGCCGTAGCCAAGTCTTCCCAATTTCGGATACTGGCTCCATCCAGCTGATAGAACCACTCGAGTTGAGCTCCAGAAAGGCTATCCTGAAAGAAATGGATCCAAAGGTTCTTGTCTGCAGTGTAAGGTTGGATCTTCCTTACATATGATCTGAGATGCATCTTCGGGCAAGATAGCCCGTCATATCTTGCAAAAGCTGGCACTTTGAACTTCGGGGGGATCACAATTCCAGCAATTAATCCCAAATCTTCGAAATCTAAGCCGGGAACTCTCTGCAGCTCCATAGCTGCCAACCTGTCTTCCAAACCTTTGTACTTATCATCGGCGGGCGGGTATTGTTGATCAGAGTAGTCTTCGTCCTCTTCAGCCTCCTCTTCTTCAACCTCGGATTCGGAAGGTACCGCAGCCGCATTCCCTTTACCGGTTCCCTCTTCAGATGTAGGGGGAAATTCAAGGACTCTTCTGGCTTCACCCTCAAACCTTCTTCCTAGGGTAGCCACCCCGATTCTATTCTTCTTCTTTTTCACTTGCTCTTTGTTCCCCAGCAGGGCTTTCAGATCTTCCTGACCCTTAGCCAAGGTCATCAGGAGTTGTTGAAACTGTGAGTTCTGAGACTGCAAGTCCTTGACCGTCTGTTCGAGATCCATCTTACTGAAATAAACAGCAGAAAGATAAGGAAACCTGGTGTGGAGACCTGCTTATGCACATGATGAATGGTATGCTTATGTATGCAATGCATTCAAGGATTTAGAAAGTTCAAAATTGTTGCAAACAAAAAGAACGCACGTCATATTAATAAGAAGAAATTTGTCAGTACATAAATGCCCCATGGGCCAAATATTACAAAAAACTCCTCAAGGTAAAAAGACGTCGCGCATCCTCTTTGGTGCGATGTAGGTGTTGAGGGTCTCTTCCTCGTGGAGTCGGCGGGTAAGCTCCAAAAGCTTCTTGTCACTGGCGTAGAAGCTGGCTTCAAAAGTGTTTCGTTCCTCCTTGAGTTGGATCCAACTCTTCTGCATCTCCTCCCACGATGTAGGCGTGTCTGGATATAGGATGGTGTAGGGAACCTCTCCTTCCTTAACGGGCTCTTTAATCACAGGGAGAACATGAGGATAAGGCATCATTAGATTCTGGGATCGGGCTCGTACCCACTTGAGATAAGGCTCAAGAGGGATGGAATTCTTGTGCCCCAGTGTCTTGCTGTCAACCTTGTTAGGCATCCTCCAAGCTCTGATGAATCTTTGGCGAAGTCCTTGCGCATCGTTGTCGAAGTCAAAAACTAAGTCAGGAATCAACATGTCGTGAGGGCCATCTCTTCATGCATACCCAAATTGTCTCAAAGCTAGACAAGGGTTGTAGGTAATGCCTCCCCTAATGCCAAGTAATAGAACATTAGGGAACTCTCCACAATGATCGACGATGATGACATTTTCTCTGGACCGAGAACACCAATGTACATTAGAGTGAGTGAGGGTCATCAACCGTTGTGACCACCTTAAGCCTTGGTCATTCTTCAAGACAGATTGTTGAAGGTGCGAAATAAACCACCTTGCAAGGAGAGGAGTACATCACATGAGAACACCCCTCTTTCTCATGGTTCGAGTGTAACATGAGTGAAGAATGTCCCCAAGCAATGTTGGTATTGGATTTCTGGATAAGAAGATCTTGACGGCGTTGACATCTACAAGCTGGTCAGGATTTAGGAACAAGACCAACCCATAAATGAGGAGTGCCACTATTTCTTCAAAGGCTTGTAGATCCAATGAATTCCAGCACTCTTGTGCCTTCTCAAACAAGAATTTTGCTAAGAAGCCTTTGACACCGCTTCTAGTCTCCCAATGCCCCTTGATGTCAGATGGTTGTAAGTGTAGTGCTTGAGCAACATCTTCAGGCTTTGGTTCTTTTTCCGTACCGTTGAAAGGTAGTTGATTAAGGATAGGAATTCTCAGGAGTTGAGAAAATTCCTCCAAAGTGGGCACCAATTGGTAGTCGGGGAAAGTGAAACAGTGGTGAAGAGGGTCAAAGAACTGGAACAGCACCTTCATCATGTCCTCTTCAATGCTGGTGTTGACTAGGCTGAGCAGTCTACCATGTCTTTCACTGAAGGGAGAGCTTTCCGGAATTCTTGATGTGAGCTCCTTGAGTTGAGGAGGGATTCTCACAAGGTTGACTTGGATGGTTTTTCTTTGAAGAATTTCCATGACCTACAAAACAAGAACAAAGATGAAGATCTAAACCCTTGAAATGGTTAGTGGATGCATATGATGCTTGATGATGCTTATGATGTATGCATAAAACACATGTACAAGAAATTCACACAAAACCCTAGTTTCAGGCTTGCATGAGGTTTCATAGGTAAGTACCCTCTTGAGTGTAGTTGGCTTAAAAACCTGTCTTATAAATAGTAACCGGGTTCTAAGGAGCTCAATATCATTGGATTGTTTTACATGTTCATTGTTTTGGTTTAGCCACTTAACTAGCGACCAAAATATTCCAAGAAAACAACCCTCAATGAGTGTAGTATCGAGTATCTACCAACTTCGGACTGCACCAAAGCCGGTCATCTCACTACCCCTAATGAAAGGCCAAGATGGTCAAGTAAGGTTCTAGGTCATTAGTGCTTAGTGACATCACTCAGCGGCCCCGTACTTTCCTTGATTGAACTCAAGGGTTACCAGTGCTCACAAATATGTCGCACTAATATAGCTATTGCTTCAACCGTGTCAATATACCCCGCATAGTTTCCACAACGTATTTCTATCTATGAATGTTTCCCCAAATCCGGGTGTAGGATTGCAAACCCAAACAAGAGCACCAAGATATAAAGCAATCAAAGCAAACAATTAGTCATGCAAGAGGGTGATCTAAGCCCTAAGGTTACTCCACTTTTAAGTTATTCCCCAGCAGAGTCGCCAGTTCTGTGATACGGTGGGAGAACTGACTTGAGGTTTTACGTTTGTTTTCGCAAATGTTTCGGTTGAGCAAGAGTCGCCACCGACTTTTTATTTTATCCTAAGGAAAGGTTAAAAAGCACAGAAAAAACCTTTGAGATGTTTTCTTGGGTTCGGGGAGTAGATTATAGAAAGGGAAGGTATTAGCACCCTTTCTATTCATAGTTATCCATGGGCTCTTAGTTACTTGCTTAGATCAACTTGCCTTGATTTTCAATTGTTTGAAATGGTGCTTTGTGTGTGGGTTTGAAAAATGTTTTGAAAAGAGGCCAATGTGGTGGCAACCTTTGTAATGATCCATGTTGGGATGTATACAAAGGTGTATGTCTTTTGAAAAGGTTTTCAATGTTTTTGAAAGTTGTTTTGAAAGTGTAGTGATGTGTGGTTTTGAAAAATAGGCAAGTGTTTTTGTTTTGCAAGTTGGCAAATAACCAAGAGTTTGTCTACTCTAAATTTCTCAAAGATTTTTGCTATGTTTTAACCCTTTTAACAATTTTGTTCCACCATTGTATTTGGTGGACAATCTTGTCTTATGATGTGAACGGGACGGGCGCGGGTCATCGTTTAGACCATGATTGCAATGGTGCCAAGTATCTTTGGGCAATTTTTCCTTTAAGGGACTTGATCATTTTTAGGCAACTTTTGAAAGCGTCATCGAGGGACTATGATCATTTGAATTTGTTTTGTTTTGCCAAAGATACCTAACATGCAACATGGCCCATTATTGAAGGCAACAAGTGGAGTACCCTAGGGGTGCAAGTGTGATTAGTGTTGTCCATTTTCATGCTTGTGTTATCTTGAATTTAGGTCAAACTATTTGTTGTTTTTGATTTGCATACAAAACCCTAATTCTATCATGGCATATTTAGAAAGCTTTTAAAGTGCGGGATTTAAAGGTCCTAAATTATTACAACACAAATTATGGGGTGGGGGGTACAAATGTTCAAATGGGGATATTTTAGCAAGAAATTAAACCTAAACTATTACATCCAAATTGAATTTTTACAAGGTATTTAATTGCACAATAATAAAATAAAATAAATATGCAAGATGCAAAAATGATTTTTATATGTATGTAAAAAGTATTTTTTATGTGACAAATAAACAAAAAATGAAAATGATTAATTTTTAGTATTTTTATGTATTTAGGGCAAAACCCTAATTTGCTAAATAAATGTATTAATTATTTAATATATGCAATATTTATTAATTATGTACAAAAAATAAATAAAAGAAAGTATATTGTCAAAAAGTGATTTTTTAAGTTAAATATTAATAACAATAAAAATGTAGTATTTTTGTATTTTTATCCTAAATATTATAATAAATATATAAGTATTTATATTACTTACTAAATATATTAAATATGTATAAAAATAAAATATTTACTATTTACAAAAAAAAAGTATATTTTTATAAAATGTTTTCAAAAGGTAAAATAAAATAAAAAATCAGAAGATAAAATGTATTGGTATTATTTTAGTATTTTAAATAAAAAGTATTTCTATACTTATTTACATATAAACTAAATGAAACAAAATAAATACCAAATAAAATGCAAAAAATGTGAGAAAAATAATTTTAATGTTTTTTTCATACTTAAATAAAAATATAGAAACAAAATCAAAAGGAAAAAATGAAAAATGACAAATATATCTCAAAATGGGCCAGGGGGTGCATGTGAAATGCAGTGGTGCAAAAAGGAAACAGAATCAGGCCCAGCCCAAACCTATCTTCTTCAACCTCCAGCAAGCTTGTCTAAAAAACGCGCGTTTTTCACACTGATTCAAACATCCTGATTCTTAGACTTTTAAGCAAAACTCATAACACCAAAAATGTAGGGCATTAAGAGACGAATCCAGACATATAAAGAACTTGACTTAACTCTAAGAAATGAAAGAGAATTTGTTCATCCCTAATTCCTGACCTAAGTTTTTGTCAATGTTCAGGTCTTAAATTCTCTCAGCATATGCAATATAAATGGAAAGTGAGGATATGGATGGCTTCAGGGACATGAACATGACATTTTTCATTCATAAATCTAAACCTAACTCTTCCTAGATTGAGAGATAGAAGTCCATGAACTTACCTGTTCAGCTTGGATCATATCTGACAATGGAGGTACTTTCAAGGCAAGGTGAAGACTTGTACAACTTACTTGAAGTCTAGGGATGCTATTCCAATGCTTGGTATGCTTTGAAACTTGTTATATCAAGCTACAGAAGTTCACCTGCAAAACAGAAAAAGTGAAAATGGTGAAGTTGGTTGGAGGTGTTACAGGTCATGTCCAATGCTTGGGATAGCTTCAGTGGGTGATAAGGAATGTGTTTGCAAAGGTTCCAGCCAAAACGCACGAGTGGAAATGTTTGTGGAAGTCAAGTTGCAGAGATGCCCTGTTTTTGTGCAGTACAATGGTGTTTTGAGGTTTAGGGAGGTATGGAGGGTAGTTAGCTCGTGCCTTAGCTCAGGTTTGATGTTTGGAATGTGTACAACAAGTTTGTCTTAGCTTGTGTTGGCAGAAATGTGTGTTGTATATCAATATGCCAAGTTTCTTCTAATGTAAGTCAAAAATGCCAAGTTGGTTTCTAGGCTTATGTAGGCCCCTCAAATGTGCTGCAAAGCTTTGTCTTGATCAGTGGGATATATCCCTGAACTTGTGCCAAAAGGATTTGCATTGTACTTCATGATTTGCAAACTTGACATAAAGCCATACTTTTAAAAAATGGATAATTTGCTTTTTCCATATTAAGGTTAATCTTTTGTGTAATGGCTTAATGGACAAGATAATGCTAGGACACAAAGGTTTTGCATTAAATTATTGAGTGTGGATGAGATAAAAGGCCTGTAATCTAGCTTAGAGCATGCTGAGTTCAAAAATGCAAAGTTATGGACATGGAAATGGCTCATGAACAAAGTGAGTTTTGCCCATATTGACAAATTCGATTCTCCCTAACCACAAGGGTGTTTGATGAGTTCTTGGACATTTTGGAAAGCTTGGAATGTGTAATACAATCCATATTTGTAATGCAATTTGAAATTCCAAGTGGAAGCATGTGAAAAGTGGCCATGAAGTTAGGCAAAAATCCTGCCTAAAATAGGTCAAAATTTTTCTAAGTTAAGAAAGTTTTGCACCCTTGTTCCAAAATTTGTAACTTGAGCTACAAGCTTCTTTTGAGGAAACTTTGTGATTCAAAGTTGTAGATTTTGAAATGGACTACAACTTTCATGTTTTGAGTTTTCCTTGAATCCAAATGTATCTTGATGAAAAAGTGGGACAAAGTTAGGAAAAAATTAGGGATTTTCATAACTTAGAAAAATTCTAAGTTATGAAAATTCTTCATTTCAAACCCTAATTTGTAACTTTTGATTTCTTGATGAATAAGTTTCATAATTTGACATGTCTTGATGAAAAATGAATCTTGACATTTGATTTTTACCAAAAAGTCAAAGTTTGACTTTTCAGTATACAGTCAAATTTGACTCAGTTGACTGGAAAATTCATCTGTCAATCTTGTGCATTTGGGATCTTTTGAATTTGTTGAACATGTCAAAACAATTTCATGGGGTCCTTGAGTCCATATGTGAGCTTGGTTTGCCATTGGCTAGGTCAAACAGTCAAAAATTGCCTTTGTGCAGTCAAAACCCTAAAAATGACCATTTTGCCCTTTTGGTGATCTGATCAAATTTCTTGTGGAATTGTGATCCAAACTTGACCAAATGGTTCATATGAGTTCATAATGTTGATGTGGGTCAAATTTCATGAAGTTTGACTGTCAATTGACCACAGTTGACTTTTTCCCCCATACAGCTGATTTCTAGGTCAACTGTCCAATTGACTGGGCAAAGATTGGAATCAAGGCTTGAAACTTGGTATGGATAAAATTGTGAGTCTAATATGAAGCATGAAAGTCACTTTGGGCCTTTTAGGTCAAAACATCTTTGTGCAAACTCAAACCCTAATTTGGGTAAACAGTGCAAGGAGAAGTCTTGAGCAGAGGAAATCCTAACTGGATCTTGAGCTCCAAGGGTTTTGTGATGAGAGAATGTTGAGGAAATGGGAGGGAAAATTTTGGGGTACAACACCAGCCTTCAAAGAAGAAACTTCCTCGCGTAGCTCACGGTTCTCTTGTTCTAAGTTGTCCATCTTCCTTCTGAAATTGGCTCGAGTGTTGTAGTGGTGAGACAACTTGCTGAACAAAGTAAAGAAGCTTGGTAATACACCTGGATATGCATAATTTTGTACCCCAAAATTTGCCCTGTCATTTTATCAAGTTTCTCCTCACAAGACTCTTTGGATTCCAGACAGATTTAGGGTTTGCTCAGCTCAAGACCTCTCCTTGCACTAATAACCTGAAATTAGGGTTTGAGTTTGCATGGGGATTTTTGGACTTCCAATGCCTCATGTGAATTTCATACTTCATGTTGGACCTCTAAGATTGCTCATACCAAGTTTCAAGCCTTGAATCACTTTTTTGCACAGTCAATTGGACAGTTGACCTAAAAATTAGTTGTATTGGGGAAAAAGTCAACCATGGCAAATTTACAGTCAAACCACATAATTTTTGATCCACGTCAACATTATAAACTCACATGAACCATTTGATCAAGTTTGGACCACAACTCCTCAAGAAATTTGATCACATCATCAAAAGGGCAAAATAGTCAAAATTAGGTTTTTGACTGGAGAAAGGCAATTTCTGATTTTTCACCTAGTCAATGGCAAATTGGGTTCAAGCATGGTTTCAAGGACTCAATGGAACCATCTTGACCTAGTCACAAGGTTCAAAAGATCTCAAATGCATTGGATTGACAGATGAATTTTCCAGTCAACTGATCAAAAATCAACTGTACACTGAAAAGTCAAACTTTGACTTTTTGGTCAAAATAGAGTGCCAAGGGTCATAATTCATCAAGATGTGTCAAAACATGAAACTTGTTCACCAAGAAACCTAATTTTGAAAATTAGGGTTTTAATTTGAAATTTTTCATAACTTAGAATATTTCTAAGTTATGAAAATTTCTTATTTTTTCCCAACTTTTCCCAACTTTTTCACCATGATGAAATTGGATTCAAAGGAAACTTCCAACATGAAAGTTGTAGTCCTCCACAAAATCTACAACTTTGATTCACAAAGTTTTCCCAAAATATGCTTGGATCTCAAGTTATGATTTTGTGAATAGGGGTCCATAAACTTTTTAACTTAGTGAAAATTTGCCCTAATTTAGGCAAATTTTTGACCTAACTTCATGGCAACTTTTCACCTAGTTCCAAAAGGAATCTCAAAATGAATTTCATATATGTATTGTAGAGCATGTTACAAGCTTTCCAAAATGTCCAAGAACTCTCCAAGATCATTTATGGTTAGGGAGAATCGAAGAAATGAAAATGGCAATTTATCACTTTTGTGCAAGGCATTTTTCACATTGGTTCAAGTTGCAAATCAGTTTCAAACATGCTTGTAATTGGTTTTACAGGTCCTAATCCCTTCTAAACTCTATAATTAAATGCAAACAAATTGGATAATGACCTTGTTCTGACTTTTGAATCATTGCACATTAAATTAATCCAAAAATGGCATAAAGTTCACATTGCTACTTTGATAAAGCTTGCTTTTTCCAACTTTACAAATCTTGAGCCATGGACCTAATCTTTTGCTGAAAACAATATCCAAAAATATCAGGCAACTTGTACCAACTATGTGCAACTAGCAAGCAAGCCTGTACATGCCTTGGCATTGTCACTTCCAACTTTTCTTCAAAAGCAAGAAACTTGCAAAAGTCAAGGGATCTCATCCATCTGATAAAAACAAGGCTTTGTATCATTTCAAACGACTTCAGAACATTGTAACAAGCAAGAAACACGAATTCACAACCCCCAAAACACCCTCAAACACAAAAAACACCATTTTATGCCCAAACAAGGCATCATCTGCAGAATTCAAGCCATTTTGAAATTGGCTCGTGCGTTTTGCCTTTCATCACTTCAAACACATTCCATACCTCCTACCTAAACTATCCAGGCCTTTGTATTGCAACTGTAACCTCAGTTTCACACTTCACCATTTTCATTTTGAAGGTTTGCAGGTTGACTCGTGCAAGGAGTTCTAGCCAACTACAAGACCAGCTGAGCATTTGAGAAGCTTGATGGAACTTCAAGGAAGCTCACAAGAACTTCAGGCCTCACTCAAAGTTCCCACATTGCCATATCCAAACTCAACTGAACCAGGTATTTGTCAAGTTTCTATCTCCTTATTTAGGCATCCTTAAGCTTAGGTTTGTGAAGCAAAAATGTAGTCCTTAACATGCTTGAGCTGTACATATGCATAGTTTGTATTTATATTAACTGAGCTAAGAGTATTTGATTGTTGAAGTTCATGAAAAAAACTAGGTCAGAAATTAGGGCCATTAAAATTCTCTCTGTCCTTTGAGAGTTAGGTCACAAAATGGACATGGTTGGAATCGTGATTAAAAATGCTATAAGTTTCATGTTGTAAGTTTTTGATTTCATGCAAGCATGAGCAAGAACAAGATTTGAAGAAGAACGCGCGCGTTTGGAGAGACAGAGGACAGGGACGAAGTTGTCTGGGCCTGGCGCGCCTGGGCCTGGCTTTTCTGACTATTCACACCACCCATTTTACTTTTGCACCCCCCTGATTCATATTTTGTTATTTTTCATATTTTCTTGTTATTTTTATGATTATTGACTTCATTTATTTTTTCTGAACATTAAAAATTACAAAAATAATTTTCTTTATTTTTTGCATTTTTATTTTATTTTTATTTTATTTTTTGCATAATGAAATAGTTTACTAGAATAAATAAAAATTCATTTTCTTTAAAAAATAGTAAAAAACATTTAAAAAATCATGCATTTTTATTTTATTATTTTTTCATACATAAAATATTATTTTCATACACATTTTATTTTTTTTTATACTTGAAAATATTTTTATTTATTTATTTTTGTACATAAATGAATAAAATAATATAGAAAACATATTTTCTTTTGAAACAAAAAATTAGGGTTTCCCCTTTCAAAAATAATAACATTATTTTTTCTTATTTTTAGGACTTAGATAATTTTAGTTTTCTCATACAAAAAACAATTACAAAACATTTTTTGCATAAATACATATTATTGCATATTTAAATAATTGATTATTTATTTATTTGTACAATAAATTCAATTTGGTTGTAATAGTTTTAGGGTTTTATTTTGTGCAAATATCCCCCATTCAAAACTTGTATCCCCCTCCCATAATATTATTGTAATAGTCTAGATTTACTTTACGCATTTTATTGCTTTCATATACCATGATAGTAAACTAGGGTTTTGTATGCAAAGACCAAAAGCCAAACAAATAGCATGACTTAATACAAGACAAAAATGCATGAAAATGACAACACCTTGCACACAAGCACCTCTAGGGTTTCACCCACTTGGTTGTCTTACAACATGGCCATGGTATGCATGCTAGGTATCTTGGCAAAATCAAACAAAACAAAAAGATCATAGTCCCTCAATGACGCTATCAAAAAGGTTGCCTAAACAAAGATGATCTTGGTCCCTCAAAACTTTCTAAAGATACTTGGCAATATTGCTATCATGTTCGTACGATGACACATGCTCGTCCCATTTAACATCCAAAGATAGGGTTATTTACCAAATGCAATGGTAAATCAACAATATCAAAGGAATAAAAAATGTGTAGGAAAGAATTTTGAGTAGGTAGATAAGCTTCTAGTTACTTGATCAATTTGGAAAACCATCCTTGCTATTTTCAAACAAACACACACACACACAATTTCAAAACCTTTCCAAACAAACTTTCAAACATTGAAACATTTTTCAAAAGACAAACATCTTTGTATACATTCTTACAAACAAGAATCATTACAAAGATTGCCAAAACGATGGCCTCTTTTCAAAATACTTTCAAAACCACACAAAGCACCATTTCAAACAATTGAAAAAGCAAATTAAGTGATCTAAACAAGTAACTAAGAGCCCATGGATAACCATGGATGAAAAGGGTGCTAGCATATTCCCTTTTCATAATCTACCCCCCAAACTCAAGAAAACATCTCAAAGGTCTTTCCTGTGCTTTTTGACCTTTCCTTTTGGATAAAATAAAAGTCGGTGGCGACTCTTGCTAAACCGAAACATTTGCGAACACAAAGGCAAAACCTCAAGTCAGTTCTCCCACCGTATCACAGAACTGGCGACTCTGCTGGGGAAAATCTTATAAATGGTGTTACCTTAGGGTTTAGATAACCTTTACATGCTTATCTTGCTTGACTTGTTTGCTTTACACTTTGGTTCTATTGTTTGGGTTTTAATCCTCCACCCGAATTTGGGAAACATTCATAGGTAAATAGCAATACGTTGTGGAAACTGTGCAGGGTATACTGACACGGTCTAAGCAATAGCTATGTTAGTGTGACATATTTGTGGGTACCGGTAGCCTTTGAGTCAATCAAACAGAATACGGGGCCGCTGAGTGATGTCATGAAGCACTAATGGACTTTTAGAACCTTTACTTGACCAACTTGGCATTTTAGGATGTAGTGAGATGACCGGCTTTGGTGCAGTCCGAAGTTGGTCGATACTCGATACTACACTCATTGAGGGTTGTTTTCTTGGAATATTTCGGTCGCCAGTAAAGTGGCTAAACTGAAACAATGAACACAGAAAATAATCTAGTGATATTGAGATCCTTAGAACCCGGTTACTATTTCTAGGACATATTGAGCCAACTAAACTTCAACAGGGTACTTACTTATGAAACCCCATGCAAGCCTAAACTAGGAACTTGTGTGGCTTGCTTGTACATATATACTTATGCATAACATCATGGACATCATGAAGCATCATATGCATCCACTAACCATTTCAAGGATTCTGGAACTTCATCTTTGTTCTTGTTTTGTAGGTTATGGAATCACTTCGCAGGAAAACGATCCAAGTCAACCTTGTAAGAATTCCTCCACAACTCAAGGAGCTAGCTTCAAGGATTCCTGAAAACTCTCTATTCACCGAAAGACATGGTCGACTTCTCAACTTGGTTAACTCCAACACAGAGGAAGACATGATGAAAGTTCTTTTCCAGTTCTTTGACCCTTTGCACCACTGTTGCACATTTCCTGCTACCAGCTTGTGCCCACTTTGGAGGAATTTTCTCAACTCTTGAGGATTCCTATTTTCAATCAAGTACCCTTCAACGGTACGGAAAGAGATCCAAAGCCAGAAGAGATTGCTCAAGCCTTACACTTGCAATCATCTGATGTCACAACATATTGGGAAACTAGAAGTGGTGCCAAAGGCTTCTTGGCAAAGTTCTTGTTTGAGAAGGCCCAAAGCTGTTAGAATTCCTTAGACTTACAAGCTTTTGAGGAGATTGTAGCTCTTCTCATCTATGGGATGGTCTTGTTCCCTAACCCCGACCAACTCATAGATGTGAATGTTGTCAAAATCTTCATGGCTCGCAACCCGGTGCCTACTTTTCTTGGAGATATCTTGCACTCTTTTCACACTCAAACAATGAGGAAAAGAGGTGTTCTCATGTGTTGCACTCCTCTAATGGCAAGATAGTTTATTTCTCATCTTCCCCAATCAGTCTTGAAGAATGAGCAAGGTTTGAGGTGGTCACAACGATTGATGACTCTTACACATTCAGATACCCATTGGTGTTCTCGATCCAAAGAGAATGTTATCATCATCGACCATTATGGGGAATTCCCTAATGTCCCTCTACTTGGAATTAGGGGAGGCATTACCTACAACCCCTGCTTGGCTCTAAGACAATTTGGTTATGCCCGAAGGGATGGCCCACATGACATGCTGATTCCAGACATGGTTTTTGACTTCGACAACGACGATCAAGGACTTCGACAAAGGTTTATCCGAGCTTGGAGGATGCCAAACAAGGTAGACAGTAAGACCTTGGGACACAAGAATTCCATCCCCCTTGAGCCTTACCTCAAGTGAATACGATCCCGCGCCAAAAGTTTTATGATGCCTTACCCCTCTGTTCTCCCTGTGATTATAGAGCCTGTTAAGGAAGGAGAGGTTCCATACACCCTCCTACGTCCTGACATGCCAACATCACTCAAAGATCTGCAAAGGAGTTGGATACAACTCAAGGGAGAACACGATACTTTCGAAGCCCAATTCTACGCCAGCAAGAAGAAGGTTTTGGAACTCACTCGTCAACTTCACGAAGAGCAGACTCTTAACACCTACATTGCACCAAAGAGGATGCGCAACGTCTTTTTACCTTAGAATTTTGTATTATTTTGCCCATGGGGCATTGATGTACTAACAATTCTATCTTATTAATATGACGTGTGTTTCTTTTTTGTTTAAAACAATTTTTAATTTCTGAATCCTTGAATGCATTACATGAATACATATCATTCATCATATGCATAAATAGGTTTTCACACCAAGTTTCCTTATTTCTCTGCTATTTATTTCAGCAAGATGGATATTGAACAAACGGTCAAAGACTTGCAAGCTCAGAATTCACAATTTCAGCAGCTACTCCTTACCTTGGCCAAGGGGCAGGAGGAGCTTAAAACTCTGCTAGAGAAAGAAAAAGAGAAAAAGAAGAAGAAGAGAGCTGGTGTGGCTACCATGGGCAGAAGATTTGAAGGTTAAGCCAGAAGGGTCCTGGATTTTCCATCAACCGCTGAGGAAGGGGAGAGAAAGGGTAAGGAGACTGCAGTGCCTTCAGATTCGGAAGCTGAAGAAGAGGAAGATGCGGACTACTCTAAACAACAATACTCTCTTGCAGATGACAAATACAAAAATATGGAAGAGTGTCTAGCTGCCATGGAGATACAGAGAGTGCCTGGGATGAACTTTGAAGAGTTAGGGTTGGTATCTGGAATTGTAATCCCTCCTAAATTTAAAGTGCCACTGTTTGCTAAGTATGATGGGTTGTCTTGTCTCAAGATGCACCTACGATCTTATGTCAGGAAAATTCAGCCACATTCTGCTGACAAAGATTTGTGGGTCCACTTTTTCCAGGACAGTTTGTCGGGGACGCAGCTGGATTGGTTCTACCAGTTGGAGAGTTCTGATGTGCATAATTGGGAGGATTTGGCAGCCACCTTCTATAAGCAGTATCAATACAATGCGTACTTAGCACCAACCCGTACTCAATTGCAGAGTATGGGCATGGTCTCAAATGAAGGCTTCAAGGAGTATGCCCAGAAATGGAGAGACTTGGCAGGACGAGTACAACCACCTCTATCTGAGAGAGAGCTAGTAGACATGTTTCTGGGAACCCTATCAGGACCTTTCTTTAATCATCTGATTGGAAGCTCCTATGCGGGGTTCACTGAGTTGATTCTAACTGGTGAGAGAGTTGAAGTCGGCATAAAAAGCGGGAAAATTCAAAAAGATGCATCTGCTTCCACTGCCATCAAAAATACTTTTCCAACAAAGAAGGAAGTATTAGTTGTCTACTCTCAAAGAGGTCAAGGAAGAGTTGAGCGCCGGCCAGCGGTGGGGGCCGTAATGATTCAAAAGTCTGCAGCTGATCAACCCAGAACCAACCAAACAAGGGTGGAAAGGCCTGTACGTAAATTCACCCGGATAAACATGACTCCTGCTCAGGTTCTACCCCATCTCTTGAAGTTAAACCTTGCAAGTTTGAAAGAGGCCCCGAAGAACACGAATACTGCTTCAGTACTACCATTCGAATGCCAAGTGTGCTTATCATTTAGAGAGCCCGGGGCACGACACCAACAATTGTTGGGCCCTCAAGAATAAGATTCATATTTGATAGACGCTAAAAAAGTTGAATTCGACGCTCCTGAAAAGTCGAATGTAATCTCTGCTCCAATGCCAAAGCATGGCCATAATACCCATGCTGTTGAAGAGGATCTGTTTATTGCTACTGTTGATGATTTGATAACTCTGCTACCAATAATCAAGTTGAATTTGCTGAAGGCTGGGATTTTCCCAGTTTGTGAAGAAGATTGCTGCCTTTGTTCATCCTTACCAACCGACTGTCCATTGTTGAAATTAGGCATCCAACGCCTAATGGATAACCAAGAAATCCTTTTTGAAAAGACTCCTATTACACCGACTCCTGTCAATGATGTTTCAATAATAACCATATCCGCCAATCTTTCCAAGGTCTCCAAAAGACTTGTTAAGATTACATCCGCTCCAAAGACTGCACCTTTGAAGATAACCATGCTCGGGCCCGTCCCATACAAGTCTGACAGATCAGTACCGTGGAACTATGGTGGAGAAATCTACTACCACGGTATTAAACAAATTGAATCAACTGAAGATAGTTCAGATGAAGAGACTTCCGACATTGGAAACATTGTTGGAACGATCAAAATCACCCGCAGTGGAAGAATTTTCTCTCCAGAGATCGCCCCTCCAAAGGAAATCTTTGGACCCTCAACTGCTCCTAAGGTTACCCCTGCACCGGTAAACATATCTACGAGAAATCCAATTATTGAAGAAGTTATAACTCATGTGGTTGTCCCCTCTGCTGCTGTTTATGATAGAGGGAAAGGGATCCAAGAAGAGCCCGTCAGAACGAGGGCTCAGCCATTGGTCATCCTTGAGACCTCTCAAAAAGAAATGGAAGAGATTTTGAAAATAATCAAGAAAAGCGATTATGATATTGTGGAACAACTGGGGCAAACCCCCTCAAAGATCTCTATGTTGGCCTTGCTGCTTTGTTCAGAGGCTCATGCTAAAGCTTTAATAAGATTCTTGAAGATGGCCCACGTGCCACAGGAAACCTCCGCGGATCAGTTCCAGGAATGTGTAGCTAGCTTAACAGCTGACAATGGTCTAGGATTCTCCGATGCTGATTTAACATCCAAAGGGAGAAAACATAATAACGCTTTGCATGTCTCGGTGGAATGCAGAGGGATTACTCTAGCACACATACTGGTAGACACTGGTTCATCGTTGAACGTCTTGCCGAAGAAAGCCTTGGATAGACTGGATTATGAAGGTTTAACCTTGAAGCCCAGCAATATAATTGTCAGAGCCTTTAATGGGTCTAAAAGGATGGTCCACGGGGAGGTGGACATCCCGATTAAAGTGGGAACTGAAACCTTTAACTCCATATTCTATGTGATGGACATCCGTCCTTCCTATTCTTACTTATTGGGAAGACCCTGGATTCACAATGCTGGAGCCGTCACTTCTACTCTGCATCAAATGCTCAAGTACCCTGTCCAGGGGGAAATCATAACTGTTCATGGCAAAGAGGAATACATGATAAGCCATCTAAATTCTTTCCGCTATGTAGAATTGGATGGCGAATTCATCGAAACCCCTTTCCAGCATTTTGAAGAGGTAGCTCAGGAGATTGCGGCAACCAAGACAATGTCTTTTGTACCCATGATTACCAGACCTCTGCCTCGGATGTTGTCTCTCAAATATGCAAACGTTGTGATTGCAGAAGGAGGAAGCACAATCTGGGGGCAGCTTCCAGACTTTCCTTACAAATCAGATAAATTCAGCTTGGGGTTCACTTCTTCTGCTCAAAAGGCTGTACGCCGCACCCGTGCTGGAGGGACACTAGTGAAGATCACCCATCATGGAGTCAATGCTTTGGAGGATAGTGAAGAGGAAAACAGCCTGGAAGACTGGATTTTTCCAACTGTTGATGAAGGACTGTGCAACTGGGAAGCAAAATACTTTGTTCCGATTACTTTCATACCGCAATAATTTATCTTTCAAACATTTCTGTTGGTTTGTAATAATTCTCAAACAATTCGTACACTTTTAACCTTGTGCCTTACCCGAGGCACATCGGTCCATTTGTAAGGGTTTGATTTTTCATCTTCATATGCCATTTTAATGAATCATGGACGTTTTCACATATAAAATTTTGTGTTCATTGTCTTTCTTTTTTACATTTTATTTGTTTAAAGGTGGATATCCCTTACACACACCCACACTCACAAATGCAGGTACCCTTCCATTCCGGATTCCATGGGTAACAATTCTGCTATGGCCTTCAGTGACTCTGAAGATCTGGTCTACCATGCCGAATACGAAGGTGGGGAAGATTATGAGGTGCCGGGAGAATTGGCTAGACTGCTACAACAGGAAGAAAGGGATATTCTACCTCATTAGGAGCTGTTAGAGACAATCAACTTGGGTACTGAGGAAGACAGAAAAGAAGTCAGAGTGGGTGCCAACCTAGAGCCAAGTGTCAAAGAGTGCCTAATTCAGCTGTTACATGAATATGTTGAGATCTTCGCCTGGTCATACGAAGACATGCCCGAACTCGATACAGACATTGTGGTACACCGTCTACCCACAAAAGAAGATTGTCCACCAGTCAAACAAAAGGTCCGCCGCATGAGGCTCGACATGTCAGAAAAGTTCAAAGCAGAAGTTAGCAGTTCAATGCTGGATTTCTTGATGTTACTTCCTATCCATAATGGGTTGCTAACATTGTGCCCGTGCCTAAGAAGGACGACAAAGTCAGAATGTGCATGGATTATAGAGACTTAAACAGGGCCAGCCCTAAAGATGACTTTCCACTTCCGCACATTGACATCTTGGTTGACAACACAGCTCAGCACAAAGTGTTTTCTTTCATGAACAGATTTTCAGGTTACAACCAGATCAAAATAGCACCTGAAGACATGGAGAAAACTACTTTTGTTACACAGTGGGGTACGTTCTGCTACAAAGTGATGCCATTCGGACTGAAGAATGTCGGGGCAACCTATCAACGCGCCATGGTAACTTTGTTTCATGATATGATACATCATGAGATAGAGGTTTACGTAGATGACATGATAGCCCGATCACAGACGGAAGAAGAACACATCGACCACTTGCAAAAGCTATTTGTCAGGTTGAAGGAGTACAAGCTAAGGTTAAACCCTAACAAGTTCACATTCGGAGTCCGGTCCGGTAAACTCTTGGGTTTCATTGTCAGCAACAAAGGCATCAAGGTTGATCCTGCCAAAGTCAATGTTATACAAGAAATGCCTGCTCCTTGCACTGAGAAGGAGGTCAGAGGTTTCTTGGGACGCCTAAACTACATTGCAAGGTTCATTTCTCACCTAACAACTACCTGTGAGCCAATCTTCAAGTTGTTGAAGAAAGATCGGGTAGTTAAATGGAACGATGACTGTCAAGTTGCTTTCAATAAAATCAAGGAGTATTTGCTAGAACCTCTTGTCTTGATGCCTCCCGTCGAAGGAAGACTGCTAATCATGTATCTGACCGTCTTGGATAATTCAATGGGGTGCGTATTGGGGCGGCATGACGAGTCTGGCCGAAAAGAGCATGCCATTTATTACCTTAGCAAAAAGTTTACCGACTGTGAAACAAGATATTTACTGCTTGAGAAAACTTGTTGCGCTTTGGTATGGGCTGCTCGCCGGCTAAGGCAGTATATGTTGACTCATACCACTCTGCTGATATCTAAGATGGATCCGATAAAGTACATCTTCGAAAAGACTGCTTTGTCTGGAAGGATAGCTAGATGGAAGAT
The DNA here is from genome assembly GCA_948472305.1 of Vicia faba. Taxonomy (NCBI): domain Eukaryota; kingdom Viridiplantae; phylum Streptophyta; class Magnoliopsida; order Fabales; family Fabaceae; genus Vicia; species Vicia faba. The sequence goes on along the minus strand of OX451736.1, from coordinate 985,011,545 downwards.
GATCCTGACAGAATACGATATACAGTACACAACCCAAAAAGCTATAAAGGGAAGTGTGCTAGCTGATCATTTGGCTTATCAAGCTGTCAAAGATTACCAATCCATGAAGTTTGACTTCCCTGACGAAGACATTATGACATTGGACAATTTTGAAGATTTCAGACCACATGACGGACATGAACAAGGATCCCGATGGACCTTGTACTTTGATGGAGCCTCCAATGCACTTGGTAACGGTATCGGTGCGGTACTCATCTCCCCGGAAGGTTTCCATACTCCTTTCACAGCCAGACTTTGCTTTAACTACACCAACAACATGGCCGAGTATGAAGCTTGCATCTTTGGTCTCAAGGCTGCAATAGACCCGAGAATCAAATCTTTGGTTGTGTTTGGAGACTCATCTTTGGTCATCAGTCAGATCAAAGGAGAGTGGGACACTAAACATCCCAATATCATCCCTTACAAAGAACATGTCTTAACATTGCTACCTCGTTTCGAGCAGATTACCTTCGAGCACTTCCCGCGAGAAGAAAATCAGCTAGCAGATGCTCTAGCTACAATGTCGTCCATGTTTAAACTTAACTGGGATAATGAGGCTCCCCAAATCACCATTGAACGGATGGACGAACCTGCACATTATCACGAGATTAATACCGAAGAAGTAGTGGACTGACCTTGGTTTCATGAAGTCAAAAGGTATCTTGAGGCTGAAGAATATCCTTAAAGAGCTTCAGTCAACGACAAAAAGTTCTTAAGGAGATTCTCAGCTAAGTTCTTCCTGAGCAATGGTATCATGTACAAGCGCAATCATGATTGCATTCTGCTCTGTTGCGTGGACAAGATTGAAGCTGAACAGATCATGGCTGAACTGCACAATGGTACCTTTGGCACTCACTCTAGCGGGCATACGATGGCTAAGAAGATCCTACGGGCAGGCTATTACTGGTCTACCATGGAAGCTGGCTGCTATCAACATTCCAGAACTTGTCACAAATGTCAAATCTATGCAGACAAGGTACATATACCTCAAGTTCCTCTCAATGTCTTAACAGCTCCTTGGTCCTTTGCTATGTGGGGAATCGACATGATTGGAGAGATCAAGCCTACAACATCCAATGGACACCACTTCATCCTAGTGGCCATTGATTACTTTACCAAGTGGGTCAAAGAAGCTTCCTTCGCCTCCGTCACAAAGAATGTTGTTGCCCGCTTCATCAAGCAGAACCTCATTTGTCGGTACGGCATCTCCGAAAGGATCATCATTGACAACGGTACAAATCTTAACAACACTATGATCACCGCCTTGTGCGAGAAGTTCCAGATTCAACATCACAATTCATCTCCCTATCGGTCAAAGATGAACGATGTTGTCGTAGATACGAACAAAAATATCAAGAAGATCATACAGAAGATGACAGTCACCTACAAGGACTGGCATGAGATGTTACCGTTTGCTCTCCACGGGTACCGTACCACGGCGCGTACATCAACTGGGGAAACACCCTATTCTCTTGTATACGGCATGGAAGTTGTTTTTCCTATCGAGGTTCAGATTCCCTCCTTGAGAATCATGAAGGATGCAGGTCTAAATGAAGACGATTGGATCCAGACCCGACTTGATCAATTGAACTTAATTGACGAGAAGAGACTTACTGCTATTTTCCATGGTCAGGCGTATCAAAAACGGATGATCAAGGCATTCAATAAGAAAGTCAGGCGCCAGGTATATCAAGTCGGAGATCTAGCGATCAAGTGCATCATCTTGCCACAAAGTGATCCCAGGGGCAAATGGACTCCTACTTATGAAGGACCATTTGTAATCAAGAACATCTTTTCTGGTGGGGCAATGAACTTAACCACCATGAACGGCGACGACCTGTCGCACCCTGTGAACACAGACATAGTCAAAAGATACTATGCATAAATGACCCGCTAGGTTGACACACCTAGGCAAAAAAGGGTATCCCGGTGAATCGAAAACCCGGAAGGGTGGTTCAGGCAAAAATTAGGGATAAAAAAAATCTGTACACCCGGCAAATTGAAAACCTGAAAGGGCGACTTGGGCAAAAAAGGGTTTCCCGGTGGATCGAAAACCCGAAAGGGCGGTCCAGGAAAAAGTTAGGGAACTAAAGCGTATGACTATGTCTCGTCGGATCACTTTAAGGACAATCTCTTCACAGACAAGCTCTGGGCTTCTGATCAACTCAATCCTCTTCGGACGAAGCAACGAATGGACAAGATATTCAGAGTTACGAAGGCTATAGCAGAATGGGAACCCCATGGAATTTTTACACATGGCCATCTTTCTTTGTATAAATATTTCTCATTTTTTATGACAATGTTCTCTTACTAGGATGTCTGTCTCCTTTGTACAAAATACTTACACAAAATTAATACAAAGATACTTCAAAGTGCAGAAAACTATTTGTCTTTTCCTTTTTACACTTGTGTTTTATTTGAAAACGTCCAATGATTTATTAATGAGCATATGCATTTGAATATAATCACTGTTTACAAATAAACGATTTGGAAAAGATTAATTACAGACAGGTTGAAAGTACAAGAAAACGTCTTTAGACTATTCCAGGAGCAATCCCTACAGTACATCATCTAGATTCCCAGCGGAGCTAAAATTCAAAATCCCCATCAAAGTTAAATTTTAAACTCCCAATCCCCAGCGGAGCCAAAACTTTGAACTACAGATCCTCAGCGGAGATGAAACTTTCTTCCTCAGCGGAGCTAAAACTCCAACCTATTTTCCCCAGTGGAAATCCTCCAGTTTCCTCAAATTCCCCTACAAGTTATCTTAAAACCTGATAATTTCCCAACAAGTTTCTTTGAAGCCTGACCGTTAACCAGATGATAACTTCGGATAATTCCCCAGTAGATTGGCATACAACCCAAACTCCTGATCTCCCCAGCAGGATAGCTATTCCCCACAGAGTCTTCATCATTCCCCAGTGAAGTGGCCAAAGTTTTCATTACTCCTCAACAGAATGAAGATTCTCATTCTTAGTTCCCCGCGGAAACCATAAGAGTTTTCCCTATTCCCCAGCCGAGTAAGGATTCCCATTGTGTAATCCCCATCCATAGTCATCAAAGTTCTCGAGATTCCCCAAGCAGGTTTCTCAAGCAACACTTGGCATTATTCTCACAACAGAATGTTTATCATCCTCCAACTTCAAAAGACATGAAGGATCTCTATATCCCTAGAGAAGTCAGGATTTCTCTTAATCCCCAGCAGTCTCCAAAGATTTCTCATCCTCAGCAACCAAAGATTTTGAATCTCCAGCAGCGGTCAAGGATTTATCTTCCCCGGCAGCAGTCAAGGGTTTTGTTATCCCCGACTGTCAAGGATTTATTTTCCTCAGCAATACAGCGAATCAGCTTACATGCATATACATTACACTCATATATCATAAACATTGATAAAACACATTTATTGCATCATACATTTCATGCAACATAACTTTGTGTTTCAGCTAACATTTTACCCTTTTCAGGATAAGATTAACAGCTATATTTAACAAATATTCAAAGATTTCAGATATAGTACGGATACACTCCATACACGGAAGTCATTCTGTTACTCATCCAGATCTCTTATTCAGATACAGTACGGATACACTCTAGACACGAAAGTTATTCTGTTACTCATTCAGATCTCTTATTCAGATACAATACGGATACACTCCAGACACAAAAGTCATTATGTTACTCATTCAGATACAATACAGATACACTCCGGACACGGAAGTCATTCTGTTACTCATTCAGATCTCTTATTCAGATACAGTACGGATACACTCCAAACACGGAAGTCATTCTATTACTCATTCAGAATTCAAAGTCAAGATACAGTACGGATACACTCCAGACACGAACGTCATTATGTTACTCATTCAGACCTCAACTTCATGATACAGTTCAGATACGCTCCAGATACGGTTGCCATTCTGCCACTTATTCAAATTTCAAATCAAGATACAATTCAGATACGCTCAAGACACGGTTGCCATTCTGTCACTCATTCTAATTTTCCCCAACTTAGATACACTCCAAACATGGAAGTCATTCTATCACCTATTCAAGATACAATCCATATACGCCCCAGACACGGTTGTCATTCTGTCACTTATTCAGATTCAAATCTCCAGATACAGCTCAGATACGTTCCAGATACGGATACCATTCTGATGTTCATTCTCCTGATTTATAACAAACATTATTGGATGGAATCTACAAGCCCATCTCTGACAAGATTTTGTCACATCTCCAAATGGCATCTTTAAGCCCATTCCCTCAACTACATTTTTGACGAGTGCAAATTTACGGGCACTCTAGTGTCCAATCATCTTTTACCTTCGAGTCACGAACGGAAAACTCGCCAATCTAACTCTTCAGGTTAAAGAAGATTGAACAGGGGCAACTGTTGTACCCCAAAATTTTCCCTCTCATTTTATCAAGTTTCTCCTCACAAGACTCTTTGGATTCCAGACAGATTTAGGGTTTGCTCAGCTCAATACCTCTCCTTGCACTGATAACCTGAAATTAGGGTTTGAGTTTGCACAGGGATTTTTGGACTTCCAATGCCTCATGTGACTTTCATACTTCATGTTGGACCTCTAAGATTGCTCATACCAAGTTTCAAGCCTTGAATCACTTTTTTGCCCAGTCAATTGGACAGTTGACCTAAAAATCAGCTGTATTGGGGAAAAAGTCAACCATGGCCAATTTACAGTCAAACCTTATAATTTTTTATCCACATCAACATTAAAAACTCACATGAACCATTTGATCAAGTTTGGACCAAAACTCCTCAGGAAATTTGATCAGATAATCAAAAGGGCAAAATGGTCAAAATTAGGGTTTTGATTGGAGAAAGGCAATTTCTGATTTTTCACCTAGTCAATGGCAAATTGGGTTCAAGCATTTTCAAGGACTCAATGGCACCATATTTACCTAATCACAAGGTTCAAAAGATCTCAAATGCATTGGATTGACAGATGAATTTTCCAGTCAACTGATCAAAAATCAACTGTACACTAAAAAGCCAAACTTTGACTTTTTGGTCAAAATCAAGTGCCAAGGGTCATAATTCATCAAGATGTGTCAAAACATGAAACTTGTTCACCAAGAAACCTAATTTTGAAAATTAGGGTTTTAATTTGAAATTTTTCATAACTTAGAATTTTTCTAAGTTATGAAAATTTCTTATTTTTTCCCAACTTTTTCACCATGATGCAATTGGATTCAAAGGAAACTTCCAACATGAAAGTTTCAGTACTCCACAAAATATACAACTTTAATTCACAAAGTTTTCCCAAAAGATGCTTGGATATCAAGTTATGATTTTGTGAATAGGGATCCATAAACTTTTTAACTTATTGAAAATTTGCCCTAGTTTAGGCAGATTTTTGACCTAACTTCATGGCAACTTTTCACCTAGTTCCAAGAAGAATCTAAAAATGCATTTCAAAGATGGATTGTAGAGCATGTTACAAGATTTCCAAAATGTCCAAGAACTCTCCAAGATCATTTATGGTTAGGGAGAATCGAAGAAATGAAAATGGCAATTTATCACTTTTGTGCAAGGCATTTTTCACATTGGTTCAAGTTGTAAATCAGTTTCAAACATGCTTGTACTTGGTTTTACAGGTCCTAATCCCTTCTACACTCCATAATTAAATGCAAACACATTAGATAATGACCTTGTTCTGACTTTTGAAGCATTGCACATTGAATTAATCCAAAAATGGCATAAAGTTCACATTGCTACTTTGATAAAGCTTGCTTTTTCCAACTTTACAAATCTTGAGCCATGGACCTAATCTTTTGCTTCAAACAATATCCACAAATATCAGGCAACTTGTACCAACTATGTGCAGCTAGAAAGCAAGCCTGTACAGGCTTTGGCATTGTCACTTCCAACTTTTCTTCAAAAGCAAGAAACTTGCAAAAGTCAAGGGATCTCATCCATCTGATAAAGGCAAGGCTTTGTATCATTTCAAACGACTTAAGAACATTGTAACAAGCAAGAAACACATATTCACAACCTCTAAAACACCCTCAAACACAAAAAATACCATTTTCTGCCCAAACAGGGCATCATCTGCAGAACTCAAGACATTTTGAAATTGGCTCGTGCGTTTTGGCTTTCATCACTTCAAACACATTCCATACCTCCTACCTAAACTATCCAGGCCTTTGTATTGCAACTGTAACCTCAGTTTCACACTTCACCATTTTCATTTTGAAGGTTTGCAGGTTGACTCGTGCAAGGAGTTCTAGCCATCTACAAGACCAGTTGAGAATTTGAGAAGCTTGAGGGAACTTCAAGGAAGCTCACAAGAACTTCAGGCCTCACTCAAAGTTCCCACATTGCCATATCCAAACTCAACTGAATAAGGTATTTGTCAAGTTTCTATCTCCTTATTTAGGCATCCTTAAGCTTAGGTTTGTGAAGCAAAAATGTAGTCCTTAACATGCTTGAGTTGTACATATGCATAGTTTGTATTTATATTAACTGAGCTAAGAGTATTTGATTGTTAAAGTTCATGAAAAAACTAGGTCAGAAATTAGGGCCATTAAAATTCTCTTTGTTCTTTGAGAGTTAGGTCACAAAATGGATATGGTTGGAATCGTGATTAAAAATGCTATAAGTTTCATGTTGTAAGTTTTTGATTTCATGCAAGCATGAGCAAGAACAGGATTTGAAGAAGAACGTGCGCGTTTGGAGAGACAGAGGACAGGGACGAAGTTGTCTGGGCCTAGCGCGCTTGGGCCTGGCTTTTCTGACTATTCACACCACCCAATTTACTTTTGCACCCCCTAATTCATATTTTGTTATTTTTCATATTTTCTTGTTATTTTTATGATTATTGACTTTATTTATTTTTTCTGAATATTAAAAATTACAAAAATAATTTTCTTTATTTTTTGCATTTTTATTTTATTTTTTGCATAATGAAATAGTTTACTAGAATAAATAAAAATTAATTTTCTTTAAAAAATAGTAAAAAACATTTAAAAATATCATGCATTTTTATTTTATTATTTTTTCATACATACAATATTATTTTCATACACATTTTATTTTTTTTTATACTTGAAAATATTTTTATTTATTTATTTTTGTACATAAATGAATAAAATAATATAGAAAACATATTTTCTTTTGAAACAAAAATTAGGGTTTCCCCTTTCAAAAATAATAACATTATTTTTTCTTATTTTTAGGACTTAGATAATTTTATTTTTCTCATACAAAAAACAATTACAAAACATTTTTTGCATAAATACATATTATTGCATATTTAAATAATTGTTTATTTATTTATTTGTACAATAAATTCAATTTGGTTGTAATAGTTTTAGGGTTTTATTTTGTGCAAATATCCCCCATTCAAAACTTGTATCCCCCTCCCATAATATTGTTGTAATAGTTTAGATTTACTTTACGCATTTTATTGCTTTCATATACCATGATAGTAAACTAGGGTTTTGTATGCAAAGACCAAAAGCCAAACAAATAGCATGACTTAATACAAAACAAAAATGCATGAAAAATGACAACACCTTGCACACAAGCACCTCTAGGGTTTCACCCACTTGGTTGCCTTACAACATGGCCATGGTATTCATGCTAGGTATCTTGGCAAAATCAAACAAAACAAAAAGATCATAGTCCCTCACTGACGCTATCAAAAAGGTTGCCTAAACAAAGATGATCTTGTTCCCTCAAAACTTGCTAAAGATACTTGGCAATATTGCTATCATGGTCGTACGATGACCCACGCCTGTCCCGTTTAACATCCAAAGATAAGGTTGTTTACCAAATGAAATGGTAAATCAACAATATCAAAGGAATAAAAAATGTGTAGGAAAGACTTTTGAGTAGGTAGATAAGCTTCTAGTTACTTGATCAATTTGCAAAACCATCCTTGCTATTTTCAAACAAACACACACATAATTTCAAAACTTTTCCAAACAAACTTTCAAACATTGAAACATTTTTCAAAAGACAAACATCTTTGTATACATTCTTACAAACAATAATCATTACAAAGATTGCCAAAACGATGGCCTCTTTTCAAAATACTTTCAAAATCACACAAAGCACCATTTCAAACAATTGAAAAAGCAAAGCAAGTGATTTAAACAAGTAACTAAGAGCCCATGGATAACCATGGATGAAAAGGGTGCTAGCACCTTCCCTTTTCATAATCTACCCCCCGAACTCAAGAAAACGTCTCAAAGGTATTTCCTGTGCTTTTTGACCTTTCCTTTTGGATAAAATAAAAGTCAGTGGCGACTCTTGCTAAACCGAAACATTTGCGAACACAAACGCAAAACCTCAAGTCAGTTCTCCCACCTTATCACACATAACAAATGCAAGAAATACGTGTAATATGATGCATGATGTGCAATGTACATTATTTATTTTTAATATTTCAAGGGACTTAAAGATTTATAGACACATTACAAATATCAAAGTAATAACACACTTGAAATACTGAAAAATTTTATTATAATATCTTCAAAATGGACTACATGTTTCAATAATCCCAAGTACAAGATGAAAATAAAGTCTAAAACTCTAAGAAGTAAAGCTGATGGAGATCACTCTATATGCCGGTACTTCCCTATGAACCTGGAAATCTGAGCCTTCAACCTCTGGTTTTCTTTCGCATATTTAGTGGCAACCTCCTTCCAATCACCTGAATCAGGAAGTGAGCAACTAGCACCCGACTGAGGCTTATGAGAAAATAAATCCTCTTGCCTCTCCATCATCTCTACATCCCGACTCTCAAGAATCTCAATCAAGTCGTCTTTCTTCTTCAAATCTGATCTATAGGAAATCTCTAAAGTTTGTCACTTATTCTTCCAAGCATCCTTTTCCTGTTGCATCATGACCAAAGTAAGTTGTAGTTCTTCCACATCATCCAATAGGGGAGGAGTGGTCTTCACAAACAAATCAGGCATATGTGTTTCTCGGGAATACGACGTCTTCAACTGAATAGATCTCGTTTGGACCCACTGAAGATATGGCTCCAAAGAAATAGCCCCTCTCGGTCCCAAATTTTTCCTACTCTTCTTATGGATGTGACGCCAGGCCTTCGCAATCTGCTCCCTATCTTCCCTATGGTCTTCTCCCTCCTTCAGAAATAAACTACTCAAATGAATACTATTTGGTTTATCCCTCATCATATAACCAAGCTGTCATCATGCAAGAACAAGGTTGTAGTTAATTTCTCCTTTTGTACCAAGAAAAGGTACATTGGGGAAACTACCACAACTGTTAACAATCTCTATATACTGGGAAGCTCGATGATACCAATAAATATCCAAGTGAGTAAGTGCCATGATCTTGGGATCCCAACGGGGTTCCTTCGTGACATCCCAAAAAGCATCAGACTGAGGCATATGATAAATGAACCACTGGTACAATAGAGGCGTGCGACAGATAATCATCCCCCCATGATAAGAATTCCGAAGATGAATAGAGTAATAAGCATCTCCCAACAATATTGGAACTGGGTTTCCAATCATGAAGATCCTGATAGCATTAACGTCAACAAACTTGTCCACATTAGAAAATAAGAATAACCCGTAAGCAAGTAGAGCAAAGATGGCCTCAAAAGTGACTGTATTCTTCATCCTGGAAAAGTAACGAGCTTTCTCCAATAAGAACTGAGTTGGTAATCCTCTAATCCCTCCTTTAGTACTCATATGGGCTTCAACCTCAGACTTCCCCAGATGGATCAAAGCAGCAATCTCATGTGATTTTGGCTCACCCTCCAAACCAGTGAAAGGAACACAATCGGTAATAGGTAAATCCAACAGATAAAAATACTCTTCTAGTGTAGGCATCAATTGATAGTCAGGGAAAGTAAAGCAATGATACATCGGATCATAGAACTTGATCAAAGTCAAGAGAATGCCCTCCTTCATCTTAAGCTTCATGAGAGGAATGATGGATCCATACTTCTTCCGAAAATCTGCAGAACACTCAATCTCGAGAATTAGACTGATCAACTCATTTATCTTGGGATCTTTGAAACTGTATTTTTCGGTCTTTCTTTTTCCAGAATCCATGGCCAAAGGGTACCTGAGATATTCACAAATGGTCAACCTTTTAAGTCCCTTGAAATGAAATTCCTTTAAAAGATGCTTATGGGTGCATGGATGCATGATGCAACAACCATACACAAGATCACAAATATAGGGTTCATAGGTTCATCGTCACGAGCATGAGGTCGAAGGTACTACCCATAAGGTATGGTCTAAAAGTTATCACCTTCCGAACAAGGTTCTAGAGGTTCCCAGAGTCTACATCCTTCCTTAGGATATTACCAACTTCTAAATTAACTCGGTAATTAGTAATATTCTCAAGAAAAACTCGCCCGAACATAGTATCACGTGACAACTATTTCCAGATTACTCCGTCATAGTTTCGCACTACACCTAAAATGCCAAGATGGGTTGGGTATTCTATGGTCCTCAGCTTCAGCAGGCTCCCAGGTCGAAAGCAGTACGTCTTCCCGATTACTCGATAAATGATACTACAGTCAAAGAGGCCTCCACTGAGTGGGGGATCTCATGCCTCCTTTTTTGGGATTACTCCCTCAAATTTAACATGATTATATCGCCCATCCTATCTTAAAGTTTTCCCAAGTCCGGGTATAGGACTTATGAGTAATCACCAAGCACCCTGAAAACCAGGAAAATCTAGACAAACAAGATATACAACATATAATACATAAACAACAATAACACATATACAGATATAAAAAAAGATAAGTTTAACCCACTTAGGGATGGACCAGCAAGAGGTCAATTTGTCCCCAGTGAAGTCGCCATTTTTTTCGGTAGCAATAGAAATGTTTAAGACTAAGCCATTGGATTGACTAAACTTGTACATATCAAAATAAAAATCGCCACCGCGCTTTATTGTTTCCAAAGGAATGGGAAAAGAGCGAGTAACCCAAAAAGAAGGGGAAAGATTCAAGGTAAGGGGGTTGGTTATGAAAATGGAAGGTATTAGGACCCTAAACATCTACGGTACTCCGCAGGAACCTCTTTGAAAAATCTGTATATTTTGGCTATAAAATGTTGTATGTAAAATAGATGGTGGAGGTGAGAAAAGAAATATATTTTTTATGATTTTTGCACCCGCCACGGTTGCGAACCTTTAGTGCCTACGTACCACCTTTCGTGCAATAAGGGATCAGGGTACGCATAGTTCCTCTTTTTTTAAAAAAAATTTAAAACACAAGTGTGTTGGTTAATTTTATGAGATGAGACATTATCGTCATTTTCCGTGTGGAAAACATACTTACTACCCACAATCATGAGAAAGGAGAATTTACATCATCTCAAAGTGGAGGATATGGCTTGGATTTTAAAATCAACAATGCCTCACTCAACACCCAAGTGGAAAATATCTCACTTCACTGCATATTATAGAATTATAGTTGTTTGCATCACTACAAGGATTGACAAGAGTCTAATCTTTTGAGAAAATTTTAAAACAAAAAGCCAAAGTGGCAAAATAGTTTGAAATGAGATTGGTTGACTTTTAGTCTTCTCACAAAAAAAATGTCAAAGTATGATTAAGTTGATTGAAGTTTGTTTATGAAAAGGTTTTTTAAAATGCATGAACATAAGTCAAAGTTTATTATGAAAGTGATTTAAGTTTAAAAACAAGAAGAGTTTTCAAAAGGAGGAAGAAGATTTTTGAAATTAAAGAAGATGGGAGGAGAAGAAGAGACTATCCTAAAGCATAAGGTAAAAAGCTAAGGATAAAAACCATCTAACTAACAAGAAGTCAATACTTGACATTATGAGTCAAGATAGAATTCCCATTCCTTAGATTGGAACCAAACAAGCAAAGATACTAGACCTCTTGAGAGAACCAAAATTCAAGTGTATTAAGTCTTCACAAAAATTGGGCAGAGTAATGGATGTATACGGGTGAATTCCAGATTACAAATAAAGTATGTAATCACAATGACCTGCACATAAAACAAACAAGCAACCTAATGTCTTGAGGTAAACCTCAAGAACTCCAGACAAAATATCAATTAAGGTTACAATTTTTCCAACATAGGTCAAGGTTTCTAATCCTAAGTCCAAGAAGTCCAATACTCCATAATGCCAAGGATAGGAACCAAATAGTCCAAGTATCATTAAAGCATTTTTTAGGGTTCATGTTGATTATTAGGTGTCTTAAAAGAGAAAAGAAAAGCTCGAGTGAGCAAAATAAAAATAACAAGAATATAAATGCTCAAGTGAGAAAAATAAAAATAAAAATAACATGAAATGTAATGCTTAAATTAAATGGTACATAAAGCATAAAAAATAAAGCATAATGTAAAAACAATTTAATAATTAGTGGTTAGTTGGATAACCATCTTGAAACTTGCATGTGGAACTCATTAGAGGATTGGTAGAACCAAATCCTCCACATAACAAGTTGCATTTGCTTTTTGTAAAGTATATCATCCATTTGGAATCTTCACGAGTACCATTTAATTATCAATGATGTTTAAGTGATCCGCATTGACCAAAAGTATTGTAGATCCATTAGAAGATTGGTAGAACCAAAGCATCCACACAATGAATCTCAAAGTTATTAGATTACAGGATCAAATTAACATACTTGGGTTTGCAAACATAGTGTTGTACCCCAAAATTTGCCCTCTCATTTTATCAAGATTCTCCTCACAAGACTTCTTGGACTCAAGACCAGATTAGGATTTGCTCAGCTCAAGACATCTCCTTGCACTCATGAGCTGAAATTAGGGTTTGAGTTTGCACAGAGATTTTTGGACTTTCAATTCCTCATATGACTTTCATACTTCATGTTGGACCTCTAATATTGCTCATACCAAGTTTCAAGCCTTGACTCACATTTTTGCCCAGTCAATTGGATAATTGACCTAAAAATAAGTTGTATTGGGGAAAAAGTCAACCATGGCCAATTTACAGTCAAAACTCATAATTTTTTATCCACATCAACATTATAGACTCATATGAACCATTTGATCAAGTTTGGACCACAACTCCTCAAGAAATTTGATCAGATCATCAAAAGGGCAAAATGGTCAAAATTAGGGTTTTGACTGTAGAAGGGCAATTTCTAATTTTTGACCTAGCCATTGGAAAATTGGGTTCAAGCATGGTTTCAAGGACTCAATGTCACCATCTTGACCTAATCACATGGTTCAAAAAGATCTCAAATGCATTGGATTGACAGATGAATTTTGCAGTCAACTGATCAAAAATCAACTATACACTAAAAAGTCAAACTTTGACTTTTTGGTCAAAATCAAGTGCCAAGGGTCATATTTCATCAAGATGTGTCAAAATGTGAAACTTGTTCACCAAGAAACCTAATTTTGAAAATTAGGGTTTTAATTTGAAATTTTTCATAACTTAGAATTTTTCTAAGTTATGAAAATTTCTTATTTTTTTCCAACTTTTCCCAACTTTCTCACCGAGATGCAATTGGATTCAAAGAAAACTTCCAACATGAAAGTTGTATTCCTCCACAAAATCTACAACTTTGATTCACAAAGTTTTCCCAAAAGATACTTGGATCTCAAGTTATGATTTTGTGAATAGGGGTCCATAAACTTTTTAACTTAGTGAAATTTTGCCCTAGTTTAGGCAGATTTTTGACCTAACTTCATGGCAACTTTTCACCTAGTTCCAAGAGGAATCTCAAAATTCATTTCAAAGATAGATTGTAGATAATGTTACAAGCTTTCCAAAATATCCAAGAACTCTCCAAGATCATTTATGGTTAGCGAGAATCGAAGAAATGAAAATGGCAATTTATCACTTTTGTGCAAGGCATTTTCACAATGTTACAAGTTGCAAATCAGTTTCAAACATGCTTGTACTTGGTATTACAGGTCCTAATCCCTTATACACTCCATAATTGAATGCTAACACATTGGATATTGGCTTTATTCTGACCTATGGAGCTTTGCACAAAGAATTAATCCATTTATGGCATAAAGTTCTCAATACTAGGGGTGTTCGTGGTCCGGTTTGGATCGGTTTTGAGACAAAATATCATCCGATCCAAAAATATATAAAGCATATGGTTTAGTTCGGTTTTTGGATGACAACAAGAAAAATCCAATCCAATCCAATTTATACGGTTTACTTCGGTTCGGTTGAATCAGTTTTATTCGGTTTTTAAACCAACACTATTTAGAAATTTAAAAAGAATATATTTCAATACCAGTTACAATTATGCCACCAACGTCTACTGAGACAATATCTAATTGCTATGTTCATATGGATATTTGATGTCATTATTGAAAAGTTTCATTATAATATATGTATAATATCTATCCCAACGAAATAGACATGGCTATAATATATAATATATATGGAGATATGCTTAGTTCTTATATGGAGATTTGTATTCTAAATTAAATATATGACAAATATATAAAACAGTGAACAAATGAAGATTCCAAACTATATTAAAGCGAATATAATAATAAAACTTCAAGAAAAATATCAATAACAATGGACATGCGAAAGTTGCATCACAAGGAATATATAATAATAATATGACAAACTGCATTATATATAGAGAGAAGATCGGCTTTATATATGACAGCATAATTGATAGTTTCAAAATCAGAGCCTGCAACATAATTGATAGTCAAATAACAAATTTTCTAATTATCCTGCAATAGCTCCACTCCAGCTTCACAATTCTACCCAATTCTTTTAGAATGCGGATATCAACAGCTAATCAGAGTCTATATCAGATACACCTTCATTCAATTGAGGGATTGGAGCAAGTTCTACAAAAATAAAGATAAATATTACTCAATATAAAAGATTAACAATGCTCAACAAAAAATAATATAAGTTATAAGTAAATTACCTAATTCTAAATTTTCTAACTCATCCACAAGCTCTTCAATATCCACCGACACCGGGGAAGATTTACACCAATTTTGTGTACAAATTAAAGCTTCAACTGTTTTTGGCGTAAGAGAGCTTCTATAACAAGTAAGCACTCTTCCTCCGGTAGAGAAAGCGGACTCTGAAGCTACAGTAGACACAGGCATGGCCAATATATCTCTATCCATTTGACCAAGAATAGGATACTTGTTAGAATTCACCTTCCACCAGTTCAAGATATCAAAACCAGGACCTTTCTTCTCCAAATTCTCCATGAGATACAAATCCAATTCATTTTTCTTCATGCTCTCATTAAGATTCATGTCCATCTCAACCTCTAAAGCAAATGCATCCTCTGGTGCTTTAAGTTCTACCAATTCTACTTCTTGAGTGGAATGTGTAAGATTTTCAGTTTGACCGTTACCAAGGAAAAGCCTATAGCTCTCAAATATTTTATTTAATGTCTCCTCTGTTTTTTTGTACAAAGATACAACAACATCATTTGTATATGCCCTGTTCAATCCCCACCTAACAAACTGCATCTTATGTCGAGGATCAAGCACAACAGCAACAAAGATCAACATATTCATTTTTTCAACCTTACCCCAATATTTATCATACTTAACTTTCATATTTTCAGCCATAATTCCAAGCAAGTTGTCAGAACTTTTTAATTCTATCCACCCGTTTAATGTAGTCAATATCTTAATATGTTCATTAAAATATTGAGAAGAGGTCACAAAAGTACTACCTGAAACCTTCTTTGTGATATCAAAAAATATTTTCAAAAAATTAACAAAGCATTTTGCATTATCCCAATCCTCTTTATTAGGAATACCATCTTTCATCAGCACAAAATCAGCACACTTCTCACTCAATCTCTTAAATGCCTTTTGAAACTTCAATGCACTTTCAAGCATAATATATATGGAATTCCACCTAGTGGAAACATCCAACTGAACAATTGATTTTTCTTGTAACCTAACTTCTTTAATGCAAGTTTTAAACCTATCCATACGACCTGGAGATGCACGAACATATCTAACAGCATTCCTAATCTTACTAATTGAAGAATGATAGTCTTCTAGTCCATCTTGGACCACAAGATTCAGAATATGTGCACAACAGCGAACATGCATATGTTCCCCTTTCAATGGATGAGAATTCCAATCATTCATTGTATTTTTCAAGTAAGTTATAGCAACATCGTTAGAACTAGCATTATCAACCGTAATGGTGAAAACATTACCTATTAGCCATTCCTCCAAACATTTTTCAATTTTTTTGCCGATGGTTACTCCTTTGTGATTCACAATTGGACAAAAATTCAGAATCCTTTTATGGATTTTCCAATCATGATCAATGAAATGTGCAGTGAGACAAAGATAACTCAAATTTTGCACAGATGTCCAACAATCAGTTGTAAGACAAACACATTGATTTGATTTATTTAGCACACTTTTTAACTTATGTTTCTCACTCGTGTATAAATCCCAACAATCTCTAGCAATTGTAATCCTTTTAGGAATTGAGAGTTTAGGTTGCACAACACTCATAAAATGAAGAAACCCCTCTCCCTTAACAAACTTAAAAGGCAACTCATCAACAATAATCATCCTAGCTAAAGCTTTCCTACATGCCTCAGCATCAAAATGAACACCAGTGAGAACACTACCAGATCCATTCCCATCTTCTTTTTTCAATTGTTGAAGAACAAGTGTCTGTTGAGTGGGATCAAGAGACTCTTTTGGAAACTTCTTACACTGATGCAACAAATGGTGTTTCAAATTACTAGTGCCATTTCTTTGTGAATCAGCAGCATATGTTACATCACACCAATTACACTTAGCTCTTGATCCTATTTTTGTAAAATGTTCCCAAGTCCAAGATCTAGGTTTAATAGGTTTTCTGTTACCTGAATCTCCAGCTACAATATTAGGATCATTGGATGTGACCAATTTTGAAGCTTCTCCAATCTTTCTTTTCTTATTAGCATTTTCTTCATCATTGTTTGTTTCATTACTTTGTACCAATGGAGGTGGAGCTTCAGTTGTTTCACCCTATAAAATACACATGAAAAAATAAATTTTTGAACATCAACTATAATATTACACCATTGTAACAGTAACCAACATTTCTAAAGGTAAAAATCTCTACTTAAAATTAATTTTTTATACCTGAATAAGGTTGTTAACAATATCAGATTGAGTAATAGGACCAGTTTGGCTCATTCCTGTAAAAATAGATCAAACTTAAAATTAGAACAAAGTATAAACAACTAGTTGTAGAAAAAGCTAATAAAAATATATTATGAGAAAATTATGAAACAAAATATGAAAAACTAACAAAGAACATACCTTGAAGAAATTATGAAAAACTAACTAAAATTTGTTACTGTTATAACCAAGTAACCAACATGAAACGATTTCACATAAGAAAACTAATGAAAATAATTTTTAGTAAGCTACTGTTATAAAATTGAGAACATAAGTAAATTAATTTTAAATAAGCTTTCAACAACACAAATTAGAACAGCTTTACAAAAGGCTAAAAATTTGAATAGCTTTAGAAAATCTGATCGAACAAAACTACAAAGTATAAAAAAGATAAAATCAAACAAATTAAGAAGCTTGCTTACTGATAGTATAATTCAGAAAACTAATTGAGATGAATGTCTATTTAGCATTATTGAATTTCTTGCTTGCGATATTGAATTTCTTGCGGTTACAATAATGAATAACATTCATTGTATTTAATTTTAAGATAATTTAGAATCTGAATAGGGAAATTATAGGAATAATTGAGATTCTCTAGAGAAATTAGTGTTGGCTAACATAATTAATTTGGGAGGATGGCTATAAATGATTCGATATTAATTTATTTTAAATAATAAATGGCAAGTAAATGGAAGTAATATCGGTTCTGTGACACCCCAAATTAATTCAAGTGTTAAATAATTAGGAATTTAATTATTAAATTAATTAAAGGCTTAATTAATAATATTTTGGATTAAATGGATGAATTAATTATGGAATTAAAAAGGAAGACCGGGGGGTGTAAAGTTGAATTAGAGGTGTGGGAAGTAAAAAGCTCTACTAAATAATAACTAATTTATTTCTATTATTTGGAAAATAATAATAGGAATATAAAAGAAGGATAAAAAGGAAAAGGAAAAGAGGTTATTTGGAAAACTCATTGTACGTGAAATTGGAGAAGAGAAGAGAGGAAAAAGCCAAACGCCGTGAATTCGAAGGATCTTCGCGAGGTAAGGGGTGATTTCAATTATTTAATATGCCTTATAGATTTTGGGATCAATAGAATTGATTAAGCATGTTAGGAATCTCAATTTAGGATTTTCTAGGTTTGTAGAATTTGTCCCTAATGTTGTCAATTTGTTGGAATTGAACCAATTGCATGATATAGGATTGTTAGGAATGGTTGAATTGTGTTATTTGACATTATGTTGATGTTACTTGGGTGATTCTGGTGTTAATTGATGTGGTCAATCGAATGAGTATGAATTGGATGGGATTGGAATGAATAAATGTTGTCAAAATAGCAGTTTTTGGCTCTGCAGGTCGTGGGAACCGGTTCCCAGTGGGGAGGAACCGGGTTCCACTGTGTGAACGTACAAAAACTTGCAAAATTGGTCTCAGGAACCGGTTCCTGTATAGGTAGGAACTGGGTTCCAGTACATTTTCCAGAAACGTAACTTTTTGAAAGATATTAAACTTTGAAAATTCATAACTTTCAAACCGTAAGTCCGATTTGAGTGCCATTTTCGGAAGTATTTCTTAAATTTAAAATGCTATCTTATAAAATAAGAAAAATATTATTTTATGAAAATTATTTTAAAAAGAGTCGAATTCCCGATTTTTGTAAACTTTGGTGTTTTGAGAATGATGTAGAATTGTTTGTAAATTATTCTGATTTGGTGAATGAGAACTGATACTTATGTGTTGTGCCTGCTATCTATTATGATTGAGATGTGATCATGTGATATATTGGTTTTGGAATTATGTTGTGATCATATTCCGTTGATTTGATGTTGCATGCTGGCGATGTGCATGCATATGCATTGTTTTGGTGAAGTTAATTCCCATTGTGTGGAATTTGACTTGTATTGCCGTTAACCGATACCCGGGAGATGATGGGTGGTTAGGCTGGATTCGTGTCCGAGTGTTATGGACGAATCGATGATTGCTTCAGCTGGATTCATGTCCGAGTTTGATGGACGAATCGATGGTTGCTGTATCCGAGACTGATGGATCAGTGATGGGTGACTTGGTCACGTGTTGGTACCACATGCATAGTGTCTGCATTTGTGTTTGCATGGAATTGTAACATGTTAGGATGTATTCCAGTGTTACAATTCTTTGGTTGATTATTGATTTTTGCATAATGACTTGTATGATTGGAACTGTGTGTTGAATCTGAGTTTATGCTAAAATGGGTGAAATAATATGCTTGTGATATAATATTGATTGAGAAACTTATAATGCATGTTAATTATGAGAAATCTCACCCTTACTTTAATGATTTCAGATTAAAGTTAGCAGCTCAGGAGTTGGTGAGGATGGCTCTAGAGCTATGTTATTTTAGTCCGCGTGTCAGTGTCGTGCTCTGATAGGTTGTAACACTGGGGGAAATGTTTGAATGACGAGTTTTATTTTATTTTTTATTGTTTAATTTATGTTGGGAATACTTCTTAAGTGAAGTTATTCTGGTTTTGAAATATTTCCGTTGTGTAGAACATGATGTTGATTTAAATATTTATAATAATAATTCCTTCAGTAAAGCATGACAACTGTAAATTTGAGGTTTTATATTTATCCTGAATTGTGACATCCCTGTTTTCCATGTTAATCTGATTTAATTAATATATTCGCGGGTTATTTAGAAGGGGTGTTACAACAGTGGTATCAGAGCCTGGTCGGTCTATCGGCCAGGTTGTTTATGTGTTTACTCCCTTTTGGTATGCGCAATGTGTGTGAAACACTATCGGTACTTGATTGTTTCCTTTTCGTTGTCTGCAGAGGTACGTGTGAAATAAGTGGGGGAGAAGTTTCTTCTCTGAAGTTTTGTGCAAGAGGTTGGTTCAGTATACCGCCGATTGTAAGATGTAAGTATTGTCGAGCAGTTGATGCTTCAAGCATGGTTATGTTTAAGTAGCTTGAAGGGTAAGATTGAAGATGCTGTTGTGGTTTGGTAACGATGGTTGATGCCACCTCATGATTGTTGACTATCTATTGACAAATTGAGGAACTGATCACCCTTAATCTCTTGTTGATAGTAGTCAGGATCGCGTTGGATGGGATGTACTTATTGTGCCAGCCTTACAGTGTGTGAAATTAGTTGAGTCGGCAAGAAGAGAAGCGTTATGGTTTGCGTAACGAGAGATTTAGATCTCGGCGAGAGCAAGAAAAAGGCATGTGACCTAATAGATGTAATTTTTTTTATGAAGTGTTTCGTGATGAAGTAAGTGGAACGGTGTGAGAGTGCAAGGTGAAGTCTTAATGGGTTTTTTTACTAGAACTAGTTCGAATTCGAGGATGCCTATAAGAGGTCTGCTTCTAGATTGAGAAAGTTGAAGAGTCAACTTGAGGATTTGTTTGAGAAGAAGTTTATTCGTCCGAGTGTTTCGCCGTAGGGTGCTCCGGTGTTGTTGGTTAAGAAGAAAGAAGGTTCAATGAGATTATGTGTTGATTACAGACAGCTGAATAAAGTTACAATCAAGAATCGGTATCCTTTGCCGAGGATCGATGATTTGATGGATCAACTAGTTGGAGCTTGTGTATTTAGTAAGATTGATCTGAGATCTGGATATCATCAGATTCGTGTGAAGTCGAAAGATATTCAGAAAACTGCATTTAGAACGAGGTATGGACATTACGAGTATTTTGTTATGTCGTTTGGAGTTACTAATGCACCTGGTGTTTTCATGGAGTATATGAACAGGATATTTCATCTGTATCTTGATAAGTTTGTGGTGGTGTTCATTGATGATATTCTAATTTATTTGAAGAGCGATGAAGAGCATGCAGAACATCTCAGAGTTGTGTTGGAATTGTTGAAAGAGAAGAAGCTTTATGCGAAGTTGTCCAAGCGTGAATTCTGGTTAAGTGAAGTAAGTTTTCTTGGCCATGTAATTTCCAAGAATGGAATTGCTGTGGATCCTACGAAGGTAGAAGCAGTATCTCAGTGGGAAGCGCCGAAGAATGCTTCTGAGATCCGTAGTTTTCTGGGTCTTGCAGGTTATTACAGGAAGTTTATAGAAGGATTTTCCAAATTAGCGTTACCGTTGACTAAGTTGACCAGGAAGGGTCAGATGTTTGTTTGGGATGTTGAATGTGAGAAAGGATTTCAAGAGCTGAAGAGGAGGTTGACAAGTGCTCCGATCTTGATTTTGCCAAATCCGACTAAGTCTTTTGTTGTGTATTGTGACGCATCATTAATGGGATTAGGTGGTGTGTTGATGCAAGATAAGCAGGTGATGGCTTATGCTTCGAGACAATTGAAAGTACATGAAAGGAATTATCCGACTCATGATTTGGAGTTGGCAGCTGTTGTGTTTGTTTTGAAGTTATGGAGGAATTATTTATATGGTTCTCGGTTTGAGGTGTTCAGTGATCACAAAAGTCTAAGGTATCTCTTTGATCAGAAAGAGTTGAATATGAGGCAGAGGAGATGGTTAGAATTTATAAAGGATTATGATTTCGGTTTGAATTACCATCCTGGTAAGGCAAACATTGTTGCGGATGCCTTGAGTAGGAAGTCCTTGCATATGTCGATGTTAATGGTCCGTGAGTTAGATTTGGTTGAGCAGTTCAGAGATTTAAGTTTGGTATGTGAAACTACTCCGAATAGTGTGAAATTGGGTATGTTGAAACTGACTAGTGGTATTCTGGAAGAAATTCGGAATGGACAGAAGTCCGATGTTGGGTTAGTTGATAAATTGACATTGATCAACCAAGGTCAAGGAGGCGAGTTCCGGATTGATGAGAATGGTGTTATGAGATTTGGTAATAGGGTGTGTGTTCCGGATGTTGCAGAGATTAGGAAGAGTATTTTGGAAGAAGGACATCATAGTGGATTGAGTATTCATCCTGGTGCTACTAAAATGTACCATGATTTGAAGAAGTTGTTTTGGTGGCCGGGAATGAAAAAGGAAATTGCTGAGTTTGTGTATGCTTGTTTGGTTTGTCAGAAGTCAAAGATTGAGCATCAGAAACCGTCAGGATTGATGGAACCGTTGTTTATTCCGGAATGGAAATGGGATGGAATCTCTATGGATTTTGTGTCTGGTTTGCCAAGGACATCGAAGAATTGTGATTCTATCTGGGTTATTGTTGATCGGTTGACGAAATCTGCTCACTTTATTCCGATAAGAATGGATTATCCGATGGAAAGGTTGGCAGAATTGTATGTTGAGAAGATTGTGAGTTTGCACGGTATTCCTTCTAGTATTGTGTCGGATCGAGATCCGAGGTTTACATCTAAATTCTGGACGGGATAGCAAGAAGCTTTGGGTACTAAGTTGCGTTTGAGTTCCGCTTATCATCCACAGACAGATGGTTAGACGGAGAGAACGATTCAGTCGTTGGAAGATTTGTTAAGAGCTTGTGTGTTGGAGAAAGGTGGAGCTTGGGATAGTTATCTACCATTGATTGAGTTTACCTACAACAATAGTTTTCATTCGAGCATTGGTATGACTCCGTTTGAGGCATTGTATGGTAGGAGGTGTCGGACACCATTGTGTTGGTATGAATCTGGAGAGAGTGATGTGATTGGACCGGAAATTGTCCAACAGACTTCGGAAAAGATTAAGATGATTCAGGAGAAGATGAGGACTTCTCAGAGTCGTCAGAAAAGTTATCACGATAAGAGGAGGAAAGATCTTAAGTTTAGCGAAGGAGAACATGTTTTAATGCGAGTTACTCCGATGACTGGTATTGGTCGAGCTTTGAAGTCAAAGAAGTTGACTCCATGTTTTATTGGTCCGTTTCAGATTACCAAGAGAGTTGGGAAAGTTGCTTATCAGATTGCTTTGCCTCCGTCACTTGCAAATTTGCATGATATTTTTCATGTATCTCAGCTAAGGAAGTACATTGTTGATCCGTCTCATGAGATTCGGGTAGACGATATACAGGTACGAGAGAATTTGACTGTGGAAGCGGTACCTGCGAGAATTGAGGATTGGAAGTTGAAACAGTTGCGAGGCAAGGAGATCGCGTTGGTAAGAGTGGCTTGGGGAGGACCAGCAGATGGAAATGTCACTTGGGAGCTGGAGAGCCAGATGAAGGACTCGTATCCCGAACTGTTCGTCTAAGGTATGTTTTCGAGGACGAAAACTCTTTTAGTTGGGGAGAGTTGTGACACTCCAAATTAATTCAAGTGTTAAATAATTAGGAATTTAATTATTAAATTAATTAAAGGCTTAATTAATAATATTTTGGATTAAATGGATGAATTAATTATGGAATTAAAAAGGAAGACCGGGGGGTGTAAAGTTGAATTAGAGGTGTGGGAAGTAAAAAGCTCTATTAAATAATAACTAATTTATTTCTATTATTTGGAAAATAATAATAGGAATATAAAAGAAGGATAAAAAGGAAAAGGAAAAGAGGTTATTTGGAAAACTCATTGTACGTGAAATTGGAGAAGAGAAGAGAAGAGAGGAAAAAGCCAAACGCCGTGAATTCGAAGGATCTTCGCGAGGTAAGGGGTGATTTCAATTATTTAATATGCCTTATAGATTTTGGGATCAATAGAATTGATTAAGCATGTTAGGAATCTCAATTTAGGATTTTCTAGGTTTGTAGAATTTGTCCCTAATATTGTCAATTTGTTGGAATTGAACCAATTGCATGATATAGGATTGTTAGGAATGGTTGAATTGTGTTATTTGACATTATGTTGATGTTACTTGGGTGATTCTGGTGTTAATTGATGTGGTCATTTGAATGAGTATGAATTGGATGGGATTGGAATGAATAAATGTTGTCAAAATAGCAGTTTTTGGCTCTGCAGGTCGTGGGAACCGGTTCCCAGTGGGGAGGAACCGGGTTCCACTGTGTGAACGTACAAAAACTTGCAAAATTGGTCTCAGGAACCGGTTCCTGTATAGGTAGGAACTGGGTTCCATTACATTTTCCAGAAACGTAACTTTTTGAAAGATATTAAACTTTGAAAATTCATAACTTTCAAACCGTAAGTCCGATTTGAGTGCCGTTTTCGGCAGTATTTCTTAAATTTAAAATGCTATCTTATAAAATAAGAAAAATATTATTTTATGAAAATTATTTTAAAAAGAGTCGAATTCCCGATTTTTGTAAACTTTGGTATTTTGAGAATGATGTAGAATTGTTTCTAAATTGTTCTGATTTGGTGAATGAGAACTGATACTTATGTGTTGTGCCTGCTATCCATTATGATTGAGATGTGATCATGTGATATATTGGTTTTGGAATTATTTGGAATTATGTTGTGATCATATTCCGTTGATTTGATGTTGCATGCTGGTGATGTTCATGCATATGCATTATTTTGGTGAAGTTAATTCCCATTGTGTGGAATTTGACTTGTATTGCCGTTAACCGATACCCGGGAGATGATGGGTGGTTAGGCTGGATTCGTGTCCGAGTGTTATGGACGAATCGATGATTGCTTCAGCTGGATTCATGTCCGAGTTTGATGGACGAATCGATGGTTGCTGTATCCGAGACTGATGGATCAGTGATGGGTGACTTGGTCACGTGTTGGTACCACATGCATAGTGTCTGCATTTGTGTTTGCATGGAATTGTAACATGTTAGGATGTCTTCCAGTGTTACAATTCTTTGGTTGATTATTGATTTGTGCATAATGACTTGTATGATTGGAACTGTGTGTTGAATCTGAGTTTATGCTAAAATGGGTGAAATAATATGCTTGTGATATAATATTGATTGAGAAACTTATAATGCATGTTAATTATGAGAAATCTCACCCTTACTTTAATGATTTCAGATTAAAGTTAGCAGCTCAGGAGTTGGTGAGGATGGCTCTAGAGCTATGTTATTTTAGTCCGCGTGTCAGTGTCGTGCTCTAATAGGTTGTAACACTGGGGGAAACGTTTGAATGACGAGTTTTATTTTATTTTTTATTGTTTAATTTATGTTGGGAATACTTATGAAGTGAAGTTATTCCGGTTTTGAGATATTTCCGCTGTGTAGAACATGATGTTGATTTAAATATTTATAATAATAATTCCTTCAGTAAAGCATGACAACTGTAAATTTGAGGTTTTATATTTATCTTGAATTGTGACATCCATGATTTTCCATGTTACTCTGATTTAATTAATATATTCACGGGTTATTTAGAAGGGGTGTTACAGGTTCGGTTTGGACCGGTTCGGTTCTCATGAAGCCAACCGTAAACCGAACCGAACCGGTCGGTTATGCTACATGGCGATCCAAATACATCCCAAAAAATTCGATTTTTTTTGGATTTCGGTTTTTTCGGTTCGGTTTTTGGATTTTTTTTGGATCGGATTGGATCTGAACACCCCTACTCAATACCATTTTCATAAAGCTTGCTTTTTGCAACTTTGCATTCCTTGAGCATTGAACCTGTTTCTTTGTCACAAGCAAGGTCCACAGTTATCAGGCATGTTTACCAACTCTTATCAGCTAAGGAACTAACAAGTACAAGCTTTTGGGCATTGTCACTTCAACTTTCTTCAAAAGCAAGTAAACTTGCAAAAGTCAATACAACTCATCCATCTGATAAAGTCAAGCCTTGGCTTCATTTCAAACAACTTGAGAACTTTGTAACAAGGCTAAACACGAATTGCTAACATCTCAAACACTCCAAAACACAAAAAATCACATTTCTGCCCAAAACAGGGCAGCTTCTGCAAATCTCAAGCCAAATCAATATTGGCTCGTGCGTTTCTTGATTCAACCTTTGAAACACCTTCCATACATCACACCTAAACTGTCCAGACCCTTGTCTTGCAACTGTGTGCCCTGTTTCAAGCTTCACCATTTTCATTTTGAAGGTTTGCAGGTTGACTCGTGCAACAAGATTCAAGCATCTACAAGGCAAGCTGAGCATTGGAGAAGCTTGAGGAAACTTCAAGGAAGCTCACAAGAACTTCAGGCCTCACTCAAAGTCCCCACATTGCCATATCCAAACTCAACTGAACAAGGTATTTTTCAAGTTTCTATCTCTCTATTCAGGCATCATTAGGTCACGATTTGTGAATCAAAAATGTAGTCTTTAACCTGCTTAAGCTGTACATATGCATAGTTTCCATTTATATTAACTGAGCTAAGAGTATTTGGTTGTTGAACATGTTGAAAAAACTAGGTCAGAAATTAGGGCCATTAAAATTCTCCTTGGTCTTTTAGAGTTAGGTCATGTTTTTTATATCATTGGAATCGTGATCAGAAATGTTACAAGTTTCATGTTGCAAGATTTTGTTTTTGTGCAAAGAATAGAGAGTTCCAGATTTGAACATAGGGCGCGCGCGAAGGAGAAAGGACAGAGATGAAGTGGTGTTCTGGGCCTGGTGCCTTGGGCCTTTCACTTTCCACACCCCCCATTTTACTTCTGCACCCCCCTTTGCATATTTTTTATATTTTTTATATTTTCTTGCATATTTTATATTTCTGACTTTATTATTTTTTTCTGAACATTGAAAAATCCCAAAAAATATTTTTTTCTTAATTTTTTGCATTTTATTTTATTTTTATCTTATTTTTTTGCATAAAATATTGATTAGTTTAAATAGAATAGGAATTATTTTCTTAAAATAAATTGTAAATACCTTAAAATATTATACATTTTTATTTTTATTTAACACATAAAATATCATTTTCCACATATATTTTAATTTTTAATACTTGTAAATATTTTTATTTATTTATTTCTTGTACAAAAATGAATAAAATAACATTAGAAAACAATATTTTCTTTTAAATCAAAATTAGGGTTTCCCCTTTCAAAAATAATAACATTATTTTTCCTTATTTTTAGGACTTAGATAATTTATTTTTCTCATACATAAAACAATTACAAAACATTTTTGCATATTTACATTTTTTTGCATAATTAAATATTGTTTATTTATTTAATGTACAATAAATTCAATTGGGTTGTAATAGTAAATTAGGTTTTTACTTTGAGCAATATTCACCATTCAAAACTTGTATCCCCCCTCCCATAATATTGTTGCAATAGCTTAGATTTACTTTACGCAATTTATCGCATTATATACATGTTTAGTAAATTAGGGTTTGTATGATAAGACAAAAATCAAACAAATAGCATAACCTAATTCAAGACAAACAAAATGCATGAAAAATGACAACACATTGCACACAAGAACCTCTAGGGTTTCACCCACTTGGTTGCCTTAAAGTAAATGGCCATGGTATGCATGCTAGGTATCTTGGCAAAACAAAACAAAACAAAAGATCATAGTCCCTCGATGACGCTAGACTTGGTTGCCTAAAAAACAAATGATCTTGGGCCCTAAAACTTGCTAAGATACTTGGCAATATTGCTATCATGGTCATACGATGACCCACGCCTGTCCCGTTTAACATCCAAAGATAGGGTTGTTTACCAAATGCAATGGTAAAACAACAATGTCAAAGGAATAAAAAATGTGTAGGAAAGACATTTGAGTAGGTAGATGCTTCTAGTTACTTGATCAATTTGCAAACCATCCTTTCTATTTTCAAAAACACACAACACATTTCAAAACATTTCCAAAGCAACTTTCAAAACATTGAAACATTTTTCAAAAGACAAACATCTTTGTATACATTCTTACGAACGAGAATCATTACAAATATTTCCTAAACAAAGGCCTCTTTTCAAAATACTTTCAAAACCACACAAAGAACCATTTCAAACAATTGTCAAAGCAAAGCAAGTGATCTAAACAAGTAACTAAGAGCCCATGGAAAACCATGTATGAAAAGGGTGCTAGAACCTTCCCTTTTCATAATCTACCCCCCGAACTCAAGAAAACATCTCAAAGGTATTTCCTGTGCTTTTTTACCTTTCCTTTTGGATAAAATAAAATTCGGTGGTGACTCTTGCTAAACCGAAACATTTGCGAACACAAACACAAAACCTCAAGTCAGTTTTCCCACCGTATCACAGAACTGGCGACTCAGCTGGGGAAAATACTTATAAGTGGGGGTTACCTTAGGGTTTTAGATCACCTTTACATGCTTATCTTGCTTGACTTGTTTGATTTACACTTTGGTTCTATTGTTTGGGTTTGAATCCTCTACCCGGATTTGGGAAACATTCATAGGTAAATAGCAATACATTGTGGAAACTGTGCGGGGTATACCGACATGGTCTAAGCAATAGCTATATTAGTGCGACATATTTGTCGGTACCGGTAGCCTTTGAGTCAATCAAAGAGAATACGGGGCCGCTGAGTGATGTCATGAAGCACTAATGGACTTTTAGAACCTTTACTTGACCAACTTGGCCTTTTAGGATGTAGTGAGATGACCGGCTTTGGTGCAGTCCGAAGTTGGTAGATACTCGATACTACACTCATTAAGGGTTGTTTTCTTGGAATATTTCGGTCGCCAGTAAAGAGGCTAAATTGAAACAATGAACACAGAAAACAATCCAGTGATATTGAGCTCCTTAGAACCCGGTTACTATTTATAGGACAGGTTGAGCCAACTAAACTTCAAGAGGGTACTTACCTATGAAACCCCATGCAAGCCTAAACTAGGAACTTGTGTGATTTGCTTGTACATATATACTTGTGCATAACATCATGGACATCATGAAGCATCATATGCATCCACTAACCATTTCAAGGATTTTGGAAATTCATCTTTGTTCCTGTTTTGTAGGTTATGGATTTACTTCGCAGGAAAACTATCCAAGTCAACCTTGTAAGAATTCCTCCACAACTCAAGGATCTAGCTTCAAGGATTCTTAAGAATTCTCCATTCACTGAGAGACATGGTCTTCTTCTCAACTTAGTCACTTCCAACACAGAGGAAGACATGATGAAAGTTCTTTTCCAGTTCTTTGATCCTTTGTATCCCTGCTTCACATTTTCTAACTACCAGCTTGTGCCCACTTTGGAGGAATTTTCTCAACTCTTGAGGATTCCTATTCTCGATCAACTACCCTTCAAAGGTACGGAAAGAGATCCAAATCCAGAAGAGATTGCTCGAGCCCTGCACTTGCAATTATCTGATATCACAACCCATTGGGAAACTAGAAGTGGTGTCAAAGGCTTCTTAGCAAAGTTCTTGTTTGAGAAGGCCCAAAGCTTCTAGAATTCTTTGGACTTACAAGCTTTTGAGGAGATTGTAGCTCTTCTCATCTATGGGATGGTCTTGTTCCCTAACCCTGACCAACTCATAGATGTAAGTGCTGTCAAAATCTTCATGGCTCGCAACCCAGTTGTGATACGGTGGGAGAACTAACTATGGTTTTGCGTTTGTATTCGCACTTGTGCGGTTGAGCAAGAGTCGTCACCGACTTTTTATTTTATCCTAAAGGAAAGGTTAAAAAAGCACAGCAAAAACCTTTTGAGATGTTTTCTTGGGTTCGGGGGGTAGATTATGAAAAGGGAAGGTATTAGAACCCTTTTCATCCATGGTTATCCATGGGCTCTTAGTTACTTGGTTTTTTAGATCACTTGCCTTGATTTTCGATTGCTTGAAAATGGTGTGTGTGTGAGTGTTTTTTTGAAAATGTTTTTGAAGAAGATGCCTTGTCTTAGGCGACCAATGTATTTGACTCGTGTTTGAGTGTTTTACAAAAGTGTGGATCTTTTCGAAAAGATGTTTCAAATGTTTTTGAAAGTTTGTTTGAAAGTATTGTGGATTGTGGTTTTTGAAAAGAAGGCAAGTGTTTTTGCAAGTCAATCTCAAGTAACTAAGAGTTTTATCTACCCTATTGTACTCAAAGGTTTTTTGTTATGTTTTAACCTCTTTTAACAATTTTGTTCCACCATTGAATTTGGTGGACAATCTTGCGTTTAGGAAGTTTATTCGGGACGGGCGCGGGTCATCGTATGGACCATGAATGCAATGGTGCCAAGTGTCTTTGGCAATTTGCTTTGAAGGGACTATGATCATTCCATTTAGGCAACACTTTGAGGGACTTATGATCATTTTGATTTTGTTTTGCCAAAGATTCTGGACGTGCAAGCATGGCCCATTTTGGAAGGCAACATGTGGGATTACCCTAGAGGGTGCAAGTGTGATTGTGTATTGATTTCATGTATTTGTCTTGTATTAGGTTATCTAGTGTTTGATTTTATGTACATGCAAACCCTAGGTCTAACCATGGTATAATTGAAAGCGGTAAATTGCGAAAATGTAAAATCTACGCTATTACAAAATAAGTATCCGGGAGTGGGGGTACATGTGTATGAATGGGTATGAGACTTATAGTATCCAATAAGTTACAACCAAATCGAATTTGCGATCAAATGTAAATATCGAATATACAAATATAAGATAAACAAATGTGTATAGGGCAATGTGAATGTATTTGTATTGTGTAAGTGTGAGATGTATTGTGTAGGTATGTAATTATTTACAGGTGCGGCAATGCGAATTTAAGAAAGTATTGTTAGGTATTTGTTTTGGCCTAAATATGCATTTAATGAATCTTGGATTTGTATATTTTTAATATGTACAAAAGAAAATGTGTTTTAATTGAATGTTCAAGTTCTAATTGAATTGTGTATAAAAATGATGTTTTAAGAAAAGAAAATATTTCTAAATTTTAATCATGTATACAAAAGGTATTTTTTTTATTGATTATGTACAAGAATATTTTAATTAAAAAAGAATTAAAAAAAAGTATTTTCAATTTTTATTGTATGATAAACATGTATTTTATTATTTATGTACAAATAAAGGTATTTTCTTAAAAGAAAAGAAAAAGTTTTACATTTTATTGTATTATATAAAAACATGTATTTCAATTATTAAAAAAAATATTTTGATGTCAAAAGGGTTTTATTGATTAAAATGTAAAAAAAAGAAAATAATGTTTTGTCTTTAAACATTTGGAAACCAAAACATACCAAAAAATGGAAATGGGCTTTAGACATTCAGAATGGGACGAAGCCCATTTGCTTGAAACGATTTTTAGGGTTTGCTTGTTTTGTTTCAGTTGGGACGAAATACTTTAGGGTTTGCAATAGCGGCGGCGTTCGTTTGAGTTTCATCTTCTTCATCCGTTCTCGAGTTTCCAGCATGAGCCTTTTGCCTCAGCCACCAGCGATCTCCATTTCCCCTTCCCTCCAACGATAGCGTTGAGGCGACAGAATTCGGTAATCAATTTGATTCGTTAGGGTTTGTTTTAGTTCTTGCATGTTTGTGATTTTCTGCGTATTTGATTAAGTCTTGATTGTTATGTTTGTTTAACGAGGATTAAAAGGAAAAGGGGAGAGAATTGGACTACCTTTCGTTTGGAGGGAGGAATGGTGGAAGTGCTCGGAGGCTGGATGGCGAAGGGGGGGTGAAGACGCTAGCTTGCTCTTTGGTAACTTTTATCTTTTCTTCTCCCTTAGGGTTTGATGATGATTTTTGTACTGAAAACCTTATCCTGATTTACCTCTTTCTTCTTCTCTTTCGCCTTCACTGTCTGCTTGTTGCCTCTTTTCCACCCTATGATGATGATGATCTGAGGGCTCTTATTGCCTTTGTTGGATTTCCAAGGTTGTTGCCTTGAATTGTCGCTTTGAGATGCCTGTATTGTCCTGCTTGCTTATGTTGCTTATGTTGATTATGTTGATTATATTGATTGCCCAATGATGTGTGCTTACTGAGGGCTCGAGGGTTTTGATTTGGAATGCTTCTTTTCCTCTCCTCTTTCAGTTGCCTTGAGTGTTTGTCGTATGCTTGCTTATGTCACCCTATGATGAACTCAGAGTTCTGAGGGCTTGTATACTCTGGATGCTATGCTTGCGCCATTTCTGATTCTTGGCAAGATTGGCTTGAGGCTTTGTGAAGTTTTTACTTCTCAGTTTTTGCTTCTAGGCTTCAGACAGGTATGATGCTTGGTTTGGCTTTTGTTTGGTTCTCTTTGTGTTTGAGTTATTGGCAAGGTTGTGGTGTTTGTATATGTTTTATGGTTTCTTTTGATCAGGTTTTTGATGTTCAGGCCAGAGTTTTGGCAGTAGGCAGGTTTTATTAGGCCATTGTTTGGCTTCAGGCAGTTTAAGGCTAATGCAGATTTTAGGTTTAGACAGGTTTTGACTGATGCAGGTTATGGGTTTAGACTGGTTGGAATTTGCTTCAACAGGTTATGTTGGTATGTTTGTTCAGGTTTGAGGTTATGAACGATGTAGGCAAGGCTTCAGCAGATTATGCTTGCAGTAGGTTTATGCTGATGCTTTGGTTGATTGTTGATGGCCTTAGCAGGGTTGAATCAATGTGGGTTTGTGTGTTGACAGTAGGTAAGGGTTTGTGAGGTTTCAGGCTTGAACTGGCTTCAGGTTGAATGCTTGGGCTTGACAGGTTAATGCTTTATCAGGCCATTGCAGGTTTGTATGGTTATGAGGTTTTTAGGCCATGTATTGCTGGTTTCTGAGCTTTTGTGTTTGCTTCAGTATGTGGTTTGCTTGCATATGCAGGTTGTGGTTAGGCCTCCAGCTTGGCAGTTTGTATCTCTGTTTTTTGTATTGGTTCCTTCTTTTCTGAACTGTGTTTGTTCTTGTGTTATATCTTTTTTTCTATGCCTGCCTAAAGCCTAAAACCTACATCTTTTTCTCTCTCTCTCTCTTAGTACAGTTTAAATATTAAACTATGCTTTTTTCTGTACTTTTCTGAAAGTGGCTACTGATGGGAAATGATGAAAAAAAGAAAGCTTGCTTGCATAATTTCTTACTTCTGCATTCTTTATCTTCTTGACAGCTTTTGTGCTTTTTGATATCTTTGCCAAATCCTTTCATGACAGCCTTGAGTAGACTTTGTACTTTTTGACAGAGAGTTTGATACTTTTGGATTTTCAGTTTGGTTTGAACTTGGAGTTTGAGATTGAGTTTATGCAGTTTGACATTTTATGCATTTTGACATTTTGCATTTTTTCAACTTTGCATAAAAATTCTTCCCTCTTTGTGAACCGGGAGAAATCCCGTGATTTGCAGAGAGGGTTAACTGATCCCAATCAGTGGCCCTTAATGATGACTGCAATTTGTCGTTTATTATTTTATCTGCTATTTGACTTTTCCTTTTCTTTTGCAGATGAAAAATGGAGCACCGGAGCGAAGTGAAGAATGAAGAATTAGGGACTTAGAAAATATTTAGAAAAAATAGGATAGTTTTTTATTTTCAATTTAATTATTGTAAACTATTATTATTTTAAATACTTCGTAAATAAATACTTGTATCCAAATAATAATTGTAACAAATATTAAATATGAAATAAAAATTCTATTGATTCATTTAATTCTTTTCAATTCCTTTTTCAATTATTTACTTGTTATTTATAATTCCTTAAGTTAAATAAAATGAAAATTAAATTTCAAATATTTAATTCTTAGAACCATAAATAATCAACTAAACCTTGATTTTTCGTTGATCAAAATAAATGAACTTGACGTCTCCATCATCCAAAGCAATGCATAGTCAAACGCAATAACTGATCAGACGCAATCCTTTCTTACTGATTTCTTACCAAGCACTGTAAATCCAAACTGCATATTTCTTTTGACTGGCTCAAACAAAACAACGTGAATTCAAACCACTGTCTCTTTTACTGATTAAATCAAAACAATGCGAATTTAACCCGAATCTCGGAATAAACTGCAAAGTGCTGTGGAATTTAAATCCTTCTGAGAATATGCCCACAAAACCCTTAATTCCTGATTAAATGCCAAAGAACATTTGCCTGATCAAAAATCGAGCCAAAATCAACCAAAACCCTAAGCCAGTTATTTGAAGCAACCCAGAGTCCTAGAAATCAATAAAACCCTAATTTTGTCTGACTGACGAGAAAAGTCCGTTTGTCCGATTCTTGAGCTAGTTTGAAAAATCAGGAAATGCCTGAAGCTGATATTTATTGTGGAAAAATGCGAGGGCAAATTTTGGGGTACAACAGTTGCCCCTGTTCAATCTTCTTGAACCTGAAGAGTTAGATTGGCAAGTTTGCCTTTCGCGACTTGAAGGTAAAAGAAGATTGGACACTATAGTGCCCAGAAAATTTGCACTCGTCGATGTGATGGTAGAGGTGAATGGGCTTACAGATGCCATTTGGTGATGGGCTTAAAGATGCCATCTGGTGCGATAGAATCTTGTCGGGGAATGGGCTTAGAGATGCCATTTGGTGATGGGCTTAAAGATGCCATTTGGTGATGGGCTTAAAGATGCCATCTGGTGACTGCTGGTAGGAGGATGGGCTTATAGATGCCATCTGGACATGTTGAACTGTATGTTAAAAGTGAATGGACAAGTATCAGAAGGGCCTCCATGTTTCGGAGCATCTCTGAATTGGGGTCCGAACAAGCAACAGATTGACGTCCACGTTTCGGAGAATCCGTAAACTATTTTCAGGAGTTGGGGTTGAATAGGCAATAGAGCAACGTCCGTTGTTGGGAAGCGTCCGTAAACTGTTTTCAAAAGTTGAGAAGAGTCTGTACAAGTTGGTAGATTGACATCCGTTGTAGGGAAGAATCCGTAAACTGTTTTCAAAAATTGCACCTGAACAAGTTGGTAGATTGACATCCGTTGTTGGGAAGAATCCGTAAACTGTTTTCAGAAGTCTTGAAGTTGAAGAGGAACCGGTGTAGGGTTTTCTGATGATGCGTCTGAATGGATCCGGAATAAGTATCAAAATGTCGTCGTGTCCGGGTCACATCTGAACTATTTCTGGATGAATCTCGGGAGATGATCTGTGTCTGTCGACTGCTCTTACCTGAAAAGTAAAGGGTTAGCCGTATGCAATGTTATGATGCAATGTATGTGACATCAATGTTTATGACATGAATGTGATGAATGCGCATGTAAGCCGATGAGCTTAATCTTGCTGAGGATAAATGAATCCGAGATGGCTGAAGATAAAAGCATCTTGATTGCTGCCGGGGAAAATAAATCCTTGGCTACTGCTGTGGAGGGCAAGAGTCTTCAGTTGTTGAAAATGAGAAGTCTTGGGACCACTGTTGGGAGAATCAGAAGCTTGAGTTGTATGCCAAACTATTGGGGTCTTCCTGTTTTGAGGAGATCTGTGTAGGATTTCCTGACGATGCATTCGTGTAAAACTGCATCGGGTTTTTGTACACTTTTGACATTCGAATGCCCCAAGGGGTGATGTAGATAAGGTCCTGGCTAGATACAGGAATCGAGTCTGGAAATGTGGTCAACAGATATGCCCTGGCTGGATACAGGAATCGAATCTGGAAATAATCGTCAACAGATATGCCCTGGCTGGATACAGGAGTCGAATCTGGAATTGACAGTTGATAGAAATGCCCTGGCTGGATACAGGAATCGAATCTTCAAACTCTTCAGACGTGCCCTGGCTAGATACAGGAATCGAGTCTGGAAATATGATCAACAGATATGCCCTGGCTGGATACAGGAGTCGAATCTGGAATTGTGGTCAACAGATATGCCCTGGATGGATACAGGAGTCGAATCTGGAATTGTGGTCAACAGATATGCCCTGGCTGGATACAGGAATCGAATCTGGAAATAGTCATCAACAGATATGCCCTGGCTGGATATAGGAATCGAATCTTCAAACTCTTCAGACGTGCCCTGGCTAGATACAGGAATCGAGTCTGGAAATATGATCAACAGATATGCCCTGGCTGGATACAGGAGTCGAATCTGGAATTGACAGTTGATAGACATGCCCTGGCTGGATACAGGAATCGAATCTTCAAACTCTTCAGACGTGCCCTGGCTAGATACAGGAATCGAGTCTGGAAATATGATCAACAGATATGCCCTGGCTGGATACAGGAGTCGAATCTGGAATTTTGGTCAACAGATATGCCCTGGCTGGATACAGGAGTCGAATCTGGAATTGTGGTCAACAGATATGCCCTGGCTGGATACAGGAATCGAATCTGGAAATGTTGTAGTTGATTTGTTGAACACTTTTGACATTCGAATGCCCCGAGTAGTAGTGAAGGAGTATTGAATCAGATTACTCTGTATATTGAGAGATTTTCTTGAAATCTTGACTGGACTGCCCCAGGTTAACTGAACTTTGAAAGATCTGTTGGACCTTGACTGGACTGCCCCAGGTTAATTGAATTGTGACATGCCATGCCCCTTGTTGATAAGGGATTTGATGGAAGTGTCATCCTCTTGAAGTGATTTTGCTCATTGAGAGAGTTTTCGTTCCTCCGAACATTCGCTGTATGCAATTCTTCGCTGTCAAACAAAAAAAAAGTCAAATGCAGACAATGATATTCAAGCAATGCAAAGTTTATGTTTGTCTCGAAGTTTTGAAAAATGCATTTTTTAGCAGAAAACTTTTTATAAGACAGATCACCACAAGATTTAGAGCAAAGCCCTACAGGAGTCAGGATACCTTTTGTAACAGTATGCTTTCGAGCTAACCCATGCTTCAATTAGGACTTTTGAAGGGCTGTAACGTGGCTTGGTTCACGGTTTAAGAAACAAAGGATAAAGGCTCAAAGTATATTTGTACCCACCCGCTCTTCGTGATGTCCTTCAACCTAAGCTCAGTTAATTGTGCGTCCCACTCTGTTTTGAGTTTGGAACGACTTTTGGGCGACGGTTCACCATTTGAATTTGGGGAGACAGTCATTATCTCCTTTTCTTTTTCAACATTTTTTCATGCTGTTGAGGATTTTGTAATGACCTCACTATTTTGATTTTGATTTGTTATCCCTAACTTTTGCCTGACTGTTACCGTTTTCCGGGATTACTGTCAGTGGGATGCCCCAGCTTTCTTAAGCCTCCTTTATAGGTTTTGGCTTAGTGGGCTTTTCTCTTTTGAGAGATTGACTGTCTATGTGATAGGGAACCACCCTTGTCTTTTGATTCCAAAGGAATGCTTTCTTTTTTGACATCGTTCGTTGTATTATGAACTGAGAGTTTGCGACTTCAATGCGCATTTTCTTTTGAATTAACTGAGATACTACCCTGCCCCGGGTTTATATCAAAGGTTTTGATTGTTTCAGAATAGAGAACTCCTACTTCTTTGGCTCGAAGGGGTTGACTAGGGATTAACTTCCTTATAACTCCAATGTTTGGGAATTGAAAGAAATGCCTGTACATCATCAGCAAGGTCTGTTCAAAAGCATATTGTATATGATCATGGTATTGTTTCGTCATCCTCCCTCTAAAGGCTTACAGCTTTTTATCAAGAGTCAAATGTCATAAAGAAAAGCATAAGAGTAGTGAAACGAATGGATGAATTCAAGACAAACATATGCAATGCATTAATGAAAACAGAGTTTAACATCAACAAATAATTGTTTGACAGCAAACGAAATTACAACTTTGAAAATTCGAAAAGAAGCAAAGGTCTTTCAGCTCGAGCTTCGTCACTTCAAGTGGAGAACCCTTTAACGGAAGATTTTCATCTCGCCGTCTGGCATGAATTCCAGCACCCCAATGTCGATCAGATCTTGAATCTTATTCTTCAAGGCCCAACGGTCGTTGGTGTCGTGTCCCGGGCTGTAGGAGTGGTAAACACAGAATGTGTCGGGATGATAGTGAGGAGATGAGGTATTGAGCTTCTGAGGAGGGTCCTTTACGGTAAGCAAGTTGACCTCCAACAGCCGCTTCAGTATAAAGAAAGATGGTATTTCAGTCTCCGTAAACTGTCTTCCCGACTTTTCTTGCTTACGTCGATTGCCCCGTTGACGCTGGCGAGGTTGTTGATGGGCTTGTGACCCTGAAGCAAGCAAAGGAGCTTTCCCCTTGTCTTCTTGAGTGGATGGAGGATGAGCGGTGACTTGTTCTTCGACCTCAGATGTTTGCCCCAGTTGGTTGTTTGGAAGCAGTTGGCGGACAAGGACTCTGAGTTCCTCTTGTCTTTGAGATAGGTCTTGGATGAGAGCCATCTGGCCCACCAACTGTCCCATCATTTGGGTCCTCAAGGTTGTCAGATCAAACTGCAGCTCCGCAAGTTGATCACTCCTGGCATTGTTGGAATTCTCCAAGCCCTTGGTGAGGAGAGCTTTCATCTCTTCTTGCCCCAGAGACAAGTTCAGGAACATCTCCTGCAGTTGAGCAGTCTGGTCTTGGATGTCTTTGACAGACCTTTCTAGAGCCATCTCTTGCTAAAATAAACAGCAGGAGAGTAAGGAAACCTGAAAAAGGAAAGATTGTCAAAATGCAATGCATGATATGTGGATGCATGCTTTCAAGGATCTCTTGGGGTAAACACAAGAAAATGTTAGAGGTTGAACTTTGCTCTTGGATTGGAGATCTCTGCACCGGTGGACGTCTTTCCACGAGAATCAAGCTCACCATGTCAAGTGGGTCATAGCCACTGATTCAAGTCGTTGTTCTTGAACTTTGATTGGAGAGCTTTGTATCGGCGGATGTCTTTCCACGAGAATCAAGCTCACCATGTCCAGTGGGTCATAGCCACTGATTCAAGTTGTTGCACTTGATCTTTGATTGGAGAGCTTTGTATCAGTGGATGTCCCTCCACGAGAATCAAGCTTACCATGTCCAGTGGGTCATAGCCACTGATTCAAGTTGTTGTACTTGAACTTTGACTGGAGAACTTTGTTTAGAGGAGAAACCTCTTGCCCCTTGGTAGACGTCTAGTTCAACGTAACCCTGCATCAAAAGAACCCTCGAGATCCTTGAAATGGTTATTGAAAATGCTATGGTATGATGTCATGATGTTATGTACATGTATGCACAAGCAAGTGAGTGTATATACAGGCAAACATATTCACACAGAGCAAACAAGTCCTTAGGTTTAGGCTTGCATGAGGTTCAGGTACTACCCTCTTTCAGTTCGTTGGTTAAAACCTGTCCTATCAAAAGTAACCGGGTTCTAGAGGATCTCAATATCAATGGATTGTTTTCTGTGTTCATTGTTTCGGTTTAACCACTTACTGGCGACCAAAATATTCCAAGAAAACAATCCTCAAAAGAGTGTAGTATCGAGGATCTACCAACTTCGGACTGCACCAAAGTCGGTCATCTCACTACCCCTAAAAAGGCTAAGATGGTAAATTAAGGTTCTAAGAGTTCGTTAGTGCTTCATGACATCACACAGCGGCCCCGTACTCTCCTTGACTACTCAAGGGTTACCGGTACTCACAAATATGTCACACTAACATAGCTTACTGCTTCAACCATGTCGGTATACCCCGCACAGTTCCCTCGCAGTTTTTTGCTATTTACCTAAGAAGGTGCCCCAAATCCGGGTGGAGGATTTACAACAAACCCAAACAAGAACCCAAAGGATAAATCAATCAAGTCAATCAAAGCAAGAAAGCAAAGGTGATCTAAACCCTAAGGTAACCCCACTTTGAGTAATAAGTCCCCAGCAGAGTCGCCAGTTCTGTGATACGGTGGGAGAACTGAGTATGGTTTTGCGTTCGTATTCGCACTTGTGCGGTTGAGCAAGAGTCGCCACCGACTTTTTATTTTATCCTAAAGGAAAGGTTAAAAAAGCACAGCAAAAACCTTTTGAGATGTTTTCTTGGGTTCGGGGGTAGATTATGAAAAGGGAAGGTATTAGCACCCTTTTCATCCATGGTTATCCATGGGCTCTTAGTTACTTGGTTTTTTAGATCACTTGCCTTGATTTTCGATTGCTTGAAAATGGTGTGTGTGTGAGTGTTTTTTGAAAATGTTTTTGAAGAAGATGCCTTGTCTTAGGCGACCAATGTATTTGACTCGTGTTTGAGTGTTTTACAAAAGTGTGGATCTTTTCGAAAAGATGTTTCAAATGTTTTTGAAAGTTTGTTTGAAAGTATTGTGGATTGTGGTTTTTGAAAAGAAGGCAAGTGTTTTTGCAAGTCAAACTCAAGTAACTAAGAGTTTTATCTACCCTATTGTACTCAAAGGTTTTTTGTTATGTTTTAACCTCTTTTAACAATTTTGTTCCACCATTGAATTTGGTGGACAATGTTGCGTTTAGGAAGTTTATTCGGGACGGGCGCGGGTCATCGTATGGACCATGAATGCAATGGTGCCAAGTGTCTTTGGCAATTTGCTTTGAAGGGACTATGATCATTCCGTTTAGGCAACACTTTGAGGGACTTATGATCATTTTGATTTTGTTTTGCCAAAGATTCTCGACGTGCAAGCATGGCCCATTTTGGAAGGCAACATGTGGGATTACCCTAGAGGGTGCAAGTGTGATTGTGTATTGATTTCATGTATTTGTCTTGTATTAGGTTATCTAGCGTTTGATTTTATGTGCATGCAAACCCTAGGTCTAACCATGGTATAATTGAAAGCGGTAAATTGCGAAAATGTAAAATCTACGCTATTACAAAATAAGTATCCGGGAGTGGGGGTACATGTGTATGAATGGGGATGAGACTTATAGTATCCAATAAGTTACAACCAAATCGAATTTGCGATCAAATGTAAATATCGAATATACAAATATAAGATAAACAAATGTGTATAGGGCAATGTGAATGTATTTGTATTGTGTAAGTGTGAGATGTATTGTGTAGGTATGTAATTATTTACAGGTGCGGCAATGCGAATTTAAGAAAGTATTGTTAGGTATTTGTTTTGGCCTAAATATGCGTTTAATGAATCTTGGATTTGTATATTTTTAATATGTACAAAAGAAAATGTGTTTTAATTGAATGTTCAAGTTCTAATTGAATTGTGTATAAAAATGATGTTTTAAGAAAAGAAAATATTTCTAAATTTTAATCATGTATACAAAAGGTATTTTTTTTATTGATTATGTACAAGAATATTTTAATTAAAAAAGAATAAAAAAAAG
This sequence comes from Vicia faba, assembly GCA_948472305.1. Taxonomy (NCBI): domain Eukaryota; kingdom Viridiplantae; phylum Streptophyta; class Magnoliopsida; order Fabales; family Fabaceae; genus Vicia; species Vicia faba. Next base: position 984,970,691 of record OX451736.1, on the reverse strand, counting down.
TATTTTCAATTTTTATTGTATGATAAACATGTATTTTATTATTTATGTACAAATAAAGGTATTTTCTTAAAAGAAAAGAAAAAGTTTTACATTTTATTGTATTATATAAAAACATGTATTTCAATTATTAAAAAAAATATTTTGATGTCAAAAGGGTTTTATTGATTAAAATGTAAAAAAAAGAAAATAATGTTTTGTCTTTAAACATTTGGAAACCAAAACATACCAAAAAATGGAAATGGGCTTTAGACATTCAGAATGGGACGAAGCCCATTTGCTTGAAACGATTTTTAGGGTTTGCTTGTTTTGTTTCCGTTGGGACGAAATACTTTAGGGTTTGCAATAGCGGCGGCGTTCGTTTGAGTTTCATCTTCTTCATCCGTTCTCGAGTGTCCAGCATGAGCCTTTTGCCTCAGCCACCAGCGATCTCCATTTCCCCTTCCCTCCAACGATAGCGTTGAGGCGACAGGATTCGGTAATCAATTTGATTCGTTAGGGTTTGTTTTAGTTCTTGCATGTTTGTGATTTTCTGCGTATTTGATTAAGTCTTGATTGTTATGTTTGTTTAACGAGGATTAAAAGGAAAAGGGGAGAGAATTGGACTACCTTTCGTTTGGAGGGAGGAATGGTGGAAGTGCTCGGAGGCTGGATGGCGAAGGGGGGGTGAAGACGCTAGCTTGCTCTTTGGTAACTTTTATCTTTTCTTCTCCCTTAGGGTTTGATGATGATTTTTGTACTGAAAACCTTATCCTGATTTACCTCTTTCTTCTTCTCTTTCGCCTTCACTGTCTGCTTGTTGCCTCTTTTCCACCCTATGATGATGATGATCTGAGGGCTCTTATTGCCTTTGTTGGATTGCCTAGGTTGTTGCCTTGAATTGTCGCTTTGAGATGCCTGTATTGTCCTGCTTGCTTATGTTGCTTATGTTGATTATGTTGATTATATTGATTGCCTAATGATGTGTGCTTACTGAGGGCTCGAGGGTTTTGATTTGGAATACTTCTTTTCCTCTCCTCTTTCAGTTGCCTTGAGTGTTTGTCGTATGCTTGCTTATGTCACCCTATGATGAACTCAGAGTTCTGAGGGCTTGTATACTCTGGATGCTATGCTTGCGCCATTTCTGATTCTTGGCAAGATTGGCTTGAGGCTTTGTGAAGTTTTTACTTCTCAGTTTTTGCTTCTAGGCTTCAGACAGGTATGATGCTTGGTTTGGCTTTTGTTTGGTTCTCTTTGTGTTTGAGTTATTGGCAGGGTTGTGGTGTTTGTATATGTTTTATGGTTTCTTTTGATCAGGTTTTTGATGTTCAGGCCAGAGTTTTGGCAGTAGGCAGGTTTTATTAGGCCATTGTTTGGCTTCAGGCAGTTTAAGGCTAATGCAGGTTTTAGGTTTAGACAGGTTTTGACTGATGCAGGTTATGGGTTTAGACTGGTTGGAATTTGCTTCAACAGGTTATGTTGGTATGGTTGTTCAGGTTTGAGGTTATGAACGATGTAGGCAAGGCTTCAGCAGATTATGCTTGAATTAGGTTTATGATGATGCTTTGGTTGATTGTTGATGGCCTTAGCAGGGTTGAATCAATGTGGGTTTGTGTGTTGACAGTAGGTAAGGGTTTGTGAGGTTTCAGGCTTGAACTGGCTTCAGGTTGAATGCTTGGGCTTGACAGGTTAATGCTTTATCAGGCCATTGCAGGTTTGTATGGTTATGAGGTTTTTAGGCCATGTATTGCTGGTTTCTGAGCTTTTGTGTTTGCTTCAGTATGTGGTTTGCTTGCATATGCAGGATGTGGTTAGGCCTCCAGCTTGGCAGTTTGTATCTCTGTTTTTTGTATTGGTTCCTTCTTTTCTGAACTGTGTTTGTTCTTGTGTTATATCTTTTTTTCTATGCCTGCCTAAAGCCTAAAACATGCATCTTTTTCTCTCTCTCTCTCTTAGTACAGTTTAAATATTAAACTATGCTTTTTTCTGTACTTTTCTGAAAGTGGCTACTGATGGGAAATGATGAAAAAAAGAAAGCTTGCTTGCATAATTTCTTACTTCTGCATTCTTTATCTTCTTGACAGCTTTTGTGCTTTTTGATATCTTTGCCAAATCCTTTCATGACAGCCTTGAGTAGACTTTGTACTTTTTGACAGAGAGTTTGATACTTTTGGATTTTCAGTTTGGTTTGAACTTGGAGTTTGAGATTGAGTTTATGCAGTTTGACATTTTATGCATTTTGACATTTTGCATTTTTTCAACTTTGCATAAAAATTCTTCCCTCTTTGTGAACCGGGAGAAATCCCGTGATTTGCAGAGAGGGTTAACTGATCCCAATCAGTGGCCCTTAATGATGACTGCAATTTGTCGTTTATTATTTTATCTGCTATTTGACTTTTCCTTTTCTTTTGCAGATGAAAAATGGAGCACCGGAGCGAAGTGAAGAATGAAGAATTAGGGACTTAGAAAATATTTAGAAAAAATAGGATAGTTTTTTATTTTCAATTTAATTATTGTAAACTATTATTATTTTAAATACTTCGTAAATAAATACTTGTATCCAAATAATAATTGTAACAAATATTAAATATGAAATAAAAATTCTATTGATTCATTTAATTCTTTTCAATTCCTTTTTCAATTATTTACTTGTTATTTATAATTCCTTAAGTTAAATAAAATGAAAATTAAATTTCAAATATTTAATTCTTAGAACCATAAATAATCAACTAAACCTTGATTTTTCGTTGATCAAAATAAATGAACTTGACGTCTCCATCATCCAAAGCAACGCATAGTCAAACGCAATAACTGATCAGACGCAATCCTTTCTTACTGATTTCTTACCAAGCACTGTAAATCCAAACTGCATATTTCTTTTGACTGGCTCAAACAAAACAACGTGAATTCAAACCACTGTCTCTTTTACTGATTAAATCAAAACAATGTGAATTTAACCCGAATCTCGGAATAAACTGCAAAGTGCTGTGGAATTTAAATCCTTCTGAGAATATGCCCACAAAACCCTTAATTCCTGATTAAATGCCAAAGAACATTTGCCTGATCAAAAATCGAGCCAAAATCAACCAAAACCCTAAGCCAGTTATTTGAAGCAACCCAGAGTCCTAGAAATCAATAAAACCCTAATTTTGTCTGACTGACGAGAAAAGTCCGTTTGTCCGATTCTTGAGCCAGTTTGAAAAATCAGGAAATGCCTGAAGCTGATATTTATTGTGGAAAAATGCGAGGGCAAATTTTGGGATACAACACCAGTGCCTACTTTGCTTGGAGATATCTTACACTCTTTTCACACTCGAACAATGAGGAAAAGAGGTGTTCTCATGTGTTTCACTCCTCTACTGGAAAGATGGTTTATTTCTCATCTTCCCGAATCAGTCTTGAAGAATGATCAAGGTTTGAGGTGGTCACAACTATTGATGACTCTTACACATTCAGATGTTCATTGGTGTTCTCGATCTAAAGATAATGTTATCATCGTCGACCGTTGTGGGGAATTCCATAATGTCCCTCTAATTGGCATTATGGGAGGCATTACCTACAACCCCTGCTTGGCTCTGAGACAGTTTGGTTATGCCCGAAGGGATGGCCCACATGACATGCTGATTCCAGACTTGGTTTTTGACTTTGACAACGATGATCAAGGACTTCGACAAAGGTTTATCCAATCTTGGAGGATGCCAAACAAGGTAGACAGTAAGACCTTGGGACACAATAATTCCATCCCCCTTGAGCCTTACCTCAAGTGGGTACGAACCTGCGCCCAAAGTCTAATGATGCCTTACCCCTCCATTCTACCTGTGATTATAGAGCCTGTTATGGAAGGAGAGGCTACATACACCCTTCTACATCCTGACATGCCAACATCACTCGAAGATCTGCAAAGAAGTTGGATACAGCTCAAGGGAGAACACGATACTTTTGAAGCCCAATTCTACGCAAGCGAGAAGAAGGTTTTGGAACTTACTCGTCAACTTCACGAAGAGCAGACTCTCAACACCTACATTGCACCAAAGAGGATGCTCAACGTATTTTTACCTTAGAATTTTGTATTATTTTGCCCATGGGGCATTGATGTACTAACAATTCTATCTTATTAATATGACGTGTGTTTATTTTTTTGTTTAAAACAAATTTGAATTTCTGAATCCTTGAAAGCATTACATGAATACATAGCATTCATCATATGCATAACCAGGTCTTCACACCAAGTTTCCTCATCCCTCTGCTGTTTATTTCAGCAAAATGGATCTTGAACAAACGGTTAAAGACTTGCAAGCTCAGAATTCACAATTCTAACAGCTACTTTTGACCTTGGCCAAGGGGCAGGAGGAGCTCAAGACTTTGCTAGAGAAAGAAAAAGAGAAAAAGAAGAAGAAGAGAGTTGGTGTGGCTACCATGGGCAGAAGATTTGAAGGTCAAGCCAGAAGGGTCCTAGATTTTCCATCAACCGCTGAGGAAGGGGAGAGAAAGGGTAAGGAGACTGCAGTGCCTTCAGATTTGGAAGCTGAAGAAGAGGAAGATGAGGACTACTCTGAAAAACAACACCCTCCTGCAGACGACAAATACAAAAATCTGGAAGAGTGTCTAGCTGCCATGGAGATACAGAGAGTGCCTGGGCTGGACTTTGAAGAGTTAGGGTTGGTATCTGGAATTGTAATCCCTCCTAAGTTTAAAGTACCTCTATTTTCCAAGTATGATGGGTTGTCTTGTCCCAAGATGCACCTAAGATCTTATGTCAGTAAAATTCAACCACATTCTTTTGACAAAGACCTGTGGGTCCACTTTTTCCAGGACAGTTTGTCAGGGACGCAGTTGGATTGGTTCTACCAGTTGTAGAGGTCTGATGTGCATAATTGGGAAGACTTGGCAGTCGCCTTCTATAAACAGTATCAATACAATGCGGACTTAGCACCAACCCGTACTCAATTACAGAGTATGGGCATGGTCTCAAATGAAGGCTTCAAAGAGTATGCCCATAAATGGAGAGACTTGGCAGGACGAGTACAACCACCTCTATCTGAGAGGGAGCTAGTAGACATGTTCTTTGGAACTCTGTCAGGGACTTTCTTCAATCATCTGATTGGAAGCTCCTCTGCGGGGTTCACTGAGTTGATTATAACTGGTGAGAGAGTTGAAGCCGGCATAAAAAGCGGGAAAATTCAAAAAGATGCATCTGCTTCCGCTGCCATCAAAAAGACTTTTCCGGAATAGAAAGAAGTATTAGCTGTCTATTCCAAAAGAGGTCAAGGAAGAGTTGAGCGCCGGCCAGCGGTGGGGGCCGTAATGATTCTCTTGAGTACGAAGATCCTGGTTGTCTGGTTGGAAAGCCATGGCTGAAATAAACAGCGAGAATATGAGAGACCTGTATCGGATGACCTATTATGCAATGATATATATGATATATGTATGCAATGTTTTCAAGGATCTCGCGGGGTAAACAAGAAAATTGTTAGAATTTGAATTTTTGTAGCTTGATTGAAGGAACTTCATGTTGTTGAGAGTCCTTCTTCAAGGGTCAAGGCTCACCGTATCGAGTGGGTCATAGCCCCTGACTCAAGTTGTCATGTTTTGATCTCCAAACAACCTTGGCTAGAGGAAAATAAATCCCCTTTTCCCCTTGCTAGACATTTGGTTCATCATGACCTGCATCACAAACCCTTGAGATCCTTGAAATGGTTAAGGAAATGTTATGGCATGATGCTATGATGTGTATGCTATGCATGGAGTGAGGTAAGTAAACCCTGTTATAAGTCCCGATCAAGGACTGTAAACAAAACCTGCAAGAAACTCATGTGTCAGATAACGAGAATGTGCAAGTAGTCAAGTTTGAAGGCACACAAGTCACACAAAAGAGCCCTTAGATTTCAGGCCGGCATGAAGTTTAGGTACTACCCTCTTGAAGTTAGTTGGCTCAAAACCTGTCCTATCAATAGTAACCGGGTTCTAAGGAGCTCAATATCATTGGATTGTTTTCTATGTTCATTGTTTTGATTTAGCCACTGAACTGGCGATCAAAATATTCCAAGAAAACAACCCTCAATGAGTGTAGTATCGAGTATCTACCAACTTCGGACTGCACCAAAGTCGGTCATCTCACTACCCCTAAAGAGGCCAGGATGGTCAAGTAAGGTTCCTAAGGTCAGTTGATGCTTCACGACACCACGCGGCAGCCCCGTACTCTCCTTGACTTGACTCAAGGGTTACCGGTACTCACCAAAGTTCCACATCAACGTAGCAACTGCTTCAACCGTGTCGGTATACCCCCCACAGTTCCCTCACAGTTTGTTGCTACTTCTAAAAGGTATCCCCCAGATCCGGGTTAGGATCTATGAAACGCCGATGCAAGCCCACAATATTTAAAGCAATCAAAGCAAGCAATTGAAAACAAGAGTGGTCTAATCCTAAGGTACACCTCACTTATTAATTATATTCCCCAGCAGAGTCGCCAGTTCTGTGATCGGTGGAAATATAACTGACTGTTTTAAAGCTGGTTCGCGAAATGTCGTGGTAAGCAAGAGTCGCCACCGTCTTTTATTTTCTCCAACAAGGAAAGGACAAAAGCACAGCAAAATTCCTTTTCGAGATGTTTCTCGGTTCGGGAGGTAGATTATAGAAAGGGAAGGTGTTAGCACCCTTTCTATCTGTGGTTATCCACGGGCTCTTAGGTACTTGCTCACTATGTTTTCAAAAATTGTTTTCTTTTCTTGTGTATGTGGGTTTTGAAAAGTTTAGTTTGAAAACTTCTAGGTAACTCTTGTATCTGTCCTCAAGAGTGTATGAAGTATTTGTTTGAAAACTTTTTGAAAGTGTAGGTGCGAAAAGTTGTTTTTGTTTTTGAAAAGAGCAAGTACCCAAGAGAAATCTACCTACTCTAAGGAATTAAGTTGTGTAAGAGTCCTTTAGACAGTACTATCCCACTATTGAGAAGTAGGTAGCACCGTCGTTGGAGGTATTCGGGTCAATTCGATTATAGGGACATGTGGTCACCAAAGCAATGGTAGGACGCCTTAGCGGTAACCCTAATGTCCTAGATCCTTTTTTATCCGAGGCAACTATTTCGAGGCAACTGGATCTTTAGACAGGAGGGCGACCTCTAAAACACCCTATACTTGATTACCACGTCGAGGCAACCAAGTGAGGCGTACCCTAGGAGTGGCATGTGCGAGTGTGTCAGGTTTCATGTTAAGATTATCTTTGCACAAGTATTATGGTGAGCTACGTATTGATTTTATTTTTCAGACAAGTCTTGCATGTATAATTAACAGTTAATAATTATGCGGAAAATAAATTGCGGAAAGTGAATCTACGCTATTACAAGGCGTCGGGTATTTACATCGCCAAAAACATAACCCCATGAAAATAAATGCGAGAAAAGAAAGAAAGCGATAAAAGATCCTAATTATCTATTACATTCTCGGAGCAGATACATAAATATGATCAAAATAATAATAATGCGCAAAAGAAATTGAATCGGGGACGTCCTTAGGGTTTTGACCCTTTTTGAGAAAAGAATGGAATTTTGGTCCCTTTTGCAATTAATTCAATATTAAACCTAATTTACTAATTAATTAAATAATTACAAGAAAAAAGTATTTTTTTTAGTTTTTTAGGTCTTTAATGAAAATAAAATAAAAGGATTAAAATTGTCAAAAGAAAAACCCTAATTCTAGATTGATTTTATTTATTATGAAAAAGATTAAAATTGTCCTAATTAAACAACTAAACTAATTAATTAGAATTTATTTACAAAATAATAATTAATAGTGAAAATAATAAATAATAAAATAAATAATATTTACATTTTTAATTTTCTGAATTTATTATGAAAATAAAAGTTTGTTAATTAAATACTAATAATAATAATTATAGAAAATAATTAAGTAGAAAATATAAAAAGGAAAAATTGAGAAACAAAACCCTGGGGGTGTTAGGCTCAGATGGAGGTGAAGAAGCAATTCTGGCCCATCAAGTTACAAGCCACGTTTGACTTTTTGGAAATTGTCTACGCATGCTTTGACTAGGAAACATGGTGTTCATCATCTTTTGGCCTTTGGATCTGCCTTGCGAGCCACCTGGCGCTTGGATGAGTGGGGTATATGGTGGACAACATTCAGCAACCTGCATGTGAATACATTTAAAAAAATAGAAACAAGGGATTTGGGGGACCTGGGAATCGAACCCAGGTCCCAATGGTTACATGCCAACACGTCTTCCACTAGGCCATCTGAACGCATTTGTTAATAGAATGACTAATGAAAATAATATATGGAAAACAAATAACATGCTGAAAAACAAACAAAACGCGCGTAGTTTTGAATTACCCAACCACACGCTTACACCTCATCATCGTTCTCCTTGGACCTGCAAAATAACAAATAGATAGCGGGGGTTTTTAACCCCCACAAAACAGCACGAGGAAAAATAACGATTAGCTCCCTAGGCTACATAAATATGGCGCAATGGTGGTTTTGCAATCGTCTGAGTCTCCTGAATTCAACCATGGGTCTTAAAGGGTCCAATTTTTCCTGAATAATAAAGCCCTAATTTGAAGGCTTGGAAACCCTAGAATTCATCAATGGCAATTTCTGTTTCAGGGCGTTTCAATGCAATTAAACCACACCATTAGCTTCGTATGAGTCCTATTAACACAAAACAATCATAATAGCATGTTAAATATGCATGAATCAAAGTATACGATTTTGGAAAAATGCTTCAAACCGTGAAACTGTTTGCAACGATTTCTTGAGCTATGAAGCTTGGTTTTGATTGCAAATCGTTCATCGCACTCCCAGCAATGTATTTGAATCACTATAATGCTTTGAATTGGCTTGGAATGTGGAATTCAGTTTTCAAGTTTTCTTGAATTTTTTGGAATTGGTTATGGCCTTTCTGCAGCAGCTTTCACGTCCATGGCATTAGGTTTAGGTTGTGTATATATAGGAGACTGAGTTTAGGTTAAATCTTGGCCAAGAAATCCATGAAATAATGGTTTGAATATTTGATTTGCAATCACATCTTTTTGCATCTTTTTGATTGAGAAAACTTGCCAAACTTGGAGATTTTTGTCCCCTTGATGTGCACACGAATTTTCCAGCTTGTCTTGAGCTTGTTTGCTTCCCAAAAGATTGAAAAAAACATATCTTTGAATTTCCTACATTTTAAATTAATTAAATGAATTAAAATCAATTAAAAATCCAATTAATTAATAAAAAATAAGAAAATAATTCAATTTAAGCTCAATGGGTCGTGCATAGGCCTTGGATAAAGTTTCAAGAAGAAATTTGAGGTCCATTAGCAAAAACAAAGTGTTTTGAGCAAAGTTGACTTTTGCAAATTCATAAAAATTTCCCAACTTCTCCAATGCATATCTTGCTCAATTTTGATCATATGAACATGTTCTTGGACATTTTGGAAAGGTCTTGAAGTACTCTAACCAATGCCTTTGGTCCCATGTCATTTGTATTTACCAATATCAAATTATGGTCTTTGACTTAAAGTGCATTTTTGTTGACTTTTGAAATTGACCTATAATGTAGAAATTGATAACTTTTTGTGAGAGCATTTCTTGGACTTGGAATGTGAAGATGAGTTGTAGGAAATGTCATCCCCTTCAAAATGAGCATTGGATGGGATTTTTCTGATGAACCATGAAACAGTTATGCCTTGGTCAAGATACAATTGACTTTTCTATTGTCCCAAAATAGTAACTTTTAGCACCTTGATGATTTTTGAGCCATCCTTGTGGAATCATAATCAAGACTTGATCAAATGATGATTGTGTGCTCAAAATAAGATGTTAACCAAAATTTTTGACTTTTGACTTTAAAATGACCATTTTGCCCCTGCAGTTGATTGTGAACCAAATAGGGCTTTTGACTGTGGAATTTGGCACTGTGAGTCTTGAGACTTGGCATGTAGATGCTTGACAATGTATATGGGCCTATGAGTCTTGATGGAGCCATTGAAAACCTCAAATTCCTTAAGAGAACCAAAACCCTAATTTTGACTGGCCTATGAGGCATTTGGACTGTGCAACCTTTGATCAATCTTGAACCATTTGAAGATGATTCTTGATAAATCTTGAAGAATATGGGAGGGAAAATTTTGGGGTACAACAGTTGCCCCTGTTCAATCTTCTTAAACCTGAGGATGTAGATTTGCTTGCGTGCCTTTCGTGATCCAAAGGTGGAAGAGGATTGAACACTAGAGTGCCTAGAAATTTGCACTCGCATAGTAGAATATCAGCAATGTGATGTCGGGAATGGGATTACAGATGCCATTTGGAGATATGATGGATAGGAGGATGGGCTTATAGATGCCATCTGGAAATGTGACAGAATCTTGTCGGGAATGGGCTTATAGATGCCATTTGGAGATGTCGATCGCGTAAGAGATTCCTTAGCGAGAACTTGCGTACCTGAGAAAGAAAGATAATTTCTTGGCCTGTTACGGGTGTTGATCTTCAAACTCTTTATGTAGATAACTTTCCTGGCTAGATACAAGTATAGATCTACAATCAATCGCTCACAGATATGCCCTGGCTAGATACAGGTATCGAATCTGGAACTTAAAATGTTGGTCGAGATAGCTTTCCTGGCTGGATACAGGTGTAGACCTCTGATCAGTTGCTCACAGATATGCCCTGGCTAGATACAGGTATCAAATCTGGAACTTCAAAAGGTTGATCGAGATAGCTTTCCTGGCTGGATACAGGCGTAGACCTCTAATAAGTCGCTCACAGACATGCCCTGGCTAGATACAGGTATCGAATCTGGAACTTCAAAAGGTTGATCGAGATAGCTTTCTTGGCTGGATACAGGCGTAGACCTCTACTCAATCGCTCACAGATATGCCCTGGCTAGATACAGGTATAGAATTTGGAATTAGTCGTCCATAGATATGCCCTGGCTAGATACAGGTATCGAATCTAGAATTAGTCGTCTACAGATATGCCCTGGCTAGATACAGGTATCAAATCTGGAATTAGTCGTCTACAGATATGCCCTGTGTGATCGGTGGATCTGGAACTGACTGTTTTTAGCTGGTTTCGCGAAATGTCGCGGAAGCAAGAGTCGCCACCGTCTTTTATTTTCTCCAAATGGAAAGGACAAAAGCACAGAAAAATTCCTTATAGAGATTGCTCTCAGTTCGGGAGGTAAGTTATAGAAAGGGAAGGTGTTAGCACCCTTTCTATCCATGGTTATCCATGGGCTCTTAGATACTTGCTCATTTGTGTTTTCAAAAATGGTTTGTTTGCTTTTCAACTGTGGGTTTTAAAAAGATTCTTTGAAAATTCCAGTTCGACTCTTGTATCGGTCCTCAAGAGTGTTTGAAAAATTGCTTTCGAAAGCTTTTTGAAAAGGTGTCGGTGTGAAAAGTATTTTTGAATTTGTTTTGAAATTTAGAGCAAGTATCTAGAGTCGTCTACCTACCCTAAGGAATTCGTCTGTGTAGATGTCCTTAAAAGTAGTGCCATCCCACCATTGAGAGGTAGGTAGCACCACCGTTGGAGGTGTTCGGGTCAATTCGAAGTTCGGGACATGGTGATCACCAGAGCAATGGGAAGACACCTTAGAAACTACCCTCATGCCAGGTTCCCGGATCATGAGGACTTACTAAGACATCCTCTACTCGACGATCACCTTTCGAGAGGTAAGGCAACAGTGAGGCGTACCCTAGGGGTGGTGTGTGATTTGTGTGTCATTTTCAGTTTATTGTTTGTCTTATCATGCATTGGTGATCTACGCTTTGATTTTATTTTTGGGCATTCATTCTTTCATGTTATTGTTTAACAGTTAAAGGTGCAGGAATTTAAAGTGCGGAAAAGATAAAGGTCCTACGCTATTACAAAGGCGCGGGTCTACAACGCCAAATTAATCCAGACCCGATTTAAAATAAAGTGCAGAAAATAAATGTCTAATTAACTATTACAGGGCTTTGGAATAAGTACATTATATCTACATCAAAGAAATAAATAAAACGCGCGAAAAGAGAATATAATCGAATGCGAGGGCGTTGGACCCTTTAAAGGAATTAAAATGAAATTATTAAATAATTAAATTAAATAAAAAGAAAGAACTTATTTTTATGTTTTTTTTGTTTTTTTATGACATTAAAGAAAATTAAATTAATTAAAAGTCAAATAATTAATTCTAATTCTAATTGTTTTTTTTTATTTATTAAAGAAAATGCATTAAAGTTAAAACCTAGAATTAAAACTAAATTAATTATAAAATTTATTTACAAAATTAATGGTTGTTGATACTTATAATAAAATATTTAATTAATTAAAAAAGGGGTAAAAAGTGCTAAAGATCTATTTTTATTATTTTGGATTATTGTGAAAAAGAATTAAATTACAACCTAAAATTAAATCTAAATTAATTATGGGATTTATTTACAAAATTAATACTAAAATAAAATATTTATCATTTTTATCTTTTCTGATTTTTTTATGTGTTTTTATATTTATTATGAAAATATTGATTTGAAAAATTAAATGGAAATTAAGCAAACAAATAAAAATAAATAATAAAAAAGATAAGGAATAGCAAACCAAGGGGGTGCAACCCAAGTAATTCTGGCCCATTATTGGAGGCTTTGTTGACTTTTCCAGGATGCATGTGGGATCTTTGACTAGGGTTTACCACGCTCTTCAGATCTGGTCCCTTGGATGATCTTCAGTGGCCACGTGGTGTGTTGGATGGAGGGGCATATGGTGAACTTCAACGCTGAACCTGTATACAAGTATTAATAGCAAAATAATATGAAAGAGTGAGGGACCTGGGATCGAACCCAGGTCCTCTTGGTTATCCACTTACACGCCTACCAACTGTGCCACTTTGATTCTTTGTAAGTTAAATAAACAACAATTAATATAAAACAAAATAACGCGTTAGTGGGAAATTAGCGCGAAATTCAAAATAAGCCAATCAGCTTGTGCCACCGGGGTTATCTTCTTCGTTGTCTTATTTTTTCCTGAAAACAAAATAGAATGAGCAACGGTTTTTCACCGTTCCAGAATACCCCCTATGGGGAAATAACGACTAGAGCTCTGTCGCTCATAAATTGAGCGCGAGGCATGGAAACCACTGGCCATGAGCTGCTGATTTTGATGATGTGGGTTTTATAGGCCAATTTTTCCAGAACAAGGAAGCCCTCTTTTTGAACCTCTGAAAACCTAGGATATGTCAATGGCAAATTCTTGTACGATGCACGAAAACAAAATTAAACTGCTTGGTTAGCATTAGAATTGAATAAGGAACACAAATCATATATCAAAAATGGCTAAATGCGCATGAATCGAGATGTAAGAGTTTCAAATATTTTATGCACAGGGTGAGGTCGTTCTTACGATTCTGGGGATGGAAGCTTGTGGTTTTGATCCAAATGCCTTGCTTGATGTCCCAGGAATGTGATAGAATATGTCTCTTTGCTTGAATCAACCTCTAACTTGGTTTTCAGATTTTTGATTTTTTGCTAAAAGTGTGAATTTGTTTTGAGCAGTAGGGCGCAGCTTCTTGTCCAATTTTGTTGTGTATCACTTGTATATACCCTAGGCAATGTGTTTGGATGATAGTTATGGCCAATAATGCCTTGCATTGATGCTTGGGATTTTGACATAAACCTCCATTACCACACCTTCCATTTTTGCCTTATTTTTGAATTCTTGCCTTATTTGCCTCTTTGCACGAATTTGGTATAGGCTTAATGGTAGTTCAAGGCTAGTTAAGGCCAAATATTCCATTTAATCAAGCTTTTTGATTTTCTCTTGATTTTAAAAGATTTAAACTTAATTAAATCCAATAAAATCAATTAAAAATGAAAAAATTAATTAAAAAATATGAAATAAAAGGTGGGACACGTGGGAAGCATGGCCAAGTTAATTCAAGTGGGAAAAGTGGGCCCCTTTTGTCAAAAATGAGATTTCAAGGATAAATGATTTTGGCCATTTCACAAAAATTTCCCAACTTCTCCAAGGCATAACTTGCTCAATTTTTAAGCTTTGCTCATGTTCTTGGACATTTTAGAAAGGTCTTGAAGTCCTTTAAATAATGTCTTTGGTCCCATGTCATTTTGATTTATCAATATCAAGTTATGGCCTTTGACTTAAAGTCCCTTTTTGTTGACTTTTGAAAATGACCTATAATGTTGAAATTGATAACTTTTTGTGAGAGCATTTCTTGGACTTGAAGTATGAAGATGAGTTGTAGGAAATGTCTTTCTCTTCAAAATGAGCTTTGGATGGAATTTTTCTGATGAACCATGAAAACGTTATGCCTTGGTCAAGTTACAGTTGACTTTCCAGCTGTCCAAAAATAGAAACTTTTGCATCTTGAGACTTTTTGAGCCAAACTTTGAGAATCATGATCAAGCATTGATCAAATGATGTTTGTGGCCTCAAAATGAGATGTTGACCAAAAATTTGAACTTTTGACTGTCAAATGACCATTTTGCCCCTACAGTTGATTATAGTGCAATTAGGGTTTTTGACTGTGCAATCTTGTGCTGAAAGTCTTGAAACTTTGTATGAAGATGCTTGACCATATTTATAGGCATGTGAGACTTGATTGGACCCTTGGAAACTTCATTTTCTTGATCAGAACAAAAACCCTAACTTTGACTGCTTAGGAGGCCCTTGACTGTGCAACCCTTGGGGAGGTTTTGAAGCTTGACTTGGCAAATCTTGAAGAATATGGGAGGGCAAATTTTGGGGTACAATAGTTTCCCCTGTTCAATCTTCTTAAACCTGAGGATGCAGATTGGATGACGTGCCTTTCGTAATCCAAGGGTGGAAGATGATTGAACACTAGAGTGCCTAGAAATTTGCGCTCACATAGTAGCAGTGTGATGATGGAATGGGCTTATAGATGCCATTTAGAGGTTGATGAATAGGGTGATGGGCTTATAGATGCCATCTGGATGTTGATCGCATAAGAGATTCCTTAGCGAGAACTTGCGTACCTGCAAAAGAAAAAATGAGTTCCTGACATGTTGCAGGAGTTTATTTTCAGATGCTTGGTATAGATGTGTCCTGACTGGTTACAGGAGCTGGATCTGGAGCTTCACAAGATGATGAATGAACCAGGGATGGTTACTAACTCAGCATGGATGGTGAGAGAATCTTGGGTGACTTTAACTTCAACAACGCTCGTTGAGAAAATCTTGGTGGGAATTACCATCTTCGCAGTATCGGGAAGAGAACCAATAGGCAATTATAATCTCAAAAGCGGACGTCTGAGAAAAACCTGGAATGGAATTATCATCTACACAACGTCGGGAGAGAACCAAAGGAAATTATAATCTCAAAAGCGGACGTTTGAGAAAAACCTAAAATGGAATTATCACCTCCACAACGTCGGGAGAGAACCAAAGGAAATTATAATCTCAAAAAGCGGACGTTTGAGAAAAACCTAAAATGGAATTATCACCTCCACAACGTCGGGAGAGAACCAAAGGAAATTATAATCTCAAAAGCGGACGTTTGAGAAAAACCTAAAATGGAATTATCACCTCCACAACGTCGGGAGAGAACCAAAGGAAATTATAATCTCAAAAGCGGACGTTTGAGAAAAACCTAAAATGGAATTATCACCTCCACAACGTCGGGAGAGAACCAAAGGAAATTATAATCTCAAAAAGCGGACGTTTGAGAAAAACCTAAAATGGAATTATCACCTCCACAACGTCGGGAGAGAACCAAAGGAAATTATAATCTCAAAAGCGGACGTTTGAGAAAAACCTAAAATGGAATTATCACCTCCACAACGTCGGGAGAGAACCAAAGGAAATTATAATCTCAAAAGCGGACGTTTGAGAAAAACCTTTGATAACTTCTACTGAGTCTTCATCAGAAAAAATCTGTTTGGGGTCGATTTAGCTGGACTAGAGAAGGCCTTGGACTGGATAAGAAATCTTTGGAGTCGATTAACTGAACCGGTCTAGGTCTTGAAATATGATTGAGAATTTAACTGAATCTTTCCTGAAAGATAGAGGTCAGTCATATGCAATGCATGATATGGATCAAGCGATGATGTTCTCAACATAAATGAAATTTGTATGATGCGTCTATGCATGCTATAATGATGTATGTGATGTTTAGGAATGTATGTTTTTTCGTCTAGGAAAGTAAATCCTTGACGGGTGCCGGGAAGTCATATCCTGGGCTGATGTTGAAGAATAGATTTTGCTTCCGTTGGGGATGATAATTGCAAGAATATCGGTAGGAGAAGATGACTCCATTGAGGAATAAACCTGGCGAATGGAAGATTCTGCGGGGAGAAAAATACTCTAGAGACCATGCTGGGAGGCAATACTCTGTGGGGAGAGAGATGCTTTTGCTGAATTGTTGATGGTAACTTGCTGGGGATACCATCGTTATGTTGGAAGTGTTAATGGACTTCGCTGGGGATAAGAAGACTCCGTCGAGGACGCTCTTTCCGTGGCTTTTGGCTGAGGATAACCCAGTTATATCATGTTAAGGAAATAACTCTTTAAATAAAGCCGGACGACGCGTTCGTGCTTTGCGAGGATAAGCTTCCAGAATCTACTGGGGATAAGCTTACTGCTTGGGGAGATGGATTCCAACTTCTTGGGGAAACTGGATTGGATTCTCCTGGGGAAGTTTTGAAGTGTATTGGGGGAAGTGACACCACTGAATGTTTGATATACCGCCGGGGAACAATCTTCAGACCAAGACTGCCGGGGATGCTTGTTAAGAATGCATGTACTGCTGGGGAATGTTGAGATCTGCTGGAGGACACCCAACTTCCTTAAGTTTGATAATTTTGCTTGGAGAAGAGTGCACTGACTTGCTGGCTCACTCTCTGGGGAATTAGGATATCTGGTCATGTTCTCTAACTGAACCTACCTTCGTACCTTGGAGGGCAGAACAATTAGATTGCTTAGACCACTCTTTATTGCCCCTGTTTCTAGTGTCACCTGTAATTAATCCTTTGTTTCGTATGCAAATATTCATGAGTTAGCAAATTATTGTCAATGCATATATCACAAATTGAACCTTGGACGTTCTTCGCACAACAAAACAGAAAAAGAAAAACAATTGGCACTTTTAACTGAAAATATATTTGTATTGATTTTGAATGGCCTGAAAATAGGCGTTTTGTGTACAAGAGGCTGACGTCCTAGTAAGAGGACGCCGCCGAACAAAAGAGTTTATACAAATTTTGTACAAAAGAAAATAAAACAGCTGTGTGAAATGAATGATCCACTGGGTTTCAACTCTGCTATTGCCTTTATAACTCCGAGCGTCTCATCACTTGATGACCTTGGTTGAAGGTGAAGCTGACTGATCGATGCCGTCTGAACTGGATGTAGATACCGGATTCTAAATGCAAAGTGATCAATGAGACATAGTATTACGCTTTTATCCCTAATTTTTGCCTGGACCGCCCTTTCGGGTTTTCAGTCCACCGGGATACCCATTTTTGCCCAAGCCGCCTTTTCAGGTTTTCGACTTGCCGGGTGTACAGATTTTTTCATTTCATCCCTTCATTTTTCCCGAACCCTTTTGGTTCGACGGGAAGCCCTAATTTTTGCCTAGGCATGTCAGCCTAGCGGGTCCTTTTTTATGCGTAGTATCTTTTTACTATGTCTGCATTGGCGGGGTGAGGAAGGTCGTCACCATCCATGTTGGTTAGAATCATGGCTCCTCCTGAGAACACATGCTTAACCATAAATGGCCCTTCGTACGTAGGGGTCCATTTGCCCCTTGGATCACTCTGAGGAAGGATGATTCGCTTGATTACTAGATCCCCAACTTGATATTCCTGTGGTCTGACCTTTTTGTTAAATGCCCTGATCATCCGTTTCTGATACGTCTGACCATGACAAATAGCAGCAAGTCTCTTTTCATCGATGAGGTTGAGCTGATCAAGTCGTGTCTGGATCCAATCATCTTCGTTCAGATTTGCATCCTTCATTATCCGGAGAGAGGGTATTTGTACTTCGATCGGTAAGACTGCCTCCATACCATAAACCAGAGAGAAAGGAGTTGCCCCGGTTGACGTCCTAGCTGAGGTACGGTACCCGTGTAGAGCGAACGGTAACATCTCGTGCCAATCTTTATAAGTTACTGTCATCTTCTGCACGATTTTCTTGATGTTCTTATTTGCTGCTTCTACAGCCCCATTCATCTTCGGTCTGTAAGGAGAAGAATTGTGGTGCTGTATCTTGAACTGCTCGCAGAGCTCAGTGATCATCTTGTTATTCAGATTGGTACCGTTGTCTGTAATAATTCTCTCAGGGACACCATACCGGCAGATCAGATTATGTCGAATGAACCGTGCCACAACAGTCTTGGTTACCGTAGCATAGGATGCGGCTTTGACCCATTTTGTAAAGTAATCAATCGCTACAAGGATGAAGCGATGCCCGTTAGATGCCGTAGGTCTGATCTCACCAATCATGTCAATGCCCCATATTGCAAAAGGCCAAGGTGCGGTCAGAACATTCAGGGGAACTGGAGGAACATGTACCTTGTCTGCATAAATCTGGCACTTATGGCATGTCCTGGAATGTTGGTAGCAGTCAGCTTCCATTGTGGACCAGTAATATCCTGCCCGAAGGATCTTCTTCGCCATAGTGTGCCCACTGGAATGTGTACCAAAGGTCCCTTCATGCAGCTCTTCCATGATCCTTTCTGCTTCAGTCTTATCCACACAACGCAGTAAGGTTGAATCATGGTTTCGCTTGTACAAGATGCCGTTGCTAAGGAAGAACTTGGCTGCGAACCTTCTTAGGAACTTCTTATCGTTGATAGAGGCACCTTCAGGGTATTCCTGAGCTTCCAGATATCTCTTCACCTCATGGTACCAAGGCTTCTCAGTCACCAATTCAGTCTCGAGATTGCAACAGTATGCCGGTTCGTCCAGTTTCCAGATGATGATCCGGGGAGCCTCATTGTCCCATTTGACTTTGAACATAGAAGACATTGTGGCTAACGCGTCTGCTAACTGATTCTCCTCTCTCGGGAAATGTTCAAAGGTTATCTTTGTGAAGTGGGGGATCATTGTCAACACACATTCTTTGTAAGGAATGAGATTCGGATTTTTCGTATCCCACTCGCCTTTGATCTGGTTGATCACGAGAGCGGAATCTCCGAAGACACTCAGAAACTTGATCCTTAAGTCAATTGCAGCTTTGAGTCCCATGATGCACGCCTCATACTCCGCCATGTTGTTGGTGCAGTTGAAACATAGCCGGGCAGTGAGTGGAGTATGAGTGCCTTGAGGGGATATGATCACAGCGCCGATACCATTACCCAAAGCATTGGAGGCTCCATCAAAGTGCATAGCCCATCGGGATCCTTCCTCAGGTCTTTCATCCGGTCCAGGTACTTCACAATCAGTTACTATCATGATGCTTTCATCTGGAAACTCGAAGTTCATCGACTGATAGTCATCTACGGCCTGATGTGCCAAGTGGTCTGTCAATACACTTCCCTTGATGGCTTTCTGGGTTGTGTACTGAATGTCGTATTCCGTCAAGATCAT